>CM060316.1:74295728-74320728 GCA_030674155.1 Stramonita haemastoma | reverse complement strand
CGGTCGGTCGGTCGGTCGGTCGGTCGGCCGCCCTTCCTGCCTGCCTGCCTGCCTGCCTGCCTTCCTGCCTGCCTGCCTGCCTTCCTGCCTGCCTGCCTGCCTGCCTGTCTGTCTGTCTGTCTGTCTGTCTGTCTGTCTGTCTGTCTGTCTGTCTATCTATCTATCTATCTATCTATCTATCTATCTATCTATCCCTTAGTCTGGCGACCGTGGGGGTACCCCTGAACATTTGACAACCAGTTCTCACCATTCCTCTCTCTGTTCTGCCTTTCTCAAAATTTTGTTGATTTCAAGTCCTGTCCATTCGCTGATGTTGTCCTCTCATCTCTTCCTTGGTCTGCCTCTTTTACTTCCTCCTTGGACAGTGCTTTGCAGTATCGTTTTTGCAAGTCCTTTTGATCGTGTGACATACCTATCGTGTGCGGTACTGGTAGTTAGTCTACTTTTCTACAAAAAGGCAAACTCTGGTTAAACTTTGAAGGACTTTCCAGTGATAGGCTTAGTACCAACGATACCTCTAAGGGGATGTTTCCCTTGGAGTTAACATCAAGAGTCCATCAAGAGTCCTTTTGATGAGACTAACTATCGAGGCCTCGTGTGCCAACACACGCAAAGCATCTTGCCCATATGTTAAAACCTGTTTCGTCTATCGGAAAAATAGGCCATTATGTGTCGGAGGAAATAAAACAATTTTTTACAAAATATCATGCACATGGGGACTTGATGGCACATATGCCTATTCCATTATCCTCAACATAAGAGAATGAATAAACAAACAAATGCAACGTCACTTATCCTGCTAGCTAATCCACCTAAGCCCCCATTTTGCAGCTACGACGCATTTAGTATATCTTTCTAGCCGATCACCTTCTTTATTAGTTAAAAAAATCAGAGGATTTCTACCTGTATTAATCTTTTATCATCTTTGAGTGTGTCCTCTACCTCAACTCAAAAGGTTCTCAAGCCTTTGGTAGACAGACGGCTGGTTTGTGTTTGCAGTGTCCTTTGATGCTTTGATGCTATCAGAACAAGAAAAGTGATGGATACCACATTACGCGCGCGCGCGCGCGTGCGTGCGTGCGTGCGTGCGTGCGTGTGTGGTGCTATTTTTTCTTTTCTTTCCTCGGTTATCGGTTCTGCTATTAAACGCTTTACCACTAGATAAAGTTTCAAGATGTGTTTAAATTTACGGTATAATAGATGGCACACTACGTACTCATTAGAATGCAGTCTTGCAGTTGTTTGTCATTTTTGTACTTTTGCTTTCTTTATCTGCTTTCTTTGTGAGTGATTTTTCTGGTTAATTTTGGACATCTTGGTATCTAAAGAGATCTAGTCCCTTATTACTGGATACGAGCACCGGTTGAAACTCTACAACTACATACCATGTTTTAGATTCACACATCAAGTGACTGATGGAGAGGGAGCACTCACAGACGATTGGTAACAGGCTCAGTTTACCAGAATAACTGAGGATCAGCCTTTATCGGCGGGAAATCGAACCAACCTCCACAATTACAAGTAGTCGGGTTCAATGTTTTCATTGCCCATAGACGAAATTATAGGGATTACTGGAGATAGAGAGTGGCATTGGTTAACAAATCATTTTATGTCTTTATCGCACGAAAAAGATCATTAGGCAATAAGGAAAAGCTGAGTGTAATCTTGTTTACATATCACTGAGAGAGAGAGAGAGAGAGAGAGAGAGAGAGAGAGAGAGAGAGAGAGATGGGGAGAAGAGAGAGAGAGAGAAGAGAGAGGGGAGAGAGAGAGAGTGTGTGTGTGTGTGTGCGCGCGCGCGCGCGCACGCGTGTGTGTGTGTGTTCGTGTACACCAAACTCAAGAGCTAATCACACACAAGCGATCAGTTGAATGTAATCAGATGATGCAGCAGGATGTTTACCTCTGTAAATGAGAGAGAGAGAGAGAGAGAGAGAGAGAGAGAGAGAGAGAGAGAGAGAGAGAGAGAGAGAGAGAGAGAGAGAGGGAGGGAGGGAGGGAGAGAGGAGAGAGAGAGAGAGAGAGGGGGGGAGGGAGAGAGAGAGAGAGAGGGCATTTTGTATAGAGGAGAACCTTATAATTATGCCCTGAAATAGACCGAATTCAAGAGCATAACAGACGAGAATCATTCATCATCCTCTCATGATCATCAGCGTCGTCGTCGTAATCGTCATTAGCATCATCATCATCATCATTATAGTCGTCGTCGTCGTCTTTGTCGTTACTGTTGTCGTCGATGTCATCATAATCATAATAATAATAATAATCATCATCATTATCATCAATCCAATGATCTGCATGACCACTAACGGACACGAGTCACGTGTGGTTTTATGCTAGGCTAGTCTGTCCTCAGCTTTTTGCGAAAGCACCATCATCGCCAAGTCAAGGCCCGTCCGTTCTGTAATGTTTACTGTCCCACTCTTCTTCTATCGGCACTTACACATAGGTAGGTGTTGGGATTTAAAGGACTCAAACGCACACCTTTTTAGCCTGTAGCCTAAGGTACAAACTCCATGCACAGTGGTTGCTTCATTTTTGGCTTGTTTATTTGCTGTTTGTTTCCTGAGTACTTGCTTTTGTATTTTCTTGGTATCTAAAAGGAATCGAGTTTGAACGCTACAGCAAAGCACCAGTGCAGACCCACCATACAAGTAGGAACAGGCTGATGGAGGGAGAACACGCACATGCGCTTGGTAGCAGGCTTAGTTCACACCAACTGTGCATCTGTCTTTATCAGGAGGAAGCTGAAACGGTCTTTACAATTACAGGAAGCTAGATCCAAATTTCCCCTTGACCACAGACGAAATGGTAGGAGATCACTGGCGATACGAAAGGGGACATGTTCTCCGCATTTATGATGCTATCACACGCTAGAGATCCTCTGGCAACAATTAAAAGGCTGCTGTTGCGTGCTTGCTTTTATAAATGAGAGAGGGAGAGAGAGGGAGGGAGGGAGGAGGGAGAGAGAGAGAGGAGAGAGAGAGAGAGAGAGAGAGAGAGAGAGGAGAGAGAGAGAGAGAGAGAGAGAGAGAGAGAGATGAGAGAGAGAGAAGGAGAGAGAGAGAGAGAGACTTCAGACTTCAGACTTTTACTGTACATTGGCCTTAGACCACAATACAAAAGCAAAATGGGCATAGGGAATGACACATAACAAGAGTTGTAAACATACGACTACCATCCTATGCTGAAAATGAAAGTGTCCCAATGTTTATGAAAACAAGATTATTACATCAGCCATTCCATGTATATTCAACAGTGAAAAAGGCTACATCATGATATTCATAGTCAATAGTGTTTACATATATATATGTAATTAATCAACACTAGAATCCATTCTTACAAATTTATCTTACTTCTTCTTTTGATTGCATGAAAGATGAAACGCGATAAATTATATCTATCCTTTGGATTTACAGCTTTCAGTAACAGGTGTAAAGGCAGTCTTGTTGAATCTTTGAGAAATTTGTTTCTCAAATCTTCATAGATGGGGCAACTTAGTAAAAAGTGTTCTTCGTTCTCAACTTGGTTTTTACAAGCATAACAATTTTTAGTCCCAATTACACTACAACGATGTGTATTATTGTCCAGTGGTAAGACATTAAACCGTACTTGTGAAACTGCAACACGAAAACAGTATGTATCCAGTTCCCCAATATATTTTTCTTTTTCAAAAATGACCTTAAAGTTTCTATAGCTATCATATCTATCTCGTTCCCCTATAGTGCCCGTCCATTCTTGGATAAAACAATCTACAAGTCTCTGTTTAAAGCCACGTAAAAACATTTTTACATCTCCTACTCCTTGGTTTAACCAAACAATATTGTATCCAGTTAAACATAATATTTCCCTAACTTTTGAAACCCAGCATTGCTTACCAAATCTATCTAATTCTAGTAACATTTTGTAGGCTTTGTGCGGTAACCGCTCAGTATTCATCTGTAATAATCTAAACCAATATCTAATGCATGCAACATAAGTATTAACGTACAATGGGTACCTTCCCAGATCTCCATATACCATTTTATTTGGTGTCTTGGTTGGTACTCCTAAAAACCTTTTACATGCAATCATATGTACATTTTCTATCTGATCTAATCTATTCAATTCCCAAATTTCAGCGGAATATATCAGTATTGGTTGTATTTTTATATCAAAGATTTTAAAGAACGTGTTGGCTGTCATTTCTTTGCATTTCTGAAACACTTTATTGAGTTGTAAAACCCCTTTTTTCCCTTTAGTAACTAAGTGTGCTGTACTCCTCTTTGTGCTTACTTTAGATGTAAAGTTGAACCCCAAATAACAATAGCTGTTAACTACTTCTAGCTTTTTATTATTTAAGAACCATTTTTCATGTTTTCCTAAGTATCCCCCTTTCCTAAATACCATAACCTTAGTTAGTGAGAGAGAGAGAGAGAGAGAGAGAGAGAGAGAGAGAGAGGAGAGAGAGAGAGAGAGAGAGACAGGCAGGCAGACAGACAGACAGACAGACAGACAGACAGACAGGGGGGGAAGAGAGAGAGAGAGAGAGAGAGAGAGAGGGAAGAGAGAGAGAGAGAGAGAGAGGAGAGGAGAGAGGAGAGAGAGAGAGAGAGAGAGGAAATAATAACAGAGCAGTATTGATAAAAGAAGGTCGTTGTGTGTGTGTGTCTGTGCGGCGCGCGCGTGCGTGTGTGTGCACGCGTGTCCAGGGTCGGCTTGTGTATGTGTGTGTATGCATGTGCTGTATGCATGCGTGCTTGTGTGTACGCGTGTGTGTGAGTGTGCGTACGTGAACACCAAATTAAATAGCTTATTACATGCAAGCAGTCAGCAGACAGTAATATGATACTGCAGTTGCATGTTTGTCTCTGTAAATTAGGGGTAAGGAGGAGGATGGGAGAGGAACGGAGAGAGAGAGGAGACAGAGAGAGAGAGAGAGAGAGAGAGAGAGAGAGAGAGAGAGAGAGAGAGAGAGAGAGAGAGAGAGAGGAGAGAGAGGAGAGAGGAGAGAGAGAGAGTTAAATATGCACGTGTGCTAATTAAATGTGAGAGCTTTTCGTAGGCAAGCAAGCCTTCATGGTCATTGAAGTTGCTATCATCATCATCATCATCATCATCATCATCATCATCATCATCATCATCATCACCATCATCTTCAACTTCATCAACAACATCAGCAGCAGCAGCAGAGGCAGCATACAGCATCAATGCAACATCATCATCATTATCACCATCCTCCTCCTTCTCCTGCTTCTACTCCTCCTCATCAGCAACTTGACTTGGGCGGCTGTCTTGGAAAAAGGGGCGGACATGAAAGAGGGTTTAGTTAATATCTTTCATCAGACTGTTCTATCTGTAGTTGTGTTTTTTTAAACAAATGATACCATACCAGGGTCAGTTGATTCTATGATGATCTCTGTCTGCCTTGAAAGTGCACAGGGTGTCGGGTGTGGGTCCTACCATTGACTCTCTGGCAACTTTGGCTTTTCTTGGGCAGATAGAGAATCTTTCTAGCTACCCACTGGACTATCAACTTTCATAGCTGCATGCGTATTGAGAAACGGTTCCTGCATTGTATTTCTGGGGAGAGGGTGGAGAGAGAAGGGTGGCTTCATTAATGACTTGTTTGCTTAATTGTTTTGTATATGGCTGCTTCATTAATGACTCCTGATTGCGTCATTGTTGTGCATGTTTTCGGAATAGCTTCTTCATTTAATCTCTGCATCCTTGACATATTAAAGGATATAGCCACAGGATGTAGCAGAGCACTAATGCAGGCCCTCCACCCAACATATCCAATGACTGATGCACGCAAAACACGCACACACACTCGCTACACGGCAAGCTCCGTTCATGCCAAGTGTGGGTCTGCTGCCTTTATCAGAAGGAAATTGAAACGGTCTCCACAATTACAGGAAGCCAGGTCTGCAGTTTCCATTGGCCACAGACGAAATTGTAGGAGATCGTTGAGGGTAGGGAATGGGACACGTTTCCACGTTTATGATGCTATCACACGCTAGGATATCCTATAGCAGCAGCAATCAAATGCTGCAAGAACGTGGTTTTCCTTTAAAAACATGTTTGCCGGGTTGATGGTGATAGGGGGTGGGGAGAGAGAGAGAGGAGGGAGGAGAGAGAGAGAGAGGGACAGAGACAGACAGACAGACAGAAAAACAGAGAGACAGACAGACAGAGGGATGAACGATGGGCGAGAAGGAGAGAGAGGTGGTGAATGGAAGAAGAGAAAACGATGTTTGCTAGTGAGGGTGACATGTGCCCTTAAGTGGAAGCGTGCTTGTGCGATGTGTGCAAGCACGTGCGTGCACGTGCACTTGCACGCTAAATCTAAGGGCTTATCGCACACAAGCGATCAGGTGGCATTAATTAAGGGTTGCAGTAAGTTTTTTTTATTTCTGTAAATTAGAGAGGAAGTGAGAAAAAGATCAAAATAAGAGTGTCTTTGTGTGTCTCTCTGAGCCCCCCCCTCCTCTCTCTCTCTCTCCTCTCTCTCTCTCTCTTTTCTCTCTCTCCTCTCCTCTCTCTCTCTCCTCTCTCCTCTCTCCCTCTCTCCCTCCCCACTCTCCCTCCCTCTCCTCTTTTCTCTCTTTTTCCTCCCACCTTCTCTTTTGTTCCAACCCTTTCCCTTGCTGGGACTTCAGACAAATCAAATCAATACACAGTGTGTGTGTGTGTGTGTGTGTGTGTGTGTGTGTGTGTGTGTGTGTGTGTGTGTTGTGTGTGTGTGGTTGGGTGGGGTGGTATAGGTTTTGTGTGTGTGTGGTGTGTGGTGTGTGTGTGTGTGTGTGTGTGTGTGTGTGTGTGTGTGTGGTGTGTGTGTTGGGTGTGGTGTGTGTGTGTGTGTGTGTGTGTTGTGTGTGTGTGTGTGTGTGTGTGTGTGTGTGAATGAAATCTAGCCTTCTAAGTAGGTTATTTTCTTCCTTCTTTCTTTTTCTGTAACATTACCGAAGTAGTTTATGTATGGTCTTTAGTTTTTATGGATCAATACTACGAACTTGAGATAATCCAGACTCCATTGTGTTCATGTGGTATCTTTACTGCTTCCAATATCGGCTTCGGTCCACCCCGCTCGTTCTCTTTTACAACTGTATTGTACGCTGTGTTTTAACTTGTATAATACTTATAGAAATAATATATTGCACTGTCTGGCGTTTTACTGTATAGTGTGTATTGCACTGAGCTGTGTTCTATTGTTTTGTATTGTATTGTGTAGCACTGTACATCATGTTCAGACGCAGCGGATTTCTTAGCACAAAATTTGGATTGCTCTCCTCGAAAAAGTACGTCGCCACAAGATCAACGCCACTTTTGATTTTTTTCCTGTCTGTGTATGTTAGTGGTTTCTCAAAGAGATTACCTTTTTGATACAAAATTTTGCCAGGTACAATTTTTGTTGCCTATTATGTTCTATGAGTGAAGTGTATCAAATGCATGTTAAGCACAACCATAATTACCATCTTATCTGAAAGTTCAGCATCACACCTACCTCGTCTGTTGGATTTGGGAGATGGTTAAGGGGGGTGGGGGGTGGTTGTGGGTCTTGATTGTAGACGGGAATCGAACCGGCGACCTTTCAGTTTGCTTCAAAGGTGTGTATTTCAAGAAAATCAATCCACAGCACATAAGTAGCAGAGGAAGAAGACACAGGGAGACAAAGAAGCCAGAATATGGTAAAGGCAATCACGTTTAGAGGCTGCAGTAAAACAAAGTCCAGTTTGCCAATCTGTTAGTAGCCCTCAGTCTGTCTTCAGCCATTTCCCCAGTGAACCAATTTCTTCACATCCAGCAGCAGACGGCCAATAAGGGAATGGGTTACCCTGTATAGGGTTTACTCAATGGATCCTAGACGTAGCCATTTAAGGTTGAGCTTATTTCTCACTAATTAAATAACTTATAGTTTTGATTAACAAAGAAAACGTAGAAACGTTAGCTGCATAAGAATATATGCATCTACTGCAGAAGACAGAATAAACTAAAAGAAACACAACTTGGTCAGTCCATCATCTTGTTCACTGTCACACTCACACACACACGCACACGCACACGCACACACACGCACACACACACACGCACGCGCGTGCGCGCGCACGCACGCACGTGCGCGCGCACGCACGCACGCACGCACACACACGCACGTACGCATGCACGCACGCACGCACGCACACACGCACGCGTCTTTGATTGACTCTTTCCCCGGTTCTCTTCCACATCTCTACAACAGGAATAGTTTCTATTTCTTCAAAGAAAAATTCTTGGCTTGCCTTGCTTTTCTTTGGTTCACCTTGCCTTGCCTAGTTTGGCTTGCTTGGCCTTGCCTTGCTTTGCTTTGCCTCACCTTGCCTTGCTTTGCTTTGCTTTGCCTCACCTTGCCTTGCCTAGTTTTGGCTTGCTTGGCCTTGCCTTGCTTTGCTTTGCCTCACCTTGCCTTGCTAGTTTTGGCTTGCTTGGCTTGCTGCTTTGCTTTGCCTCACCTTGCCTTGCCTAGTTTTGGCTTGCTTGCTAGTTTTGGCTTGCTTGGCTTTGCCTTGCTCTGCCTCACCTTGCCTTGCCTAGTTTTGGCTTGCTTGCTTTGCCTTGCTTTGCCTCACCTGCCTTGCTAGTTTGGCTTGCTTGGCTTTGCCTTGCTTTGCTGGGCTTTCCACGAGCGTCTTTGACGTTCCACGCGGTAACATTGTGGATGCTTCTGCAGAGAAGATACGTCAGTCTATATATATATATATATATATTATATATATATATATATAATATATATATATATATATATTAACAATTTAAACAAACACACCAATATCTCATAACATGATTTTCATACACAAGGATCTCTAGCTAGTCGCATTGAGGTGAAACTACAGTCAGAAATCATGAAGTCAGAAACAGTGTAAAAGAAGTTTGACTGATGAAAATGTATCAAAAGAGAGGAAATCAAGACCAGGAGAAATGTACCCGGACCCCATTACATTTAAAGAAAGAGGTTGGTTAGAGCACTATCTTAAACATGTTTAGCTCAAAGCACACGTACGGACACTATACACAATACGTACGCATACTGAAGTCTAAGAGAAGGTTTATGTCTACAGTTTCTTTGGATATTTACAGCTGCACTGTTTCTGTGACGCAAGATGTTTCCCCTAAATCTTACAGAAGTGACAATCCTCAATTGACGTGCTGTTTTCGTCGTCTCTGCCTGGCTAGATCGACAGCGGTAGGTTTTCTTTGAAGCAATAATAGAAGGAGAGCAGTAAAAGACAAATGATGGTACTGGACTATCTCCAAGAGACCAGCTCGCCTCCCAAGCCGCCAGACATGGACAGACTGAGATTAGCCCTGGAGCACTTTCGCCGTCAGGAAAGTCATTTGTCGACTGGTCTGATTGGCTGGATATTTTGGTGGCCGCCATCTTCTGATTTCTTATGTACAGTGATTTCCACACTGCCTCGTAAATCTATCGGCAGAGTGTCTGTAATGTGATAATGTTGTGTTATTGTCTTTGTGGTTTTTTGTGATTGCTAGCTCTGGTTGTATGTGGTATGTAGGTTTCTTCCTCTGTGCGAGTTTTAGGCTCGTTTCTCTGTGAACTGGAGGCTACTCTTCCTAAGTGAATACAGACTTCTTTGGTCGTCCGTGAGAATTGTAGGCAGTTTTCTTTGTGATGATTTTATTAATTTAATTTTTTTTTTTTTTTTACCAAAGATATATATTGTAGGCCATTTCTCTTGTGGAGGCTGTAAGCTATTTTTTCTGTATGGTTTGTGGGTTTTGGTCTGCATGTAAATTGTTGAATCATTCCTCTGTGGTAAATGTAGACTTCCTCAAACGTTTATACTGCACGTGTCTTTTCTGTGACAACTGTAGGATAAAGAAATAACTAACGGTGATTCACAAGAAAACGAAAGGTAACTCATGCGGATTTTACTAGAGGACCAGGAAATAATTACTGTTTCATTAGAGGGCCAAAGAACAACTTATATGTTTCATTAGAATATCAAGACGTAACCAATAACGAAAGATGACTGAAGTAAACTATTGGTGATTCACCAGAAGACCAAGATATAACCCATAATGATTACCCAGAAGACCAAGAGATAACCCATGCTGGTGCATAAACCCCAGATTTCAGAGCAGGTTACCCAACAGTAGCATCAAGAGGAAAAGGAGCTTGTCAGAAGGACTGAAATAATCGTGGACATCTGCCATGGTTCATAATGACATCTGTGAATTGGCGGACTAGGTCTGGCATAACGCCAGCAGCCTTAAGCACTGATATCTCTTGAGCTATCTGATTCTAGCTTGCGTGAAGTGACTTGCATTGTCTGTAGTGTGTTCATCTTTTACTCCTGCTTTTTGGGCATATACTGGAGGATATTGTTCCCTAGAAGGGCAAATGCTATTTTTATTTCGTTTTTTTTCATTCTTTTATTTGGGAGATAATGGAATAAGCACTCATGTGGGTTGTTTGTTGTTTTTTTTAAATCAGTCCCGTGTGTATGGATTTTTGTCAATTTTGTCATCGTTCCCACTAGCACATCATGGCCTACTCGTCCGAAAAGCGGAACGGGCTTTAACGTGTGCGCAAGATGTTTTGCTTACGTCTGCACACAGGACCTTGGTTTATAGTCTTAACCAGACTTTTGGGAGGAGTGGAGTTAGCACTGATTTTAACTCCAGAGGAAAAAACTCCTCGAACGAGGATCTAAAACCTGGGTCAGCAGATAACGAGTGCATCATTCTGACCATCAGACTGTCCCGTCCCCTACATCAGAGTAGCAGCGTTATGTATAAATTGTTATTGTGTTGTACTTTATTCAATTAATTTTGTTGCGCTGAGGTGCATGCAATGTACTGAGTTCGAACATTCAATGTGTCATATCCATGCATGCACAGAATGAGTTATTATATCAACATAGACAGGTAGACATGCTTGTATAGCTAACATTATCAAAGACAGGTAGATATGCTGGTATAGGAAGAGTAATGACATCATCACAAACAGGTAGTCATGCTGGTATAGGAAGAGTAAAGACATCACTACACACAGGTAGACATGCTGGTATAGGAAGAGTAATGACATCATCACACACAGGTAGACATGCTGGTATAGGAAGAGTAATGACATCATCACACACAGGTAGACATGCTGGTATAGGAAGAGTAAAGACATCATACACACAGGTAGACATGCTGGTATAGGAAGAGTAAAGACATCATCACACACAGGTAGACATGCTGGTATAGGAAGAGTAATGACATCATCACACACAGGTAGACATGCTTGTATAGGAAGAGTAATGACATCATCACATATAGGTAGACATGCTGGTATAGGAAGAGTAATGACATCACCACACAGAGATAGAGATATGCTGGTATAGGAAGAGTGATGGGCATCATTACACTTTGGTAAACATGCTCCCATAGGAAGAGTGACGATGTCATTTTAGACCGGTGGATAATGCTTGTATAGAAAGACTGGTGCTATCATCATAATCAGACAGACAGGTATGCTTGTTTGGTAAGAATGTGTATAGGAAGAATGATGGCGTTGTCGCGCGCAGACAGGTAGACATATTTGTATAGGAAGACTGACGACATCGTCATAGACAGGTCAGCCTAGTTCTTCGCAATAGCTTCTCACATGCAAGGAAGTATTTGCTAAAAATACCCACAATATCCAGAAATTGGTAGAACAATGTTATGTGTGTGTGCGTGCGCGGAGAGAGAGAGAGAGAGAGAGAGAGAGAGAGAGAGAGAGAGAGAGAGAGACAGACAGACAGAAGACAGACAGAAGAGACAGAGAGACAGACAGACAGACAGAGACAGACAGACAGGACAGACAGACAGACAGACAGACAGACAGACAGACAGACAGACAGACAGACAGAGACCAGGGACAGATATGGTGGGTAAGAACAGAGACCCAGAATGTTGCAGGACGTGTGAAAGGCGATTCACACAGTTTGCAAGTATTAACAGAGTGAGTCACCCCAACTGGATGTAAGGGAATATTCATAAAGTTTTGCGCTAGACAAGGCTTTCAAATGGTTTTTATGTAGAAAGTGAGAACTACTGACAGCTTCCTTAATGTCCATTTCGGCAAGGTTTTCTTTTCTTCTATTTCATATTTCCTTGGGCCTTGTGCTGTGCTCCGAATAATTATAATTTTGGATAAGTTTTATGTATTTTAAAATTCTGCGTGTTGTATGAATTTAGTGTGTTTCTGAAAAAAAACGAAGGAAAACAATTTACAGCAATATCAGCAGTTTCCAGTTCACACTCATGGGAATATAAGAGACGACGGTTTTCAAAGGGCAAAAACCTTCAGAGATTTATCGTATGCAAAAACATGCAAAACATCTTGTGCACATTTTAACATCCCATCGCTTTTTGTAGAAGGTAGTCATGACTGCTGAGATGAATGGCATGAACCCAGCATGCGCCCCGAGAGACGGGCTCCGCCACATTTAACTTGCCCAGGCATATTTTCTGGAAAATTCTAACAGTGGCCAAACGATCCCCTCAGATAAGACTATAAACTGAGGTCCTGTGTATGAACACACGCATAACATCTTGCGCACACGGTAACACTTGTTCCGCCTCTCAGAGGAGTAGGCCATTGTAAGCCAGTAGGAGCGGATGCCAACATTTACAGAACTGCATACAAATGAGGACTGAGCACATGAATACTTATTCCATTATCTTCGAAATAAGAGAATGAAAAAAAGGAGAAAATATCAAGTCAAATCAGATCAAAGGAAACCTAAACAATACCATCGTGTAAAGATCCAATTTTCTCATTGTAGTCTCACTAACGTCTTGCAGACTGAAATAAATGCAATGAAGGAAAGGAATAATAGCCTCCAGGGCCATTTTTCAAAGCTTTAGCATCTCAAATAAAATTACGAAGTGTTCGTTAGTTCCTTTTATCCTTCTCTCCATGCAAATTCATGCTTTCATCTAGCGGTCCAGTCTGCCCCTAAATTCTGTTAGCAAGCGGTAAGTCATTTGGAAGTTAGACCAGACTACTGCCTTCATCAGTGAATACGGTGTCCTTGTTCCGTTGGTACATGTTTGCTTTGGCTTGAAATAGTTCACGGTCACGTCTACCTTCTTTCACCCCTCTGTCTCTGTTCTGTCTGTCGCTTTGTGTCTCTTCGCTATTTCCTGTCCCTTTGACATTCCTGATGAGGAAGGACGTAGTGTTGCGTGCTGAGTTTACAGTATGTCATTTTTAGTGAGAAAGTGGGGGTGATTGAGGGTATTGTAGAATAGTCCAGTAGCTAGAGCGATATATATGTAACCTGACAGCAACTGGGTAAACCGGTTCGAGTCTAGTCTCGAATGAAGTCTCCCTTTGAAGAATGTTTCCAGTGGGAGTAACATTGCAACTAATTCTAACCATGACAGTCCTTTGGATGAAGTTATGGACCGAGGTGTGCAAATACACATAGAACAAAGTCAGCTTACTTTAAAACCCCTTCCACCTTTCGAAGGAGAATAGGCCAGTCATGGTCGTGATGTTGATGAAACTAACATACCTAGCACGTTCCCATCTACTTGGAAAGGGATAACTCCGGCAGGTTTACACTGGCCATGACAGCCTCAGAAGTTCAGCGCATACCTTAAGGACTCAATGCATGAGAACTTCAGTGCATTGCCGTAAGGACTCACAGCCTAGAAGGTCAGTTAAATGCATCCAGGACTCACTACTTCAAATATACTCATTGCCTTAAAAATTTAGTACAATGCATAAAGGACTCACTGCCCCAGAAATTCAGTACAATACCTTAAGGAGGTCATGTTTAAGGAAGAAAATTATCGTGTGCCGTGGAACAAACTGTGCATGTTATATTTAGTCTAGTTTGACATTGTTTTGTTTTTAGGTGTTTCGAGTAAAAAATTACCATATAAAAGATTTAGGATTTTTTAAACTCTTAATAGCGATTCTCACCAAAGTAAAATCAATTGAGAGGGGCAACTATCACAATGTTGTTTACATTAATTTGATATGTAATATTTGAATAGGGAATATATTACGAGAAAGCAAGTTCCAAGTGAACAGGAGTCAGCTTATACTACAATGTCAATATCCCCGGGGGATGGACTAGCTTAGCGGCCAAATCAAGTTAATCAACTATATTCCATTGATTAATCATCAAGCAAAGCTTGTGAAATGTTATTCCCTTCTGTTCTACATTTATTTTGTTTCCTGTTCTACATCCACATGCTTTTGGAAATCATTTTGATTTTATCAGAGAAGAGAGAGAGAGAGAGAGAGAGAGAGAGAGAGAGAGAGAGAGAGAGAGAGCAGGAGGAGGAGAAAGGAGACGAGAGGAGAGGAGAGAGAGGGAGGAGGAGAGAGAGACGACGAGAGGGAGAAGAGAGAGAGAGGAAGAGAGAGAGAGAGAGAGAGAGAGAGAGGAGAGAGAGAGAGAGAGAGAGAGAGAGAGAGAGAGAGAGGAGAGAGGAGGGAGGCAGGTAGGCACATAAGGTAGTACGAGTAAGAGTGATGTTGCCCTTCAACAGTCGCTGAGAACAGGCTTTTCTACCCAGTCCTGACTGGGTGCATAATCAGTTTGCTGAGTAAGCCTGCCGGTGCTAGTCGATGCTGATAACTTCAAGGGACTCTAGCAGTGATACAGAAGGACAGGGCAACAGAGGAAGAGGGAGGGAGAGAGGATTGCCTGTGTGCACTGCTGATGGCCCCTGATGAGAATTCGGTGTTTTAGCACAGGGGTGGCAAACCGCCACACTCTTCTGTGTTTCTGACGTTTCGAGATGACAGGGGTGAAGACAGACAGACAGACAAACAGAAAGAAAGAAGAGAGAGAGAGAGAGAGAGAGAGAGAGAGAGAGAGAGAGAGAGAGGAGAGAGAGAGAGAGAGAGAGAGAGTCATTCAGTCATTCATTCAGTCAGTCAGTCAGTCAGTCAGTCAGTCAGTCAGTCAGACAGACAGACAGACAGACAGACAGAGATCTGAATCCTTACATCTGAAATCAAATTAATAAAATCCGCCTCCTCGGAAGGCTTTTTCTAAGCAATTCCTTTAAAAGCATATCAGCAGGAAGCCTATTAGGTACCACTTTTCAATTATGGCAGATTCCATAGCACAGAAATTTGGGAAGAGCGCGTCGCCTTAAGTGCAGCGCCACCTTTGTTTCGTGTTTCATATTCGAAAATGTATCTGTGTTTCTATGAAAGAGGTGTTATCCAGACACATTGCCAGGGTCTGTCTGTCTTGTTGCCTGGGGTTTATTCATGTATCGGCAACCAAGCAACGTCCCTCCAACGGCTTCCCCCGTGAACCTCCAACTCCAAAGACGTTGACACAAACTGACCACAGACACAGAAGTGTATGGGGAATCCCAATCTGAGGTCACCACGAGACTAGAGCAACTGCGACCCCCGAATCAGAAACATTTTTTTCTTGTGCATGATGATCAATGACGAGTAGCATGCTGTAATGCTGCTGCTATGGGAGTGCACCTGCTTTGTAGCAATTTGACAGGGTTGTACTTTACGTTTTCTATCGTAATATATCCCGATGTCAACCGGGCCCGTGAGATACAGACACCTGCAGCGCAGTGTTAGTCAGATAATTTGAGCAGCACTCTCAAAATCGCACTCACAGAGTGGCTGAAGCTCGACTATGTGATCCCATATTTCCCACTGAGCCCACAGCACACTACTCTGGGCAGGAGCCGGCCGGAGTCCGGAAAAGAGTCCCCATGAGTCTTACGGGATTCGAACCCGCGACTTTCCAGTCCGTAAGCCAAAGGGTTTTACCACTGCGCGAAGGTGGCTGGTTCATCAACTGTGCATGACGGCCTTGCCCTAAGAGGGGACTGGTTCAGAAAATAGTTCAATGTTTCCCCTAGGACACATAGCGTGCATGGCATAAAATCTTAATACGGCTTAAAACCTTGTCCTTGAAATAAAAGAATAGAAGAATTTAAAAAAAAAATCACTTAATGTATTCTGTCTCATGTCTCTGTCTCTGTGTCTCTTTATGTCTCTCTGTCTGTCTCTGTCTCTGTCTGTCTGTCTGTCTGTCTGTCTGTCTGTCTGTCTTCTGTCTCTCTCTCTCTCTCTCTCTCTCTCTCTCTCTCTCTCTCTCTCTCTCTCTCTCTCTTCTCTCTTTACCTCTCTCTCTTTACCTCTCTCTTCTTACACACTCCTCCTCCCTCCTTCGCAGTTACCTCGTGCTTACGATATCTAGACTCAACCAATCCACTGTCGACCGTCGCTCTTCTCTTATCTGGTCCATCTATCTGGAATCACCTCTTCTCTCTCTTCACCAGAAGCCTAATATGACACTTTAAAGCCAGCCTCATGGCATACTTATTTCAAACCTAATTATTTTCCTCTCCTGTTTCATCTCGTAACTTTCCCTGCCTTCAAGAGCCGAAATTCCATCACCTTGCCAAAGTTTAAAACCTGTGTGTGTGTGTGTGTGTGTGTGTGTGTGTGTGTGTGTGTGTGTGTGTGTGTGTGTGTGTGTGTGTGTGTGTTTGTGTGCGTGCGTGCGTGCATGCGTGCGTGCGTGCGTGTGTGTGTGTGCGCGCGCGCACATTTGGATTTGTTGGGACTATTAATTGATATTGGTTGCATGACTGTGTAAGTATGAACTGAGGGCAAGCGCTTTGATTTGTCTTTGCAAGATAAAGAGCTACATCAGTTCAATTATTATTATTGTTATTATCATTATTATTACTATTGTTATTATTCTTATTAATATTATCCACGGCTTCTCATAGCGGTCTCTTTAGTTCCCCGCTCAAAGTTCATGACCCGCAGCTGGCAGGGCGTTGATATAAATAAACGGGGCAAAAGGAAAGACGGCAGTAGCAGCTAGTGCTATAGCCGTGTTCAGCTGTAAATTACCATGGTTTCTTTCACGCATCGTTTTGCACAGTGATTCGTCCAAAAAAAGACAAACAAAGCTCTCTTTACAATCAGCTTTAAACAAGCTTTCTTTTGACACCAAACTCCATATACTTTCTTTCACACTGGTTGACGTGAGAGCAGTCAAAACATGGGTGAAGATGAGCAGGGGAGGGACAGGAAAAACACAGTCACAAAAATCAGTCATTTTTAACTCTCTCTCTAAAAGAACAGACATTTCTAATATACAAATAACAAATATAGAGAGAAAATTGAACATGTCTGCATGCAGAGTAACTGTTTTTCTTTGCTGAGAGTTTTTTTCTGTGGGCACAGCGAAGCTATAGATGAACACACCGTAGTAGTCTACCACCTGCAGCGGCGAGAAGCAGCGCGATACACAGCGTGGGGTGAGAGTCTGGCAGTCATTAGTGTCGGCTAGGTATCTCACTTCACTCTAAACACTAGGCCTACTGCATAGTCATGGCGATTCAGCACGTACACAGTCCACTGTTTCATCAGATTTTAGTGGTTTCCTGCTACAGCTGAAGGTTTATTTACTAATTCCAGTACAGCTTATAACCACGAGCACACAGTAGAAAACAAATGTCTTCTCAGTGTCATCAGGCAGAAATAGCTCACAAATGACTGGGTTTTAAAAAAATATATTTCATTGATGTTTCTGATACTATACAAAAAAATCTTCTGATCATGTTGAAAAAATGTTGTGATCAAAAGCGTGACTATTTCAGTGTTGTGAAAAAAGAACAAACCACACAGAAATCTACACTTCGACATCAAAGTAAAAACGAGAAAGAGAGTAACACACACACACACACACACACACACACACACACACACACACACACACACACACACACACACACACACACACACACACACACCCCACACACTACACACACAAACATACACAGAGGAACAGACTCTCTTTCTCTCTCCACACACACACACACACACACACACACACACACACACACACACACACACACACACACACACACACACTCTCTCTCTCTCTCTTTCTCTCTCTTTCTCTCTCACACTCCCTCTCTGTCTCTCTCTATTGCTGCAGAAACACACACAGTGCACACACACACACACACACACACACACACACACACACACACACCACACACACACACACACACACACACACACTCTCTCTCTCTCTCTCTCTCTCTTCTCTCTCTCTCTCTCTCTCTCTCTCTCTCTCTCTCTCTCTCTCTCTCTCTCTATTGCCGCAGAAATATACACGCACGTACGCGCGACACACACACACACTCACTCACTCACTCACTCACACACACACATGCCCGCGCACAAACATGCGCGCACATGCATGCACACACACACTGATATGCGTATGCACGCAAGGCATGCAAGCACTCACGCATGCATTCACGCATGTGCGCATGCACACACACCAACACACACACACACACACACACACACACACACACACACACACACACACACACACACACACACACACACAGCAACAAGCTGACACTCCGGGCTTTGTTTCTTGAGAGACCCAATGGTTTTAAAATATTTTTTAAAAATAGTTAACACAAATTTACACCAACAAAGTTACAACAAACAGGTAAAGCAAGTATTAAAGTTTTGTTCACTGAAGTATGATCATTGTAAAAAATGGTGGGAATCCGGCAGCATACGGTAAAAAAAGCCTTTCATACAGAAATTTGCTCCGTGGCTAATAGACAGCAAAGAAGGAAAGTATAGCAGCATCGCCAGATGCTGGACTCTGACCCCTGACCGCGCGGTGCCCTAGATAGGCCTAGCCTAGCGGTGGGATGGAATTTCGGGTTACGGAGTGCAGTGCCAGCCGCCAACTAAAGAGTCGGATTTTCCCTGTTTTGAGCAGCCGTGTATCCTCTCCCTCACACATACGCACGTACACAGACACACACGCACACACACACAGACACACACAGACACACACAGACACACACAGAGACACACAGACACAGACACAGACACACACACACACACACACACACACACACACACACACACACAGCCTTTAGCATGTCCTTCAGGCAGCACAGAGATTATGTTTTCACCCTTCCTGTCCATTTCGTTATTATTGGCCATTTTCAAGATGACTTGAAAATAACGTGGGAGTCAGAAGATTGAGGCATTGTTGCTGATACGAATGTCTGGATTAAAATAAAGAATGAAGAAAAACATGTGTAAGTATGAGTCTATCTTTCCTTCTCTTTCAGTCCCAGTCTTTTTGTGTACTTGTCCTTTTGCTTTGGCCTGTCTGTGCCTGAATATTTGTTGTTCTGTATGTTTTCTTCTGGTTTTCTGCCTGGATTTATCGTCTCAAAAGCTAGCATGAAAGAACAACAGGTTGACAAACTCTTCTTCTGGCAGACTGCACCAGAGTTAAAAAAGGAATCAGTCAGCTGTCAGTTGCACTCAGTCTACTTGAAGTAAAACACTGACGGGATCAAAGTGATAGCAGGGGGTTGCGCCAACTACAACTCTTTTTGTCTCCTTTGCCTTTGAAAGTCCTGGGACTGGCTCTGAAATGGATAATGCCACTCAAAAAGTAGCAGAGGAGATAACGGAATACACACACTTCTTGTAAGTTATACCAGAAGTCACCAAAACTACAGATCAGTATTGGCTGTACTCAGTGGCCTGGGTTTGGGGTCCTGCTGTAATCACGGTCATCACCATACAGTGATTAATGTTTCTACCAAGACACATAGGGACACAGTTCAGTTCCCTCCTGTATGGATTTACCCTGGCTAATCAGCACAGACGATTTGACAGACTGAATGGTGGCGTTTTAGCGAGACATTAGTTTACGAGTAAAGTACCAGTAGTATATTTATCTTTGTAGTAGTTTGTATTGGAGGCTGTTTCTATATCTCTCCATTTCAGTCTTGGTCTTCCAGGCTTTCATTTTTGGTTCGGCTCTTTCAGGCTCTTTTCTCTTGATTGTATTTCTGCTTTTATTGCCTTTTGAGATTAAAGATATTCTTTAGTTTTTAGGCATCTTCTGGCTGTGTGGCTGGTTCTGTGTCTAAGTTAAAACAAAATTTCTTTTTTTTTTTTTTTTTTTTTACCTTACTTTATGTATTTCTTATTTATTTATTCTTTGATATCGAGGATAATGGAATAACACTCATGTGCTTTTTTACATCCAGTCCCGGTGTATATGAAGTTTTGTAAATCTTATCTGTTTCCACCAGCACACAATGGCCTACTCTTACGAAAAGCGGTACACGTACAGAATTTAACGTGTTCGCAAGATTTCTGCATGTGTTTGCACACGGGGGCCTCGGTTATTCAAATATTACCGTAAAATCCCTAGCATACGCCCCCCCCCCCCCTGTGCACTGATTTAGGGCAAAATTGGGGGTGTGGCGTTTGCTAGGGGTAGACCCCTTTGCACAAAGTAATTTTTGTGCTCAACCGTGTAATTGAGTGAATACAAACCCCGGAAGCATGTATGTTAGGTCGTGTGAGTAGAAGTGAAGGAAAATAGAAAAAAAGAACTTTGAGGCAAAGAAGGCCAACGAGTTCCATCGCTTTCCGTTGTAGGTCCTTGTTTCGCAATACCCTACCTTCAGATCTTTCATCTTCCAGATACTGCAGCACACCTTGGTCGACGTGTTCAGATCTAACTGCTGGTCCATTTGACAGTTTCCGTTTTTGTTTGTCTTTTCCGTACTGCTGTTCAAGTCTATCTCTGTTTTCACTCCCTTCCTGATCCTCTTCCTATCCACAGAAAATTCATGGGCACACTCTGAAACATTCCTACCTGCTTCGTTATCCAGATACTGGAGGGCTTCCAATTTGAAAGATACAGTGTAAGACTCTCGCTTCAGCATTTTGCAATAATGGCACAGAGAGATTCAAGAACCAGCTTCCGGCCATCAGGAAGCTCTGGTACATCACTGAGAGACAAAAGACGTCAGTGGAAAAAGCATGACGTAATTTCAAGTCACTTTGTTGGGAATGGGTGGGAGTGAGGAGAGGGGACAAAGAATAAGACAAAAGGAAAGAAACACGAAAAGGTAAAGAAGGGGGAAAAGATTACTTTTAGAACAGTCTGCACAAATTCTAGTGAAAGTGAGCATAGTCTCTTTGAAAAAAGTAGGGTGGGCGTTTGCTAGGTAGTTACCCCTGTGCACAACTTTTGGCCCAAAGTGGGGGGTGGGCGTTTGCTAGATGGTGGGCTTATGCTAGGGATTTTACGGTATATCGAAAGGGCAAAAAGTATGGGTTGCTTTGAGTGATTGTATCATTTGGTATGCATGCTGTGTCAGTTTCTGTTTTTCTCATTTCACAAGTTTGTAACTCAGTCTTTTTTTTACCCTGTATTTTAATCTGTCTTTCTGTCTGTCTGTCTTTTTGTCTCACTCTATCTGTCGGTTTTTCTGTCTGTCTGTCTGTCTGTCTGTCTGTCTGTCTGTCTGACTGTCTCTTTTGGTATCTATCACCTGAATATCTGCCTGTCGGCTTTGCTGGGAGAGTATTTGTCCTTTACTCTCTATGTCTTTAAATTAGTTTTTTCTCAAAAGGTAGGACAGAAACTTGCTAGGAAGTACTCTTCTAGTACTCTTCTAGCGTAGTGCACTAAAATTCAGGAAGGGATCAGACAGATGTCTGCTGTCCCTGATCAAAGCCCGAGCAGTCTCTCCTCTGATCGATGCCATAGTAAGACTCGTTTTCTTCCCCCGCCCTCTTTTCTTAGTTCGTGAACTTTGTCTGAAAACGAAAACACCATTCACAGAGTTCCCGAAAAACTAACAGAATATGTACACTTTCTGGAATAGATGTGGTAGAAGTTACCAAAGCAGCAGATTGATACAGGCTGTACTTAATGGCCTGTGCCTGAGAGGTCTTCCTGTGATCATAGTTATCAATCACCATTCAATGTTTCATGCTTCCACTATGTTCCAGACACATTGGGAAACATTGGTTTATACATTGGTTATTTGATATACATACATCATGAGCAGGCACCAACACAACAACAGACACATTATGTATGAATATTGCGTGAGTTTAGCTTGTATTAATTTTCAACACTGACTATTTGGAGAGTAAATGATTATGGAAACAGACTGAACATTGACAATTGAAGATAAGAGATACATCAGATCATTCAAAGTGGTGTGCTCACATAAGAGCTTCTTTCTAGGACTTTGGCTCTGAGTTCCTTTCTTACTCTAAACCTTTCAAGTTTCCCCCTTTTATGAAGCTACTTTTTTCTTTCTATGCTTTCTTTCTTTTTGTATTTAGAAGAAAAAATCTCTTAGTATCTCTCATGCCATATCTGTACTGTTTTTTATCTGTAGTCGTTTTTTTGTAGTTTGTCACCAAACTTGTTTTCTCCATCTGACCCACATCCATTCTGTCTCGGTTTGCTCTCTGTCAAACCCGCCTCTTTTTATGTCTCATAATGTAGAAGCAGCGCTAATCAAACCTTTAATGGGTAACTTGCCAGATAGGTCTCTGAGACGTGAGTTGAACTCGAGTTCCATGCCAAAGCACTCTCCTGGGATTAGCTCCCTATTCAGAAGCGAATAATTGACCGCCTTACACCTGAAACAAAATTAGCTGAACAGATTGAGTAATGAACGGCGTAAGGCAGCGCATAATACCATACGGTTGAAAAGTACCACCTATTTCTTTTTTAAATCATTGAGTGAGAAATCTATACATATTTTCTTTAAAAGTGCATGCACCTTCGTACCAGTATTTGTTCATCTATGAGGCAGTCTCTGTTTTCATGCCTATTTTCGTTTTCATTATGACGGTCTCTTTAACTAACTGTTTTGTCTGCATGTACTTTGATGTCACAACACTGAACAGTGTGTAAAGCTATTCCTGGTCTTATGCGGTCTCTTCTCCATTTTCATGCCTTCCCTAAGTTCTTACACCTACAGAATCATAGTCTTTTACATAGAACGCTCAGACAGAAGTGAAACGGTGTCATATGGGCGAAAAAGCGTTGCGCTACCGTTGAGAGCCTGACAAATCGAACCCAGGGCATCCAACTTTAGCGTGGGAGAGAACGGTTATCTTTTAAGTCTTTCTGGAACGAAGGGCAGGAGAATGGACCAAGAGGGCAGAAAATAGACAAGGAGGTAGTGAAAGGACGAAAAGGAGTATGGTAGAAACAAAGAGAGGGTCGAAAAGGTGGAATTTTCTAGCACAGAGGAGGTGGGGATGTTATTTGCACAGATAGGACCCCTGGCATCCCCATGGCGGTTGGACTCGTATGAACCTTACAAGTTAAAGCATGTGATTGCACGGGCACTGGCATAAGAGATTTCAGAACACTTCAAATTAAAGGGATGCAATCTACTTCCGGGATAGGTTTTCACAAAGCAATAGCCCTTGGGAATTTTGTTAGCAGGACGCGGGAAAGCACTTTTTTCCCCTTCTACAAAGAAAGTCACCGTGAGGGAAAACTGACCATTCACTGGATGAAAAAAGTGCAAATCACTTGACCATCTATACCACGGAGCAGTCGTGGCCAAAGAAGCGGCTGGTCAGGAAAATGTATGATGCTTTCCTGAGGACGCATAAGAAAGATGGCACACAATTCGATTTGATCAGTTTTAATTTCAAGCCTAAGATCAGTGAGCATTTTTGGCGCTGCGTGTATGCTGATATGCTAAGCATGACACTTTTAGACATATTCGTCTTGTCTGGCTGGCATTTATATTGCATTATATTCTTATGTTCTGTATTGTATTGTATTATATTGTATTGTATTGTATACTGCCTTAAGTTACGGCATATTCCTCTGCATGAAATTCGGGATTCTCTCTCCGGGGAGAGCTCGTCGCCACAAGAACAGCGCCACCCATTTTTTCTTTTGCTTTCTGCAACCGTATGTTTCCCTATCAGAGTAGCTTTTTCTTCAGAATTTTGCCTTGTTACCTTGGGTTCTTTCACGTGCACTAAATAATGACGTATAGCACAAGGGACCTCAGTTTATCGTCTCATCCAAAAGACTAGCATCCAGATTGATCACCACTCACAGTCTATTGGATTGGGGGGGGGGGGGGGGGGAGTTTCTGGCCAAAATGGGGATCGAACCACCATACGCCTCGAATACCTAGGTTTTTTAAAACATGTTTAATTTTGTGCCTTGTCTTTGTGTATTATGTGCGCGCACACGCGCGCGCACGCACACACACACACACACACACACACACACACACACACACACACACACACACACTAACACACTAACACACTTGCGCGCGCGCATGGAGAGAGAGAGAGAGAAGAGAGGAGAGAGAGAGAGAGAGAGAGAGAGGAGAGAGAGAGAGAGAGAGAGAGAGAGAGAGAGAGAGAAGAGAGAAGACAGACAGACAGACAGACAGACAGACAGACAGACAGACAGACAGACACACAGACACACAGACACACAGACACACAGAGGAGACAGAGACAGAGACACACAGAGAGACAGAGACAGAGAGACACAGAGAGAGTCAGTCCTTAAACAGAAGTATCATGCACCATTAACTTTTAACCATGTCTGGCCACAGTGAACGTGTTCTGTACATTACGATCTGTACCCAACGGTCTCCCAGGGATGATTTATCACTGCATGCAGAGTGTTTAAATTGAACTTCAGGATTTTCACACAAAACTTGTTCTCCATCAAATGTATTCTGTCAAGTTGGCTGTTTTTAGTTTTGGTTGTTGAAAAATGAGGAGAAGAGCACGCAACATTGCTGATGTGCATTTCAGTATTTATTTTGTTGGTTTAAGTGGATTTAAAATAAAATAAGGTTACTGTGCAGCGTTCTGTTCACACCCTTCCTGTTGCTGTGTTTGTTTCCTTTGTGGTTATAATTGTATTGGCAAGTCCACAGGAGACATAACAAAGAAAACAAGTTTCCTTTGTAGAAAGCGTATGTCCAGAGATTGCCCCCTTTAAAACAGTCGGTTTTTGTCTTTGATTCTCTTTCTTTCTTCTCCTTTTGAGTTGGATCATTTCACTTTCATGTGTGTTTTTTTGTTGCTGTTAGTTTTCCTTTTTTTGGATTAGAAAGAAGTCTTTTTTGTGTGTCTGTATTTTTCTTTTTTTAT
>CM060316.1:74273228-74288228 GCA_030674155.1 Stramonita haemastoma | reverse complement strand
TCCAGAGATTCAATTAAACTGCATTCAGGTAGTCCATTGATCAGCTGACCATTAGGGCTGCTATATTAGGAAGAGGTCGATGAATCACATGCATTCAGCTTACTGGTGAAATTCAGTTACAAGCATATAGAATTTTAAAAAGTCGATAAAGGTAATGATGAATGTGGTGAAGAAAGGTAGTTTTTGAAAAAGCACAATATTAGTATTATCATGACTGGTTCAGTGGATAGAGCGTGCGTTTATGAGGTCGTGTTTTCGAATTTTGGCAGTAGCTTTGGTGATTTTAGGTTGAAAATTACTATGTACTGCGTGAAGGTGTAGACCTGTCTGTGCCTGTCTTTCCTCTGTGTACATAGGCACGCAGAAGACTTTATAAACGATGATAATAAAGAATCCTGTCATTTCGTGTCAGTGTTTGGTGGGTCATTGAAATGTAAAGCGTACCCAGCATGCACACCGTATCTAGAGAGGGATGGGCTCCACCAAGCTACATTTTACTTGTCAAATAGATTACTGCCCCCCAAAAACCAACGCTGTACACTGATGATTGCTTAAGGAGTTAAGGGAAAGAAGAATAGGACGTGACTTGTATCCTAGTCATAATTTAAACTTCTGCATTCCATCAATACCACCCATAAGAAATGAATGCTTTCAAAACTGTTTTTCTACTGCTCTCATTCTCAAGCCTTTTATAACTCTTTCTCTTCTTGAAGTTGTAATTTTTTAAAGACCGAAATCGGGAAGTGATGAAGCTAAGGGGATGTAGGTTAATTTGAAGAGAGGCAAAACAAAACAGAAAAGCTGACATCTGTTTCATGAAACCAGACAAACAGGCGTTATTTCCAGGGGAGTTATGGACGCATGGGGAGGTGGATCAGAAGCATATCATGTTTTTATAAGACAACAAGGTGTTCATGGCCATAATGTGTTTGTCCATTATATCTATTGCAAATTTTGTATTTGATGTAACTGCATGTTGTTGTCATCTATACTGCTTCTGTTATAGATAAGCATTTGTGAACTAAAGCTGGACCATGGGATATGCTTAGTGACAGTCTTTTCTTCTTCTTCTTCTTCTTCTTCTTCTTCTTCTTCTTCTTCTTCTTCTTCTTCTTCTTCTTCTTCTTCTTCTTCTTCTTCTTCTTCTTCTTCTTCTTCTTCTTTCTCCTTTCCTCCTCCTCTCCTCCTCTCTCCTCCTCCTCCTCCTCCTCTCCTCTCCATCCTCTCCCACTCCTCCCTCTTCTTCTTTTTCTCGTATTCTCTCTCCTCTCCTCTTATTCTCCTACATATTCCTCTAATCCATCCCCATTTCCATCTTCTTACCCCATCTCCTCCTTCAATATTCTCCTCTTTCTCTTTCTCCTCCTTCCTTTCTCTCCGTTTTTGCCGCATTCCTCAGTGATGGAGCTTCATTGCAATGTTCATCTCCGTCATGTATGCGATCCGGGGAGTTCTCATTGCATTGCGTAATGTACTTTCAAACACAAGGCCAATCCGCACGAAAGAATACAGCAGCAACAAAACCATTATTCAAAGAAAAGTCACGTAGACGAACCCCTCTCTCCCCAACATGAGTAAAGGTGACAAGAATTAAGCAGCTGAAGCAAAGAAAAAGTAACATTGTTGTGGTGGGAAATACCAGTGAGGCTTTTGTTCGGATTTTGGTTTTGCTGCCGTTTGCTTGTTTTTTTTTTTTTGTTTATTTTTTTTTTTTACTTACATGTGTATAATGTAGCTCTCTCAGTTCAGTTTCCCGTTTTATGTATTTTCCAATCCTAGCAGTGTTCTTGTTTTCCCCAGATTATCTACCAATGCATTTCTGAACCTTTTATCTGTAAAAGTACTAGCCAATTTAGACTTCTAGGCACTTTTCACGTAGGGTTTAATACTTTTACTGGGTATACTGCTGCCTCTGTCTCTCTCTGTCTCTCTCTCTGTCTTTCTCAGCCTCTGTCTGTCTGTCTGTCTGTCTTTCTCTCTGTCTCTTGTCTCCCTCCCCCTTTTTCTCTGTCTTGCTCTTCATATGTCTTTGAAACACGCAAAATTATTAAGTACAGCTTCCTTTTCCATGTAGTTTTTCTTACAAAATCAATATATCTGCAAACTGTAATAATCTTGTTTGATCAGAGAAAATGTCGTTTATACAGCGAGTACAAAAAAACATTTAATTCAAACGGACAAAATGTCTTCGATACAGCAAGGAAGGAAAAAAATCTTTAAAACAGCACAATGTCATCTATCAAAAAAAAATGTATACGGAAAAGCCCTCCTCTTTACACAGTAAGTGTGACCTTTGGGAAAGTGTGGCTGGCATGGCAAAAGATGCTAATTGGACCTGACAGAAGATATAAAACTCTCCGCTGTGTCCTCCGAACGATTGGGCAATTTACAGCTAGCTTAGCCTTGACCCAAGTCCATCTCTCTCTGTGTGAAATCCGGACTGAGAAAACAAACAACAAATCACCATTACGTGAAAAGGAGCGGATTGGTGAGAGAGAGAGAGAGAGAGAGAGAGAGAGAGAGAGAGAGAGAGAGAGAGAGAGAGAGAGAGAGAGAGGAGAGAGAGAGAGAGAGAGAGGAGAGGAAGGGAGGGGGGAGAGTGTGTGTGTGTGAGTGAGAGAGACAGAGAGAGAGAGAGACAGAGAGAGAGACAGAGAGAGGGTTTGCATGAACCTAAAAATATTACATATTATTATGGGGGACGGGATAGCCTAGTGTTCAAAACATTGCGCTTGCAATTTGACGACCCGAGTTCGATTCCCGGTCGAGGAGATTTTTCCTCTGGAGTTAACATCAGTGCTGACTCCACTCTCCCCACAAGTCCTTCAGATGAGACGATAAACCGAGGCCCTGTGTGCGAAAGCATGCAGAACATCTTGCGCACACGTTAAATCCTGTTCCGCTTTTCGTAAGAGTAGGCCATTGTGTGCCAGTGGGAACAGATGACAAGATTTACAAAACTGCATACACACGGGGACTGGATGTAAAAAAGCTCATGAGTGCTTATCCCATTATCCTCGATATAAAAGAATAACAACAACAAAATAAACAGCTGCCTTTTCTTCCTAAGCTTTCAAACAGTGTCTTTTGGGCAAAGTGAGCCAGGCAGAACTAGAGCTCATCTTTCTTCAGGTGGCATGCTGCATGCTGTGTATGTTCGTGTATCAATCGATCATGAAGCTGCCAGCAGATCGAAAACAGATTGTTGCGGAAGCAGGTTGTATTATCGTTGCCATCATTATGGTTGACGCATCGTCATCATCACCATCATCATTGCTGTTGTCTCCTCATCGACATCATTATCACATTCTTGTTGTTGTGTTGTTGTTGTTGTTGTTGTTGTTGTGTTGTGTTGTTGTTGTTGTTGTTCCTCTTCTTCTTGTTCTTCTTGTTCTTGTTGTTGCTGTTGTTCTTCTTCTTGTTATTCTTGTTGTTGTTGTTGTTGTTTTTTCTTCTTCTTCTTCTTCTTCTTCTTTCTTCTTCTTCTTCTTCTTCTTCTTCTTCTTCTTCTTCTTCTTCTTCTTCTTCTTCACAATTCTTCTCCCTCGCAATTCTTTTCGCAATTCTTTTTTGCAATTCTTCCTCTTCTTCTCATCACCATGATTGCAACCATCGTTGAAGAAGACATGATGATGATGGTGATAATGACAGTGATGACAACGTCATGAGGAAACCCTTGCTGACGCCTGTGCCTGTCTGTTTCAGTTCTGCACGGAGACGGCAGTCAGCGACAAGCTGCTGTACCCCACTTTTGCCAGAACCAAGCCCACAGACTCCCAGATCTCCAAGAGCGTGGTGTCCCTGTTACGCATGTTCCACTGGAGCAAGGTCAGCTTCATCCACTCCAACCTGACCAGTGTCCACCATGTGGCCGACAACGTCTACTCTGTGAGTCACAACTTGCGATTGTGTCTGTCTGTCTGTCTGCCTGCTTGTCTGACTGAATGCGGGAAAGGATGACAAAACTTACAATACTGCATACATACGGGGACTGGATGTATAAAAGCACATAACTGCTCATTTCATTATCCTCGAAAAAAAAGATTTGAAAAAAGCCTGACTTTTTCTGTCTGTCTACCTTCACCCCCTTCCCCGTCTTAGTCTGCTGTGTTTACGAATCCAGATTTCAAGGACATTAGAGAATGCATGATTTATATGCATGAAAGGTGAAATCATGATAGATTTATTTTTATGAAAACAGATGAACTTTTCTTATATGGATTTCACAGTATGTTCTAGCTTCAACTCAACGCGTTACAAGCTGAGTAAAAAAAAAACCCAAACAAACCCTACCTTCCAATTACATTTGTTTAAAATTTTAATTAAATCTCTTTACTAGATATTATTACTGTATAAAGATTTCTTTAGCTGTTTCACAATATATTAAACTTTTTTTTATTTTAAGCCGTGATTATCTCATTTTCTCTGCTTCTGCAATAAACTTTGCAACATAATTATTTGATTACAATATCATCACCAGACGATAATACAAAAAAAGAAATACAGTCTTTTGGTAGTTTCTAAATTCAAAAGTTTAGACTTTTAACATACTAAAAATGCTTTGCATTTAAATAGAAAATGTATGTCAAAATGAAGAATATGACAACACAAGGAGCATGGAACATGTGTGAACGTCTAGTGTTGAAATCATATCTTGTTTGCATGAGATCATAAACCGAGGTCTCGTGAGTGAATGCACGATGAACATCTTGCGCACACGTTAAAACCTGTTCAGCGTTTTGGAAGAGTATGCCATTGTGTGCCGGTGGGAATGGATGACACACTTTACAAAACCGTATACGCACTGGGACACGATGCAAAAAAGCACATGAATCCTTATTCCTGTACTCTCGAAATAAAGAAATAAGGTAAAAAGGGGGGATGTTCTGAAAGAGGAGGAGAGAAAGACAAAGAGGTATTTTCTCTTTTTTATTTATTTATTTTCATACCACTTTAAATAATGGCAGGTTTCTCTGCGTGAAGCTCAGGCTGCTCTTCCGTGGGGAGGGGGAACGCGTCGCCACACGAGCAGCGTTACCCATTTTCTGAATGTGTTCCCTCTCAGATTGGCTTTTTCTACACAATTTTGCCAGGAACAACTCTCTTGTTTCCGTGGGTTAAACGTGCGATAAATAACTATGTATAACAATCGATACCTCGGTTTATTGTCTCATCCAAAAGACTAGTACCCAGACCACCAAACAGGGGCTAATGACTGGGGTATAAGTTTCGGGCGCAAACGGAGATAAAACCACCGCACATTCCGGACGCTGACTCTCCGCTTTCTAGTGAGGTGCGTTACCTCTAGACCACCGATAGGAAGGAAAGGAGAAGTAGAGAAGGAAATAGGGGGAAGAAGGGAGAGAGGCAGAGAGGCAGAGAGAGAGAGAGAGAGAGAGAGAGAGAGAGAGAGAGAGAGAGAGAGAGAGGAGAGAGAGAGAGAGAGAGAGAGAGAGATGCAGGCAGGCAGACAGAAAATGGTACAGACACACAGTCGGAGGTTCTGAGACAGGACAGAGGAAGACAGAGAGACAAAGAGAAAAAAACAAACACTCTGCTTGTAAGAATATAGACTTAAGGAGTCTGATCCCCCCCCCCCCCCCCGGACACACCTCACACAGTATCAGTATGCCGGCCATCGTCACGATTGACACTGCCCCTCTGTAGTGCCCTGTTTTTCAAGATTACATTGATAATGTCTTCTGTAGTGCATTGCTTCATAACATTATGGACACTGCCCTCTGTAGTGCCCTGTTTGCAATCATCATAATTGACACTTTTTGATCATCTTGTTACCATGAGTGAAGCAGTCCTCCGTAGTATCATATGCAATATGGTATGGTATTTCCGTATACTACTATTACCATGATTGAAGCTGTCCTCCGTAGTGCCATAAGCAATATGGTATGGTATAGTAGTGCCAGGTACTAAGTTACCATGATTGAAGGTGTCCTCTGTACTGCCATGTACTACTGTTACCATGACTAAAGCTGTCCTCTGTATTGCCATGTTCTACTGTTACCATGATTGAAGCTGTCCTCTAAAATGCCATGCACTACTGTTACCATGATTGACATTGCCCTCTGTAGTACCCTGTAGTAGTTATCACAATTGACACTGCCCTCTGTAGTACCCTGCACTGAAAGACGTTTCATCGCTTCATCAGCTACACAACTACAGACTACCGTCTCTCACTGCACCGGTTCGGCCTTTCAGCCACAGCGGCTTGTTGGCTGAAAAGTAATCCAATCAGTCATGGAGGTATTGGAGCATTGATCCTGGCACAAGACAGCTGGGCTGGTAGGCAGTGACATCACTTGCTCCAATGGAAGCAATTTGGCCAGCGTTCAAGGGAGTAGGCTTCACTTTGGAACGATGCCCACAGCTCGTGGTGTCAAGCACTCGAACAGTCTTTCTTGAGTTTTCCGCCTACAAGGAGTACTTTTTGTATTATTTTTTTCTTTAGTGTAGTGCTGCTTTTTTCTGTTAGTGCCAGTCTGACTGGTCAAAGTGCCTCTGTTTGGAGTAGTCTTTAGGCAAAAAGGGTGTAGACAGGTTTGTTACAGTTCTAATGTTACTAATTGCAAGGTTGTCTTGACGGGTCTGATTTAAATGGGATGCTACTGATTTCCATTGTCAGCTTGTGCGAAGTCGCCCGAAAAGCGAAACGGGTTTTGATGTAAGCGCGAGATTTTCTAGCTGTGTACGCACGCGAGACCTCGGCTTATTGTCTCATCCGAAAGACGGATTGGAAGTGAAGGGAGTAAAGCGGCTGACTCTAGAGGGAAAATTCTCTCGTACGGGAATCTTGGTAGTGGATCAAATTCGGGCCATCAGATAGCAAGAAAAACTCTCTGACCACTAGTGTAGCCAGCTCATTGAATGGGGTTTTAAAATGGGCAAAAACATTTACATACAGGACTTTAGGCTTGGAGTCTTATCCGAAGGCGTTACAGGGGAGTAGCACAAGTACTGAGTTTTTTCCAGAGCAAATCAACCATTGAATTGACAACTCTGTAAAGACTTGAACCTGTACTCTCTGGTTACATCAGATCAGAAGTCAGTGCTCTAACCACAGTGCTTTTGCACTTTGCATTACGACATTCTTTGATGAGAATGAAATGCTTTTGTCTTCAGAACACAACATAAAAATGAAAGGCCGTGGAAGTTTTGATAAAAAAAGTAGATTGGATTTTGAGCAGTAGTAATGACGTCCTTTCTTATTCGGAGATTAGTTGTTTTCTTTTGACGAGTAACAGTTTTCTGGTTTTTGCTTTTGTTCACTTCACAAAACTAATGCTGCCGGTTGTTTCTCTCATTCCTTTCTCCCTTGTGTTCTTTCGTCTTTCTTCTTGCCTCTCCTTTCCTTGTGTGTTTTCCTATATATTGCTCCTTGTTATACTGTTGAAGAGTGTTCACCTTCTTGGTTTCAATGACCTCGTTGTCGAAAATAAGGCTATTCTTCCTGGTGTAGCTGCTGTTAGTGTTTTTGCTGTGACTGTTGTTGTTGCTAAGGTGATGCTGTTTCTTTTGTCAGTGACTGTCTTTTTGCCTTCATCCCGCAGTTGCTCTTTACCTATGCCCCCTCCTTCTATTTTTGTCTACGTCACTGTTTTCCTTTTCTTTGAAGCATCTTTTGGGGGTTTTGTTTTACAAAAAAAAACCTTGCTACATTTCTGCCCTCTTTTTTTCTCACTGCTTTGTCTCTCGTGTTTTATACCTTGACCTCTGTTTGCCACCTCTTGTGCTATCTTATCAGACTTCATATCATGGGAGAAAATTTACACATCCATTTGACCTTTTCAACGCCTCTATGAAGGGGTCTTCTTTTCAGTCGGGGCTGCAGTCAGAGGCATAACTAGTTGGGGGTAGATGCAAGTTGCTGTACTGTCGGGCAGCAGATAGACTTTGGAAGCACAGTGGATATTTGTATTTGTGGCGTGACCCGCAATGCATACGTTTGTTTATCAGGGTCACACGAACTCACGCGCAAGCTCTCTCTCTCTCTGTGTCTGTCTGTCTGTCTGTCTGTCTGTCTTTCTATCTCTCTCTAACACACACACACCACACACACACACACACACACACACACACACACACAACACACACACACACACACACACACACACAGAGTTGCGCACGGACCTGCACCCAACTATGCTCTCTTTTCTTTCCTGCCTGCCTGTTTGCCTATCTGTCTGTCTGTCTGTCTGTCTGTCTGTGTTCATCTATCTATCTATCTATCTATCTATCTATCTATCTATCTATCTATCTATCTTATCTATCTATCTATCTATCTATCTATCTATCTATCTATCTATCTATGTGTCTCATTCTCTTTGTGTCTCTCTGTCTGTCTCTGTGTATGTGTGTCTGTGTCTGTCTGTCTGTATGTCTGTGTCTGTGTCCTTCTCTGTATCTCTCTGTCTGTCTGTTTCTCTCTCATTTGTTTGATGTTTTGCTTGTGCGCAGGCACATTACTGGTACGTGCATTAGCAAGTGTTTATTAAGCACTCACGTATGCATGCGTGCACCGCATCATTTCCGAGACAAGGAAAGTCAAAGCTGTATTTGATGGGACGCCTATCATTAGTCCCTTCTCCGCAGAAGCCTTAATCATTCCATCTGGCATTTTCTGGGCACTGAAAGTGAGAAAAAACGCTGGTATTTGATGGAAGTCAACTGAACGTAGGCAGTGTTGATGATGATGTTTTCATTTGTTTGCTGCCGTTCGCTGATTTTTGGTGTTATTGTTGTTGGAAGAAATCAAAGCTGTCGGTGTTTTTGGAAGCTTTAGCTAATATTGGTTTAAACTATATTTTATTCAGAAAGGCATACATAGTCATATTACATACATACATACATACATACATACATACATACATACATACATACATACATACATACATACATACATACATACATACATACATACATACATACATACATACATACATACATACATACATCACAACATACACACACATAAAAAAGAGTATCAACAAGTCAGATGCATACATTAAATATTCTTAACTGAATGGTATGTTCATCTTTTATATAAGGCAGGTGGTAGACGTACACTATGAGATTTTTTGCTGAAAGATTTTTGATAGCTGTATAAATATGTTGACTGTTGTTTTCATTCTTTCCCGCGTCGATGTCGATAACTATCATTCTCCTCTTACAGTGCTTCAGCACGTTGATCATCATGTTCATCATCATCATCATCATCATCATCATCGTTCGTCGTCGTCGTCGTCGTCGTCGTCGTCGTCGTCATCATCATCATCATCATCGTGGTCATGATGGTGATCATCTTTATCATTATTATTATTATTATTATTATTATTATTATTATTATTATTATTATTATTATTATTATTATATTATTTATTATCATTATAATATTTTAAAAAATCAATATTATCATTATTATTGTTATTGTTGTTATAATAAATAACAACAACAACAAACAACAACAACAACAACAACAACAACAAAATAATAATAATAATAATAATAATAATAATAAAACAATAACAATAATAATAATATAATTCTTATCATCATTAGCATAATTACTATTAACCATTATTGTTATCATTATCATTATCGTTATTATTATCATTGTCATCATCAACATTCTTCTTCTTCTTCTTCTTCTTCGTCTTCTTCTTCGTCGTCTTCTTCTTCTTCTTGTTCTTCTTCTTCTTCTCTCTTCTTCTTCTTCTTCTTCTTCTTCTTCTCTTCTATCTTCTTCTTCTTCTCTCTTCTTCTATCATGATTGTTATTATTATCATTATCTTGACTATTTCTAGTATTACGTATCATCATTTTTAATGTATTATTAAGCCTGTTATTGATCTCACCATCAGATGACGGGTACGAGGCTCTTTCCACAAGGCTAATCTGTGTAAGTCACAAACCTGCAGCAGGACACACTGTCCTCTACACTCAGGGACTCATCGGGTTCAATTCTACTCAGAGCCACACTCCAGGAGAGCATACATGGCGGCTGATTGAGGCGGCGTTACAGAGGAAGACTTGCTCTGATTCAGCACATCCCCTCCAGTAATGGCCATGGCCATGGAGATCGATGGAGGCCTGACACTGACTGACTGACTGTGGCTCTGTCACAGACACGGAGTGGAAGCTGAAGCTAGAGCAGTCAGGTAGGGAGCGTTGCTGGGATGCTGGTGTTGGACAGCTGGGGTCACTGTCAGCCAGAGTCAATGTAAGCTGGCGATCTGTTGACTAGTTTGTGTGGACAGAGAGTAAAGACTGGGTCAGCAAAAATGACTTTAGAGGTAGACCCTGTCTTAGGGTGATGTAGAAGACACTTAAAAGAGTTGGACTCTTGTGGAGTTAAACATTTTTGGTTATGTAATGGATTTTGGCGCAATATCACCCTAAACAACAGAAAGTCTGGTATTATCCGTGTACAGGAATTTTGTTTTTCTATCAGTCCTTTCATAAGAGATGTTTTATTGAATTCGAATATGCTTATAAAGAAACAGGTGCTTCTGCAGAGTAGTATCTCAGATTGTCTACTCGTGGAGTTCTGTTGCATTTAGTCATGGGCGAGTTGTATGATTAGTAAGAAAATATTTCTGTACAAGGGGCGAATCGTACTACAGTATTTTGATAAGCTATTCTGCTTTTGAATGTTGCTACAGTTTCGAATTGCTTATTCCATTATCCTCGATATAAAAGAAACAAAACCTATCTTCCAATGTGCTTTTAAATAATGAATAGTAGCATCAATTCCAACACGTTTATAACAAACACAAACCCTCCACAAACATCAAAATACCAGAACAGTTTGAGAGCAGAATCTGAGCTACTGTAATTAAAACTGGACCTTGTCAGTGGATTTAAATGCAGAAAATACATATACATCTTTTTATGTTTAGGTCGTGACCTGCTCATAGATGAGGGTGACCAAGATAAGGATTCACACAGGGGTAGGACACATAGGGTGTCATCCTCTTTTATCAGTGAATGTTTTTAACTGTGTTGTATAAATTTCCTCACTAATGACACACGTATCATCCGCCATAAAACCCAAAACGAATAAAATATTAACGACAATATCAGAAAGTTGATTTCTTGCCACATTAGAATTTTTAATCCTCCTCTGCATCAGTGTCATTATATGAAATTATGTAACATGTCATGCCTTCTGTTTCATCTTCTTCTTGGTTGTCTTGTTGTTGGTTATGTGCTTTTATTTAATCATTCGTGTTGTTTTTGTCGCGATAAGTTTAATTAACATTTCTAATAGCGTTGCCTTTGTTACATTAAATTTATTTAAGCTTTTTTATATAAATTTTTAATTCTAGTAATATTACACAAAGATGTAGTGAAAAGTTTTACAATGGCTTTGATACCATCACACCATTCACGACAGTGACTATGTGTTATCGTGCATATTATGTCTTTAGATTTTAGGTTGTGCATGTGTTTATATGACTGCTCTTGACTTCTGCAATTTAAGGAGGGTTCAGATACTGCATGGAGTGGTTTTCATACATCGTGTTGATGGCGACTTAAGCCTGGCTATGAGTACACTATCTGTAAAAAAATCAATAGAAAAAGGAACAGTGTTTGGAGTAGAATACTTGTCTATCTTATCCCCCTCTTTTGGGTCCTCACCACCATCGAGGCTTATTCACCTTTCCTTTTGTTTTCCACAGTTGCTGTTTTTTTTTTTTTTTTTGGGTGTTATTCAAAGGTAGTAATTTTCGCTAAAAAACTATTCTACGACAACGCTAATTGTGTTTGACATTTGATAAAATGACTTGCCTCCATGGCTACAAGAAATCTGACATTTCATTACTCCTGAGCCCCACAGTGCAGTCCCCTGATGTTATCTCTGCACGTTTTCTGACCTCTTAGCAACAATGGGGGTGGGTGAGGGGCAGAATAACCAAGAGGTTTAAGTGATGAATTTGTGATTTCGAGCTAACTTCGAGCATGCGCTGGTGTCCAAGCTGCAGTTTCTTTTGAAGGATTTTTTTTCAACGGAAGTTAATAGTTGTGTTGAATGAATGAAACTTTAAACGGGTTTTTCCAAATTTCAAGTTCTTTATTTCCTGTCATTTCTTGTCTGTTTACACACGTCAAACTCACAAAGTACTGACAGCCTGGCTGCTTGACCTAACGCCTTCTTTAACCCTATAAAGAGTCACTGGACATATGCTTACTCCTATCGGTAATAGTTTATCATTTCAAAATAACATTCCGCGGATGGTAATGCCGGTATTTGACCGTTAATAACCGTATTTACCTATAAAAGCCGGCCCCATGATGTGTGAGATTACAGCCTTGGCCTGATCCATGATGGCTATTTTCCTGTCGTCTTCCTGCATGTTTGGCATCCAGCCATCATGTTCAGGACATGGTGAAACCTGTCAGAGCTGACAGTTTCCCATTAGGCTACCTGGCTGGTTTAGTGTTTGCAATCCGTATAAGCTGTCCAAAAAGAGAGATAAAAATCAGAAAAGTGATCGGTTTTTTTATATATAGAAACAGATGGGATTTGGGTTGCAGTCAGTTTTTCATCAGGTTTACTTGTTTAGTGCATATTCGCCAGATGATTGAGTTGATGAGTGTTATTCGTTTCTGTCCATTTTCCCATGTCGTGGGACTGTCTAGTCTCTACTCTCTTTCTTCGTCTTTGTCTTTGTGGCCATCTTTTCTTTTATCATTTTTTACTTTGGCACTTTCTTTCCTCTGTCTTTGTTTCTGTCTCTACGTGCCTTTCGGATGAGACTATAAACAATCCCTGTTTGTTTTGTTTCAATGTCTCTCTTCTTTTTTTAAAATTCCTAGTTTTGTATTTCGTGCGTTCTTGTCCCAAGTCTTCGTGTTCTGTTGTTTCCACAGAGATGGCAATGGTTTGGCATTATGCTATTGTTTTTTTTAGTGATTAGTAATCTGGACATTTCTTGATAATTGTTAATGCCCATTATTAGATATAACTCCGCTCCTATTATTTCAACGTACTTGTTGGGATATAATGAAAAGGTAGCAGTCAAACTTTTCCCCTGGATTTTTTTAACAAGCTTAGAATTTCTTTAGTACAAAATACAAATTTTTATGATGAAATACTTCAGCATAAACTTTTATGTATTAACAACATTTTACTAATTTGTTGAAGTTTTCTGTTTCTATGATTAAAAATGTCATTCAGTGTACGTACAAGCCGAATAGTGTATTTATTTTATGCATTGTGCCTTTTAGCCGGACAATGTAAATCCACTAATATCAAACAGTTTTCCCGCGTGGTATTGCCGGAGGCTTATCAGTATAAAAGCATCTTTAGTCTCTGGAAATTCTGTGCTAGGATTTCCTTTTTTAAATTTTTTTTTATTCCTATCTTTGGTACATTCTCCCGCTTTTTTTTTCTTAGAAAACCTAACAGATAACAAATCTTTCCCATGCTGAAGTCGGATGTGCTGGGCTTGGCTTGTCAGGCGCTGAACTGTAGTGCAGTATGTTCTCTCACATGACAGACAACACAGTATTCCTGTTTATAGCAAAAACTTCAGATCAGTCGTCGTCGTTGTTGTTGTTGTTGTTGTTGTTGTTATGTTTGCCACCGTCACCATTCGTCATCTTCATCGTCACTAACGTCATCATCATCATGATCATAACCATCAGTTGTAGCTAACTCCTAACGGTAGCGATATACTGCCTCACATAACAATTTCCCCAAACGCAATGCCGGGGTTTGACCTTTGCGGGCACTAATTACCCACTGGAGGCCCCCTGGCTGGCTGAGATTGCAGCCTTGGCCTGATTAATGATGGCCATTTTCCTGTCGTCTTCCTGCATGTTGGGCAGCCAGCCATCATGTTCAGCACATGTTGAGACCTGTCAGCGCTGACAGTTCCCATTACCTGGGTGGTTTACTGTTCGCAATCGGCATAAACTGTCCAAATGAACGGAAAAAAAACTATGAGAGAGGAAGTTTTGGATGAGAACAGATTTTATGCTTGCGGCAGTTTTTCTTTCAATAGATTGGGCTTCTGTTTGGTCCATATTTAAACGTAGATTAAAAAAAAAATCAACTTTAATCATTTGTCTGTTATTGCTCTTTTCCCCCATTCCATGTCTGTCTGTCTGTCTGTCTCTCTCTGTCTCTCTCTCCGTCTCTCTATCCCTTTCTCTTTCTGTCTCTCTGTCTCTGTCTCTATGTTTCTGCCTCTCTCTGTCTCTGTCTCTGTCTCTGTCTCTCTCTCTCTCTCTCTCCCTCCCTCCCTCCATCTCTCTCTCCCTCCCTATCTCTCTCCCTCCCTCCCTCCATCCCCCAGACAGTAATTTCTATTAAGTGTCATAACCATTTTGTGGATATTACTAATAAAGTTTTATATCAGACAAAGCCAGCCTAACAGCAATGTTTCTAGTTGTGATTGGCTCTGGCATTTTAGTGCTTTGTCAGACTCCATTATCGATGATGAGCAATGTGTAAATGTAATTGATGCTGATGCCAAGAATGACATAAACTGTTATATTTTTAGATTAAAGGTAGTGTTAGCGCTTAAAAAAAATCACGAAGTGTAAGATGGTTGGCTTCTTGTGTAGGAATCGCTTGAAAAAACGTTAAATAAGTGTTCAAACAAGTCTGTTAGTGTCTTTACCTTCCAAAGAAGATTTTGGATACTTTTTTGTCTTTATGCAAAGCACTAACGTTTGAATGAAGCTACTTCTCGGAGAAAATGAAGCTTTTTGTATTATTTTGCTGATCATGCGTTTTATTGTTTGTGGTTTTGTTCACAAACCTCAGCACGAAGGGCCAGTACTCATTTTGAAACCAAAAGGATTTGGAACTCTCTCTGTCTCTCTCTCTGTCCCTCTCCGTCTCTGTCTCTGTCTCTCGTTATTTGGCATCTGCTTGCCTGACCCCCTCCCCCAAATCCTTCTCTTTATATGTCTGTACAGATGTTTGCCTATCTGCCCCCCCCCCCCCCCATCACTCCCCTCTTTAAACCGGTG
>CM060316.1:74250728-74260728 GCA_030674155.1 Stramonita haemastoma | reverse complement strand
AGAGATGTTTTTGTAGAGTTCCAATTTCAGTCAGGGATGAATTTGTACAGGCATCTATCTATCGCCTCTGCTGATTTCCGGCCCCTTTATTTCAGGCTATTAATTTGTCCTGGACATCCGCTTGTCTGTGATCGTAGGAAGGACCGTCGTCAAGTTTACTCCTGTTCTTTTTTTGTTGTCTCTCTTCGTATTTATGCGTGTCTGTCTATTCAACTGTGCATTTGTCTGTCTGTAGTGCGCGCGCACGCGCGTGTGTATATGTGTGTAAATGTGTGTGTGTAAGAGAATGGTTGAGTGAGAGAGGGAGAGACAAAGACAGACAGACTCAGACAGACAGACAGACAGACAGACAGACGGACAGGAATGTATTCCATATTACGATTATAAAAGATAAACATGGGGACTGTGCATGCTATCTAAAAAAAAATCCTATGTCCAGACGCTTATAACAAAATAGGATGATAAACCCAATCGATATTCATTCATCAATACGAACAAAAGCAACTGCATTATCACGGCAGCCGAAACAAACAAGTCATAAAATCTTAAGAACTAAAAGAATAATTAGTCAAATATTACCTAAAAAAGAAAATAAAGGTTTTACATATCACGCGCGCTTGCACACACACACACACACACACACACACACACACACACACACACACACACACACACACACACACACACACACACACACACCCACGCGCGCGCGCACCCACGCACGCATGCACGCACGCCACGCACTCACGCACACATACATACACACACATTCATACACACATTCACACACATACACACACAAACACATATCCACATTTACATTTACACACACACACACACACACACACACACACACACACACACACACACACACACACACACACACACACACACAATCATGCGCGCGTTAGTAATCTCCCCTCCCCATATACACACATTACACGAATTGATTACATCATAAGGGAAGAAATATTATAGATATGAGTAATAATATAATACGAAATAAAAAAAAGATCTGCTAAGAGAGAGAGAGAGAGAGAGAGAGAGAGAGAGAGAGAGAGAGAGAGAGAGAGAGAGAGAGAGAGAGAGAGAGAGGCAGGCAGGTTGACAGGCTGACTGGCTGGCTGTGACTGACTGACTGAGTGTTTGAAGCTTAAATGTCCCATGGGACTCCAGTCCGTTTTCTTGCATTTATTTTATTCTTTTATATCGAGGATAATGGAATAAGCACTCATATGCTTTTTTACATCCAGTCCCCGTGTGTATAGATTTTTGTTAATCTTGTCATCCGTTCCTACCGGCACACGATGGCCTACTCTTCCGAAAGCGGAACAGGATTTAACGTGTGCGCAAGATGTTCTGCGAGATGTTCGCATGATGTAATATCATGCCTAAGATGGGTTTTTGAGAAGGGGCGTAAGATATGACTTTCTTCTGTGAATAGAAATGAACGCAACAGATGATACATGTATTTAATGTTTTGAAGAAAAAAACAACTTATGTATAAATACGTATAACTCTGAAGATTCTGGCGTCAACACAGATACTAATCAAACGAGAGAGAGAGAGAAGAGAGAGAGAGAGAGAGAGAGAGAGAGAGAGAGAGAGAGAGAGAGAGAGAGAGAGAGAGAGAGAGACAGACAGACAGACAGACAGACAGACAGACAGACAGACAGACAGACAGACAGACAGACAGACAGACAGACAGACAGACAGACAGACAGACAGACAGACATTGAGAGAGAGAGAGAGAGAGAGAGAGAGAGAGAGAGAGAGAGAGAGAGAGAAGAGAGAGAGAGAAGACGGACGGACGGACGGACGAGGACGGACGGACGGACGGACGGACGGACGGACGGACGGACGACGGACGGACGGACGGACGACGGACGGACGACGACGGACGGACGGACGGACAGAGAGAGAGAGAGAGAGAGAGAGAGAGAGAGAGAGAGAGAGAGAGAGAGAGAGAGAGAGAAAAGGCAAAATCTGGAGCTCATTTCCAAACTGGACAGTTTTCATTACTGACTCGTCTAGTACTCCTCTGCTTAGACCTGGCCCCTTCTGCTTTCCACGAGATCTCACCCTGGCCCCACACAATCCTGACAGTAGACTGGAGGGGTGTCTACAGCTTCCATGGCCTCTCACGCTAGACAAGAAGGGATGTCTATAGCTTCAGATCCTGTTTGGGATAATTTGCATCTTACACCCGATTAACGGCCAACTTGTAGAATTGTGTGCTTGGGTTACGTAGGTCTTCCTACGCCAATCTCTTATGTTCGTGTACGGAAATTCTTCAGGTGAATTTAATCTAAAGATATTCATGAAGATTTCTCGAAAAGAGAAGAAAATGGTGGGGATATGTATGGCTTCTCCACCCCCTCCCTCTCTGTTTTTACTAGGAGTTTTGTTCATTCTGAATTTCTTTCTGAAATATGTGTGCAGTATAGTATCATATTTTTTTCGCAATTGCAGTATAGGATGTAGTTTCTGAGATAGATTACTTTAATATGTAATTTCATAACGCTGTGTAATTTTTAGTGCAGGTGTATTGTAAGGTATTGTCGAATACCGGGAGCTGATTTTGGGTCGCAAGGAAACAGCATAATTTACGAATATTTGCACGATATTCCAGTTTTTCTCAATTTTAAACAGAAGATTTCATTTCGAATAGTTTCAAACAATTGAGGTAAAAATGATACAAAATCGTTTCGAGGACACAGGTATGCATTTGTCACCTATAATTGTAGATAGACTTATGTGCATATTCAGGTTGCCAGACATTAGCAGCAAACAACTGAACAAAGCTAACAACGCTTTGGGCAACAGTAATGATGACCACAGGGATCAGGATAAATTAGCATTAAATCATGGTACCAACAGCCAGTTGGCTGCTGAAATTAAGGTTTTCAGTCTCTATTAATCTGTTCAATTAAGGTTTTTTTCCCCGGTGGACTGAACATTTTACCGCATCCTTTCTTGTGAAATGTTCTTATATAAAACTATAAATTGATAGTTCGTGGGCGAATACACTAACAGTATGAATCTTTTACTTGTTAAATCACAGCCATTCAATTTGTCACAGAGAGTAGGCAATCTAAGACCAGTGGGGTGACTAACACATACATACCTAACATGCAGCCTGTGAGATGAAAAGGAATGGGTTCTGACAGGCTCGACCGACCCTAGAAAATACTGCCTCCACACATTCCAATGCAGTTGCCCAACAACACCACAAGGAACAAAGAGAGAAGTCTGAATGTTACCTACAGGTACTCATAGAGACTCCCTTTGACGAAACCACGAGTTAAACAATCAAACTCAAGCAAACAATAATAATATCGCAAAGACGGCAGAAAAGGGTCCAATATTGACGTGATGATTTGTCACCCTTATTTAACTTAACGGTTCCTTACAGTCTGTGACATTGTCTGTCGTAATCTCTGTCCACACAGGCATCTTCAACACCAAAGCCACCTTGCTGACCTCGCTGGCGTTCCGGCATTTCGTGGGTCTGATCCACTCGCCCCCTGTGGAGCCTGGCTACTCCGCCTTTGGCCGCATCGTGGACCACTACCTGGAGAGGGAGCCTTTCAACCACACCACCCAATGAGAGACATCAACGCCACCCGTAATGTGAGTTTCTGTGGTGTAGTGTTGTGTGTGTGTGTTGTGGTGTGGTGTGTGTTGTGTGTGTGTGTGTGTGGTGCTGTGGTGTGGTGTGGTGGGGTGTGTGTGTGTGTGTGTGTGATAGTGTGTGTGTGGTATGAGAGTGAGAGAGTGTGTGTGTGTGTGTGTGTGTGTGTGTGTGTGTGTGTGTGTGTGTGTGTGTGAGAGAGAGAGAGAGAGAGAGAGAGAGAGAGAGAGAGAGAGAGAGAGAGAGAGAGAGAGAGAGAGTTGTGTGTGTTCTACGATTGTGATATAATACATATATATAACATTATATATTATATACATATATATATATATATATAATATATAACTATATACATATATATACATATATATACATAATACACATATGTATACATGCATATACGTTCCGCTTGCGAGTTAGTCATCCCTAACGCCATCTTGCCTTTCTCCTAGAGCTGTAGTCAATCCAAGTGTGTACAAGACGGCTATGCGTGCTATGTATTATTCATTCAGTAGTGTTTCTGCAGTGCGGCCTTCCATAAAAGCTTTGCCGGTTATCATTGCCAGAAAGTATCAGGCCTACTTGTAAAGGTTCTACAAGTGACATGTTTAAGAAAATGTCTTTCTAAAACAAGCTCTTAAGTACAACAACCCGTTTCATTTCAATCAATCTCCCCTACCCCTCCCGCCTATGTTCTTCGAATGAAACTGTAAACCAGGCTATTGTATACGACTGCACGCACAACACGTTGTTCCACACGTCAACCCCCCAACCTCTTTTCTTCGAATACAAGAGAGATCTTCCCTAAATCGGATGTACGGTTGTCCACATGACGAAACATGTGAACTCGTTTTGAATACAGTGTACTTTTTCGGTGCCTACTCAAAAGTCTCACAGCACACGTTAAATCCTGTTCCGCTTTTTGTGAGAGAAGGCCATTGTAAGCTGGTGGGAACGGATAAGATTTACAAAACTGCATACACACGGGCACTGGATGTAAAAAAGCAGTCATAGTTGTGTTCCATATCCTCTAAAATGAAATAACAAATGAATAAATAAACAAATAATAAATAAACAGCGATATCTATGTGTGATGTGTAATTTTCCTGAGGGGTGCTTTCTATTCAGTGAGATTTGTGGCTGCCTTAACACTTGTTTTATTTTAATTTGATATTACATTCAATGTTACCCACAGATTCGTGTGGAAGCGGCCTATCTCTACGACGCTGTGTGGCTGTATGCACGTGCGGCCGACAAGGTGGTGAGGTCCGGGGGCAACGTCTATAATGGCCGAGAGATCATCGCCAACATCATCAACCAGACCTACAAAAGTGAGTACCAGTTGATTTTACTCTCCGCATGAGCAGCTAGTGGTGGGGGGGGGGGGGGGGGGGCGTCGTTGTTATTGTTGTCTTCAATTCAAAGTCTGTTTACTATAAGTGATATTAGACGAGGGGGGACGCGCGCGCGCGCACGTGGGTATGTTTGTGTGTGTGTGCGTACGTGCGTGTGTGTGTGTTTGTGTGGTATGCGTGTGTCCGCTAAAAGTGATTTTAGACAGGACCTAGGGAGGGGAAGGAGATAGAAGTGAATATAAGGTTCTTAATTTTTTCCAAATTGCCGTATCTATTTCTAGAAGTACCAACTAGTCTGTGATAAGAAAGTTTAATGCCAGTTTGCCGACCAAGTGATTATTGTGCAGAACACGCTGCAGCAAAAAGGTTTACGAGACAAAAGTTCTGTCGGGAAACAAAGTAGACATACATGCATAGAAAATTGAAAAATCCAGTTGACGCCATACTGGGCGACGCACTCTTCCCAATGACATCCTTCAGACAAACTGATAGAGACGACTGCCCTGACTTGAAATACCATATACTACAGCAGGACCACACATTATAATACACATCGTTTTTTTCAACACTACATTTTACCATTGCAGTCAATGCATGGACACGCACATGTATAGTAACTCACGCAAGTCATGGTGAAGGAATCATGTCTCAGCATCCCTCTCTGCCTGGCAGTCATCATGCAAGCGTCTCTCTTCGGCGGTTTCAGTGTTCTTCAGGGACGAGGGCAAACTTTTGTTTTAATGGAGAAGTCCTTGAAAAGACCAAAATGTCTGTCGATTGATATGCATGTATGCACTGCTATTTCTCTTGCTGACTGCAGATTGGTGACGGTCCAGGTTTGCTTTTGGGAATTCTTCAGTTTAGGCAATGAAAGTAATTACATACACTAAAAACACGATGTAACTTGTCTTCAATACAGAAAATACGAATATTGGTATCGTCAATGTCTTCAGCTAAGATAAAATCTTTTATCATTTTTTTCGGATGAAATCCTTCGACGTTAAAGTAGCAAGGTGACATCAAGTGGAAAATATGTTACAATTAAGGGGCATATTTGTCAAAGTTGTTGTTGTTTTGGTTATCTTTACATTTTAGAGGAGATTTCCGATTTAAGGACTGAGTTGGTAAACTAGCATATATAAACATCTGAAATGGATAGGGAGAGCCAAATATGCACCCTACTGTACATAACCACATGCATCAGCATACTGTATGTTTATATATATATATATATATATATATATAATATATTATATATATATATATATATATATATATATATATATATATACATAACATATAAATATATAAATATATATATATATAATGATATGTATATATTGTGTGTGTGCGTCTGTCTGTCTGTCTGTCTGTGCAGGCGTGCACGTAATCTTGTCCAAATCGCTGTTTCTTATTTTGCCATGTATTCAATTCAATGATTAATCTGTGCTTATAAAGTTTTATGCCATTTTGCCAAGTCAGTCACAATCGTAGTAAACAGACGGTGATGAAAAGTTCTTCGAGACATGTACAAAGTTTTGTCGGAAAATGGAGAAAGCACACCCACTGGCATGTAAATATACATGCAGACAAAACTGAAGAATAGGTACGCGCCATACTGGGCGACACACTCTTCCCATGGACATTCTTCAGACAATTCTAAAGAGATGTCTGCCGTGACTTGGAATACAACATACCACAACAGAAGTACGCAGTTGAAAACACATCGGACTTTTTCAACACTACATTTTCCAATTACAGTCAATGCATGGACACGAGCGTGCATAGTAAGTCACTCACTTTATGGTGATAGATTCATGTCTCAACGTCCCTCTCTGTCAGACGTCATGCAAGCTTCTCTCTTCAGCAGTTGCAGTGCTCTTCACGGACCATAGGTTCCTTTCGTCTAGGTCTAGTAGTACTTAAGAAAACCAAAAAAAGTATGTGCCTTTACATGTATGCACCCATACTTTCTCTGCTAACTGCAGATTGGTGGCTCTTTAGGTATGTTTTGGGAATTGTTTAGTTCAGGCAGTGGACGTAACTACAGAGACTAAAACAAGCTGTAAATCGTCTTCCACACAGAAAATAGGAATATTTCCATCGTGACCGACCTCAGCTTATACAAAAGCTCATCCCATCGTAAATTTAGGGTTAACACCTTCTACGTTGAAACTGCGAGGTAACATTAACTGGAGGATGTGTTGTCACTAGGCAGCGTATTTTGCTAACTTAGTAGTTGTTGTGATTATATTTATGTCCCAGCGAAGATATCCGATTCAGGGACAGAGTTGCTTAACTGGAATCTGTAAACAACTGAAACGGACAGGATGATTTGGAAAGGCGAATATGTACCCTACTGCATAGAACCACTTGCTTCAGGGTACTGTGTACTTACATACACGTGCAAAAAATATGTACACATTTTTGCACGCTCACACGCACAGAAGAGAGAGTAGGAGAGAGAGATATATATATATATATATATATATATATATATATATATATATATATATATATATATATAAGTATGTATGTATGTATGTATGTATGTATGTATGTATGTATGTATGTATGTATGTATGTATGTATGTATGTATGTATGTATGTATGTATGTATGTATGTGGCAGGGCGGTAATTAGATTACTTCCCTTGCGATCGGAACTGCTAATCGCAGCGTCGTGGGTGTAACGTTTGGATCCACACCTGTGAATTGTGCGACGTTCTGTATCGTTGGGGGTGGTCGAAAGCCGTCGTCTGCATGCACTTTGCTGTAGCGGTAAAATGTAGTATTTATGCAGCCTCTTTCTAGAGGCCACATTCCATTGTTGACCGTGCTGTCGTCGCCGAGAAATTGTACAGAGTCGCGGCAGATCAAATATCTGCACTCTGTTACATATATATATATATATATATATATATATATAATATATATATATTAGAGCGAGAGAGAGAGAGAATATATGGTATTCAGTGTGGAATTATGGATGCCTTATACACGTGGGCACGCAGAGGAGTGTGCAAGTCTTCTTGGGGAGTATGTTTGTGTTTTTGGTTCGTAGTTACAATATTGCTTTTTAGTTCTACCATGAACACAATGTGCTGTGCTGTATTGCATTGCATTGCATTGCATTCTATTGTACTGTATGTACTGTATTGTATTGTAGTCACGACAGATTTCTCAACTTAGAATGCTCTCCACGGGGAGAGTAGGTCAACTCAAAAACAGCGCCGCTCACTTTCAAATTGTCTTGCTGTCAGGTTGTGCGTTTATTTCCCAACAAAATCAGCGCTTTTCTACTGAATCTGACCGTGGAGACTCCTTCTATGCCTTAAAGTGTGCTGAAAACATATTACACACTCAATTTTGGCTTACCATCTCATTCAAAAGGCTTGTACACAAAGCTCAACTCCTATTCTAGTCGATGGAGGAAGAAATCAAGTTCAGACGGGAATCTTGTCCAAAGTCTTGGCAAAGTTGAATGGATGAGCCGGGCCTGACTTGTCGGGTGGGTGGCTAGTGGCAACACAACGCATTAATTTTCGCTCATATGACAGACAACAATGATAATTACTGTCTGAGTGTTTGACGAAAAAGAAGCCACAATCTTTCACTTTTTAGACAGGTGGGTTTCCTTCAGACTAACAAACAACTAGTAAAAGTTTACTACATGTTTTGTAGGTTTGTTTTTTTCTACATTACATGTTTTATAGTTTTGTTTTATAAATTACATGCTTTGTAGTTGATTTAGAAAACAAAAATTCTCATCCTGTGCAGGTGCCTTTGGCTACTTGAGCAAAATCAACTCGAAAGGCGACACAGGCGGCAACTTTTCCCTCATCGTCTGCAAGGAGACCGCGGACAGCTGGGACATGTTTCCTGTCGGCAACTTCAGGCTCAACTTCGAGTCTGACGACATCCCCGTGAGTACTTAAACCGCACGTCTGCGTTCATGTCACGTCTGCGTTCGTGTCACGTCTGCGTTCGTGTCACGTCTGCGTTGTGTCACGTCTGCGTTCATGTCACGTCTGCGTTCGTGTCACGTCTGCGTTCGTGTCACGTCTGCGTTTGTGTCACGTCTGCGTTCATGTGACATCTGCGTTCGTGTCACGTCTGCGTTCATGTCACGTTTGCATTTATGTCATGTCTCCATTCACATTATGCCCGTATTCATGTCACGTCTGCAATCATGTCACGTCCATATTCATGACAATCTGATTTCATGTCATGTCTGCATTCATGTTACTTCTGCATTTCTGTCACGCCATTATCCATGTTACGTCGCATTCACGTCACTTCCGCATTTATGTCACGTCTGCATTTATGTCACGTCTGCATTCACGTCACGTCTGCATTCATGTCACGTCTGCATTCATGTCTTGTCTGTATTCATATCCCGCAATTATGATTATGTAACATAGATTATGTAAGGATATGTATAATGTTTCAAAAAAGTCTGCATTAATAGCACACAAGCATTTGTAACATTATGTGAGTATATGTATAATGTTTCAAACATGCCGTTGCATGTTTTATTCATATCGCGCAAAAACATGTCTGCATTCATATGATGAAAACATATGTAACACAACTAGGCATATGCATATTGTTTCAAACACGCAGTTGCATGTCAGCATTTATATGACGAAAAAGCACGAATGTATTCATATCATGCAAGTGTATATACAACGTATGTAAAAATATGTATAGTGCTGCAAACATGCCGCCGTTTGAACACGTTTGCTCGCGGTTGCATCGAATGCACAAAGAGTTGTGAATAATTTTGCATGCAAACACATGTGAATTTTGCACGTAGACAGTGACAATGCATGCAAAAGCGTATGAAATGTGCTGGAAGTTTGTTTGCAATTGCTAGCGTGCGCATTTGTGCATTTGCATATGTTGGCTGTAAAGTGCTGTGCTCGCGCGTGCATACACGTCCGAGCGCGCACGCACACACCCACACGCACACACAAACGTACACACACTCACACAGAGGCACACACACA
>CM060316.1:74235728-74245728 GCA_030674155.1 Stramonita haemastoma | reverse complement strand
TGCCGGCCCGTTTGTTTCCAAACATCGATCACCCCTGCTCTTCTCGACACATCCCAAGAGTGGTGTTTTGAGAGACCCTGTACTTTAGGCCTCTCCTGATTTTTCCCTGTCAGGATTACACTGTCTTTTTCTGGGACTCTTTCTCCTTCTGTTTTTCTACCCATCTCTGGTGTCTCAGGTTGTAAGTCTGGATTATTCCTTGTAGGATTCACACCAGCTTTGGCGAAGGTCTCTGAGCTAGGGTACAGAAATCCCGTATCGGGTTTAGCCAAGAGGTTAAACAAGTGTTTTCAGCTATAGCATGGAAGATGGTTTCTCTCTTTTCTTTTCTCACCAGTATTGTTTTTGCAAAGGAGAATTTTCAAGCTAATCAGTTTTGAAAGGGTAGAGAAAACAGCAACAACTAATAGATACAAACAAATGAAAACAGAGACACAGAAAGGTACTTGAGAGTGCACGGTTGTGCAACGTAGTGTTGATGTTCATGTAGTTACCACTTTGCCATAGTATAACACTGCTGATAAAAAAACACGGTCAGAAGAGTATGTGTTTCCAAAAGGATGGTACTTAATAACAAGGAAACGATAATGTCCGACAGTGGCTGACCATGAAAGAAGAGCAAAACGTGCAGCGTCTTACGTCTGTATATTTAAAGTGTGTACATGTCCGTGTACGAACATTGTTCTCAGATTTATTTGGCAAGGTTTTGTTCTGCTTGATAATTATATAGGGTGTTCATTCACAACCAAGACAGGAAACGCCAGACGTCGTTCAACCTTTCTTTCTGTGTAACCTGAACAGCTTTCTTGTTTTCATCACACGAGTCTCACCCTTCCCTGTTTCCCCATCAGTTGAAAGCCTTTTCCTGCAGGCCACGGGCAATGAGGTGTTTATGTTTGTTTGACACCGTGCAACACTTTGCTCTGATGGAAATCTGGCAATAAATAACCAGAGGGTAAACAGTGAGGTGGATCAAGGGAATGGATCGAGCGAGTGGAAGAATGGACAGTGGGAGAACAAAGAAATGCGTTGCAAAGTGAAAATAAATTGTTAATGAGATGTAACTTAATAAATATAGGCAAAAATGAGTGTTAAACAACCTTAATAGGGTGAACAAGAACGACAAAACAAAACATTGTAACAGAAGTATGAATTAATGGTATGGTCTCTACTGTGTAGACACGCAGAGCACTACTTGAATCACTGACTAAAAACCACACTGTTGTGGTAGCGGTTACTGTTTTCCTCTGGTTTTCTAAGGCTCTGTGTTGAATACAACTTTATGAATTTTTGGGGGAGTGGGAGTGGGAGGGGGGAGGGGGGTTGTGAGAGGATGCCATTTTGGAGGCTGGTAAGAGGATGCCAGTTTCTTTGCCACGCTATGGGCTAAAAGACCCGGCATCTCCTTCAAAGATATCTACAAATGCACGGTGGCCAAACACACCCAAAGAAATAAAGGTTGAGAGGTCATTCTTGACGCTGCTCTGCTCTTCAGTGCTGCATCCACTTACAGATGCCTGATCAGTGGACAGAGACGAAATGCAGGAGGAGGATGGAGGAGGAGGAGGAGGGAGAAAGAGAGAGAGAGAGAGAGAGAGAGAGAGAGAGAGAGAGAGAAGAGAGAGAGAGAGAGAGAGAGAGAGGAAGAGAGAGAGAGAGGAGAGAGAGAGAGAGAGACGCTTTAACGCTTTAACGCTTTAACGCTTTAACAGTTTATTGTCATTGCCCAACTGGGCCTTTTGACAAGGGAGGTAACACAAATACTTTTTTGTGAAACGGTAAACAAAACGTGAGATATGTGATCAGTACAATTAAGTTTCCAAAAGAAAAAAATCCATTCATTTATAATCAACTAACATTAACATAGGCGTCTATACAGTTACCAATCACCTGGTAAATACAAAGAAAAGAACGGAAAAACCAAACTGAAATGCAAAAACAATTTTCGATTCGACCATCCATTCAAATCACTCGTTATGTAAACCTTTCTGAAGATGCCTTAGTTGAAAATACATTACTTTTTAAAGTGGCCATACCATTGCATATTAAATCAATTGTTGCTGACGTGGCTTTGTCTTAATTTTTGTGCCTCTACAATAAACTTAGCTACAGCTTTAATTACATGTTCATTTTCAGACGACAAAATAGAAACAATATCTTGAACTTCTGTTGATTGTAGACTTAGAAAATTATGTTTATTACGTAGAGTTTCATATGCCTTACATTGAAACAAAAAATGAATTTCATCATCAATATTATGGCCACATAATGGACATGGTAACTGTATGGATGTCTCAGTCTGAAACCATCTTTTATTAGCATTGAAACCCAGTGTTCTTAATCTGAAACGAGCATAATTAAGCCTATGCCATTTATCAGTTATTACTTTTATATATTTTTCTGTCTGAAACACAGATTTAAAGGAAAAGAACCAGCTGTATTTACTTTTACTTTCCATGTCTGAGTGCCAGTTTTGTTTTAAAAGAGCAAATAAGCCTGTCTTTAAATTCCGAAAGAAACTGACGCTCATTTCCTACTTCCTGAGACATCCACACAATCCCAAAGCCATGTTCCAACAAAACTCTTTTAACTTGATATGCCCAGTTCTCTCTACCCCGTTCCATCTGAACAATCAACATTTCATATGACTGTCTGCATAAACGTGTTTGTGGAAGTTTCAACAATTTTAACCAATATTTAATACATTTCACAAAGGTTCTTATATACAAAGGATATCTTCCTGTCTCTCCATAAAGTACAGTGTTAGATGCATGTATTGGCACATTTAAAAAACGTTTCATGGCAAATGTGTGCACTTTTTCCATTTGGGTATTTACATATAGTCCCCATATTTCTGAGGCGTATGTAAGCAACGGTTCTATCTGTGTGTCAAATAATTTCCAAAATAGGGAACAGTCTATCGAATTCAGCTTCCGTAATGTTTTTAGGATTTCTATAACACCTTTTTTACCCTTCCTATAAGATTCTTGCCATGCATAATTTAGACTAAGCCTTGTTGAAAACATCATCCCTAAATATTTATACGTATTTACTATTTTGACTTCAACATTACCATAAAACCATTTTTCACTTACTGCTAAATGTCCACCCATTCTAAAAACAATAATATTTGTTTTGTCCATATTCACTGTTAAATCAAAACGATCTGCCTCTTCTTTTAAGATATTTAACTGGTGCTGTAAACCGATAACAGTCTCAGACAAAAGGATAATGTCATCGGCAAAAAGTAATAAAAACACTTCGATTGCTCCCGGAATTATTTGAATGCCGTGTTTTCCTTTTTTTGATAACTCAATAGCTAGTTCATTTATAAAAAACGAAAACATTTGTGGGCTTAAAATACAACCCTGCTTCACTCCCTTGGGGCATTCAAAGAAATCAGAATATTCATTCTTTGCACGCACGCACGCTAAAACTGACCTATAAATAGCTCTAAGGGCCGTATACAATTTACCATTCACACCGTTTTTTTCTTAGTACATGCCACAATATATTTCTATTTACCGAATCAAAGGCCTTTCTAAAGTCCACAAAAGCTACGTATAATTTTTTATTGGAAAGCAAATGTTTTTGAACAAGAGAATAAAGAGTAAATATATGATCTACAGTGCTGTACTTTGCCCTAAAGCCCGCTTGCTCTTCAATTAATTTTTCTTCATTATCTGCCCATGTGGTTAATCTCTTATTCAAAACATAGGTATAAAGTTTGCTTAAGATACTAGTGAGAGCTACTCCACGATAGTTATCGGCATTATTAATATCTCCTTTTTTAAAAATCGGAATTATTACTGACTTTGCCCATTCTAAAGGGAAAGCACCACTTTCAAACAGGTGGTTAAATAACTGAACGAGAAAAGTAATTACAGTGGAGTTTGCGTATTTGAGCATTTCTCCAATTATTTTATCAGGACCAGCACTTTTTCCTGTTTTTAAATGTTTAATGGCATCAATAATTTCATTTTGAGTTATAGGATTATTAAACAATGGTTCAAACATTTCATCTTCTTCTGACACATCTACATTCTCTTGTGTTTCTGTACAATTAGAGTCATTAAAAACCTTCAAAAAATGATCATACCATTGTTGAATAGTTATATCGTTATACACTAATGATTTACGGTTAACAGATCTGATGACAGACCAGAATGTTTTGGAGTCCTTTGAAGAATCTTTAAGTTTCTCTAATCTCTTTTCGTCAAAATTTCTTTCTTTTGTTTTTCTTAAATTAATGTATTCTTTTCGTGCAGTCGTATACATTTGTCTTTTTTCTGATTTATCCTCCTTTGTTTTACAACGTTGGAATCTTTTTAATAATCTTTTAACTTCTTGTTTCTTTTGTTCACATTCAGCATCAAACCAGTCATTACATTTTTTTCTACCTTTTCTAACTATTCTAACCATGCATGCAGCAGCCCCACATAACGCTTTGATAAACTGCTCTAAGCTGTCATTCATATCTGTGTTCAATAGTTGGGAAGCTGTTTGTATGCTTTCTTGAAACTCTGCACTATCAAGCTCATGTTTATATACATCAAGAGAGAGAGAAGAGAGAGAGAGAGAGAGAGAGAGAGAGAGAGAGAGAGAGAGAGAGAGAGAGAGAGAGAGAGAGAGAGAGAGAAGACAGACAGACAGACAGACAGACAGACAGACAGACAGACAGACAGACAGACAGACAGACAGACAGAGACAGACAGACAGACAGACAGACAGACAGAACAGACAGAGAGGCAAAGAGAGAGGCAAGGAGACGCAGAGAGAGGCAAAAGAGTCACAGAGAGAGGCAAAGAGAGAGGCAGAGAAAGCGAGAGGGAGGGACAGACAGACAGACACAGTCAGTCAGTCAGTCAGCTAGTCAGAGACATAGACAGTGAAACAGACAGACAGACAGAGCAGAGAGCTGAATTGAAGCTGGCCAGCTGACAGGCAGAACACTTGGCTAAATCTGTCCCGGTCCCCTAATGATAGCTGGTTTGTTTCGGGGCATCGATCTCTTTGCTCTGCTCTTCTGTCTACATCTAAGGAGTGATGTTTGGAGAGACCCCGTGCTTTAGGTCTCTCCTGATTTTCCTCCACCCCTCCCTTCCAGGCTTGGCCTAGGTTTTTTCAAGAGGAAGGGCTACCTCCTGTTTTTTTCCACCACTTTCTGGTGTCTTATGCTCCAGATCTGTATTTATAGCCTGTTTTTCCAACACTTTGGCAAAGGCTTCTGATCCAAGTAAATGGAGTGCTATTAATTCTGCTTTTTTGGTTAAGTAACTTGGTGTTTTGAAGTTGTACCATGGCAGAGAGTGTTTGTTATTTTTTCAGCAAATTTTGTAGAAAACCCAGTCTACGAACAGAAAGCGCGCGCGCGTGCACATACACACACACACACACACACGCACGCACACACACGCACGCACGCACACAAACACACACACACGCACGCACGCACGCACGCACGCACACACACACACACACACACACACGCACACAACACACACACACACACACACATACACACACACACACGTATATGCAGATGCCAGGAATAGAAAGCTGGGATTTGTGCTCTTTGGACAAACTTAGGCCCTTTAATTCTGTATTAAACAGGACTCTTGATTACAGGAAGACAAGCCATCTAGTTGTTAGTACAAGTCAATGGAAATTCATATCATCTATCGTGAAATTAGCAAATCATGTAAGTAAAAAAAATGCTTCATTACAGATGTAAGCAGCTGAACGTTAAATAAAAACAATGAAATGGTAGTTTGCTTGGGACATTTGGGAAAATATCTGCATTTCCTAATTGTGAGAAGACATTCAGCTGGGCTCATATAAGAGAGCGTACATGGATTGTAAAGATATTTGCTATGTTTTGAGTTACAGCAGGAGATGGAATAGCTGTGGAGTATCTTTTTCATAAATGAGGAATATTACGTGTGGTTTATTCCATACCCAGTGGCATCTCTGTGGGAAAGCTCAAGCTGCAAGGAACATCTGATCAGAAACATAGTGGAGCGTGAGGCTGGAGAGGTCATTGTTCACGCGACACTGCCTGTCAGTGCATCGTTCGTAAACACTCAGCTGAACAGGGACAGAGATGTAGAGTGTGATGAAAGTAGCTGGTTATTCTTTGATGATCACAGACAAGCACAGACCGACCGATCGACAGACAGACCGATCGACCGTCCGTCCGACCGACAGACAGACCGACCGACCGACCGACAGACAGACAGACAGACAGAGAGGTAGAGAGACAGACAGAGAGACAGATGTAGACTCAAACAGAGACAGGTATACCACAGACAGGCAGGCAGGCAGGCAGACACACACACACACACACCGACTCCCTTAGCTGCCTCATATTCAGCCATCCTCCGCAACTGCCATCGGTTACTTTTTCCTTTTACTCTGCTGTACGGGTTGGTGTGCAGTGTGACTCTTTGAAGTTCTCTTTTCGTAGCATTTTTTTAGGTACTCTCTCTTCTGCCTCTGGCACTTTTCTGTGTTTCGGATGGTCTGCCGACTGTCTGCAAGCGTTCATTCTCATATTTCCGTTTTTTTCTTCTTCTGCAGTATATTTTTTATGTGTTTGTTGTTATCTCCAGTGCAGTATTAGATTTGTGTTTCTGATTCATTTTATAGTTTCTTGAAGCTTGATATCCAGATCTCTGAAACGTTACATTTGTTGTATACACTGTATATTACGTAGTCTCTGGTGAGTTACTGTATTTTCCCTGTGTTAGGGTGACAGTTCAAAACGTGTTAAACATGTTGCGTTGCTTTACTGGAAAAAAAGTTGGTCTGTTTTCATTTGAAGAAACGGGCTTTAATTTGCAGTTTTCTCCTATGGAATAGTCTTGTTTTTGCTCAGTGAATGAAAAAAAATGATATTGCTTATAATCTGGTTACATGGTCAAATATTTTGCAAATCATTTTATGTACCCCACAGTATACCATTCAGTTTGTCTCTTCTTAAGTAGAGAGAGAGACAGAGAGAGAGAGAGAGAGAGAGAGAGAGAGAGAGAGAGAGAGAGAGAGAGAGAGAGAGAGAGAGAGAGAGAGAGAGAGAGAGACAAAGACAGATGCCGAGGAAGAAAGAAAGAGAAACAGAGAGCAACTGCTATTACTCGTGCAGCCGCAAGAACTGCTGGATGGATCTGTCCTGGTCACCTACTGACTTTACCTCGTCGATCACATCTGCTCTTCATTGTGTGCATCCTCAGAGTGATGTTTTGAAAGCCTGTACTTCTCTCCTGGGCATGGGGACCGGATAGCTCAGTGGTTAGAACACTCGCTTTTCCCAGGCTAAGGTTAAACAGCATTGAGCGTGGTTACAAAGTGAATGGGGGGACCATTTGCGCTCCTTGGCTTCAATACAGTACCCCCCCTCCCCCAGGTCACCCAGCTGTCAATGAGTACCTTCCCTCTTTAGGGTCAGGGAAGGTAAAGCAGCGAGGGAGAGGCGATGGGCGCCGTCCTCAATATACTGGCCCCTAGAGAAGCTAAGGACTCTGACACCTCGCTCCCCGACGACCCCATCGGTTACGGAAACATCTTCACCTCTGCCTTTCACCTTTACCTTTTACTTTTGGCTTGCGTCGCTCTTTCCAGTGTTGTCCGTCTTTGTTCTGAGGATCATCTCCTTCCTGTTTCTTTACCTTTCTCCGCTGTGCTCATGTTTGAAGCTGGACTGTTTGTTACCTGTTTGACACAACCTCAGAAAATTGTTGTGATCTGGGAAAGAAAAACCCTGTATGTAGTATGTTATGTGGTTAGGTGTTTAGTCAGTCGCGTCACAGCTGATGTCTTCTTTCTTTCTTCAGCAGCATTTGTGTGCAACGGTCAGTCTACAGGTAGATGAACTTCTAGAGGGTAAATCAAGAAACAAAACAACAACAACAATCAAGCAGCTGGGTGAACACATAGCATTCAAAAACAACTGCAAAAGGCAAGCAAATAGCTAGCACACACATAACCACTCACACACAAACACACATACTAACACACACACACACACACACACACACACACACACACACACACACACACACACACACACACACACACACACACATGCAGATATAAAGCGTGGAACATATACCCAACATGCTGGAAGCAGTGCTGCCATGGACACGCTCAGAGCCTTTGATCCCGTGATGTAAAAGACTCTACACTCCAAGAAGCATTAAATCTTCCTTCCGACCATCAGAAACGGACAACTGCTTTCACTGCACAGATCAATTATATTCTCCTTTCTGGGCGAGGTCTGAAAACATTCTCTCAACGTACACACAACCCTGTGCTGGTGTTAATGTTTTCTGCTGCTTTCTTCAAACAAAAATTGATTATAAAGGAACATTAATTTTTGCAGTTGGTGGAGCAGGGACCTGCCAACGAAGAATATGGAAGAGAAGTAAAATAAGTTGAAATCATTATATAACAATTAAAACAATAAATGATAATTTATGTTCGAGCAATCAAAATTACGTTGAGTCGATATAGACAGTTTGTGAGCTGTATGACCGCCTTTCCAGAGATGTATTACCGTAAAATCCCTAGCATAAGCCCACCATCTAGCAAACGCCCACCCCCCACTTTTGGCCAAAAGTTGTGCACAGGGTAACTACCTAGCAACGCCCACCCTGCTTTTTTTAAAGAGACAATGCTCACTTTCACTAGGATTTGTGTAGACTGTTCTAAAAGTCATCCTTTCCCCTTCTTTACCTTTTCGTGTTTCTTTCCTTTTTTCTTATTCTTTGTCCCCTCTCCTCACTCCCACCATCCCCAACAAAGTGAATTAAAATTAAGTCATGCTTTTTCCACTGACGTCTTTTGTCTGTCAGTGACGTACTGGTACTTTGACAAGCTTCCTGATGGCCGGAAGTTGGTTCTTGAATCTCTCTGTGCCATTTTTGCAAAATGCCGAAGTGACAGTCTTACACTGTATCTTTCAAATTGGAAGCCCTCCAGTATCTGAATAACGAAGCAGGTGGGAATGTTTTGGAGTGTGCCCGTGAATTTTCTGTGGATAGGAAGAGGATCAGGGAATGGAGTGAAAACAGAGATAGACTTGAACAGCAGTACGGAAAAGACAAACAAAAACGGAAACTGTCAAAAGGACCTGACATGTCGACCAAGGTGTGCTGCATTATCTGGAAGATGAAAGATCTGAAGGCAGGGTATTGGGAAACAAGGACCTACAACGGAAAGTGATAGAACTCGTTGGCCTTCTTTGCCTCAAAATCCCTTTTTTTCTATTTTTCTTCACTTTCTACTCACACGACCTAACTTACATGCTTTCCGGGTTTTAATTCACTCAATTACAAGGTTGAAGCACAAAAATTATTTTGTGCAAAGGGTCCTATCCCTAGCAAACGCCCCCCCCCCCTAATATTGCCCTAAATCATTGTACAGGGGGGTGTGGGGTGGGGGTGGGCGTATGCTAGGGATTTTAAGGTAATAGTAACCATTCAGCTCATGAAAGGACAAATCAGCGGAGTATTGACACTTTCTGAGTAAAGCGAATGTTTTAGCCACTTATACTATAGTTCTGTTGACGCAATTGTTTTACAAACTTCCATTTATTACCGGATTTAAACTATCTACAAGGGTGTTATACTGGGCAGATCATTCTTAATGTTGCATACCCTGTCTGCACATCATCTTTACACGCTCATCTGAACACTGACACAGATGTAGTGTGTGGAAAGGCAGCCGGTTGTTTTTTTGATACTCCCCAGAGTAGACAGACCGGTAGACAGACTGACCGGCAGACAGAGAGACTGACGTCTAATGGACATGTCTAGAGCAGCCATCTTTTACATCATCACTTCCACTTTGTTTAATGTGTTTGTGTGGAATGTCGCTCTTTGACGGAATCCTTGCTTTGGTTTGCCTAAGTTCTGCCACTGGTGCTTGATCTTTTGATGTGGTGTGGTTATGGTTGTGTGCAATGGGATTGGTTTGCTTTGTTGTTCTGGTCTCTTTGGTTTAT
>CM060316.1:74220728-74230728 GCA_030674155.1 Stramonita haemastoma | reverse complement strand
TTCACAGAAAGTGGATGGGGATTGAACGGGTGCACTGGCTGTTCTGCAAGCGTTCACACACATACCCTTGCTTATGGCCTGTTTTTGGAAGGGGATTGAGCTCTGGGCCCGAAGTTTGACTCTAGGAAGAAATATCTCCTCTCAAGGGTTTCACAGGGACTTAAAAGATCTCAGCCACCATGAAATCATACGTAGGTTTATGTTGTTAACCCTGAGATTGTTCGGTCTGTCTCATTTTGGCAGAAAGTATCCGTTACTGAACTCAACAGTGGGTTGCTTTCTCTTATTGCATAGCTTTTTATTTATTTATCTTTTTTTTTTTTTTTTTTTTTTTTTTTTTTTTTTTTTTTTTTTTTACTGTCCTTAAAAACGGCACAGAAATAGAATCATTTTAGGGGAAAAGAAGTAAGCAGCAAAATTTAAAAACAAAACCACTCATCCCTCTTCTGCTCCCCAAAACAGTCATAAAGTACATATGAAAGGTCGATTATTTTTATTTTTATTTTATTTTTTACAACATTTGCATTAGCTAGTATTTTAGAAGATGCTGGAAGTTCTCATCTAAATTTTGGATTTAAAGAAAAGCATAAGAAAGGCTGAAGATCAAGAGAATGTGGGAAAACATTGTCAGTGGTGGTAGAAAAGACAGCAGAAAAAGCCACATTACTATAGTCATGAGCAGAGAGAAAGAACACGGTGGAGGGAATGGGAAGGAGGAGGAGGAGAGAGAAAGAGTGATTGCTTGATTGATTTATCATCTTTATTCCCAAGGGTTAGAGAGAGGGAGAGAGAGAGAGAGAGAGAGAGAGAGGGAGAGAGAGAGAGGGGGAGAGGGAGAGAGAGGGAGAGGGGAGAGGGAGAGAGAGGGAGAGACAGACAGAGAGGGGGAGACAGACAGACAGACAGACAGACAGAGAGACAAGAGAGAGAGACAGAGAGAGAGAGACAGAGAGAGAGGAGAGACAGAGACAGAGAGATAGAGAGAGAGAGAGAGAGAGAGAGAGAGAGAGAGACAGAGACAGAGACAGAGAGAGAGAGAGAGAGAGAGAGAGAGAGAGAGAGAGAGATTTTATTTTATTTAATTTGATTTTGATTTTTTCTTTTATATCGAGGATAATGGAATAAGCATTCTTGTGCTTTTTTACATCCAGTCCCCGTGTGTATGCAGTTTTGTAAATGTCATCTGTTCCCACCGGTACACGATGGCCTACTCTTACGAAAAGCGGAACAGGATTTAACGTGTGCGCAAGATGTTCTGCGTGCGTTCGCACACGGGTCCTCGGTTTAAAGTCTCATCCGAAGGACTTTGGGGGAGAGTGGAGTCGGCACTGATGTTAACTCCAGGAGAAAAATCTCCTCGCCCGGAATCGAACCCGGGTCGTCAAATTGCCAGCCCAATGTTTTGACCACTAGGCTATCCGTCCCCCAGAGAGAGAGAGAGGAGGAGAGAGGAGAGAGAGGGGAGGGAGAGAGAGGAGAGGAGAGAGAGAGAGAGAGAGAGAGAGAGAGAGAGAAGAGAGAGAGAGAGAAAGGGTCAGACAGACTCTGAATTTACATTGAGCCATATGAATGCACATTTTTTGAAGTAAGAATAAAACATCCCCCAAAAATGACTTTAAATCGGAAATCTGTCCCCTTTAAACACAGTGTACAACTTTATAAATTAATCTCGAGTACTTGAGGATCTCATTTCATATCTTACATTATTAACTACCTGAAGACTAAAATATTCAAAATGTTACCGTTTTCTTGACGTGGATCTTGACACAGCTTCTTTCATCATAGTGCACGATAATTATTATCATCATGATACATAATTATGCCCCTTGTGCTATTTTTGTTTTGTTCTCTTTTCTTTCTGTATGTGTGTTTTTTCTGATGGTTTCACATTATTCACAGACGTTATGTAATTATGATATGTCCTAAATCTGCTGCCTATTTTTTGCACATACATTTTCTGGAGTACTCTTTGTAAGCGTATGCTTCTTGCCCGCATACTGCTTGTGTTGCTGCTGTGTTGTTTTCAATCTCATAACGTTCTGTTTAAACCAACGACTCGAAGTTTTCTGTTCTTCATAATAATTTACTGGTACTGTCGTGTTTAATATCACATGTTCTTGCTTTGGTGAATATTTTTTATGATCAGACCATTCTTCCTTTCAATTTCAGCTATCTTCATCATCATGACCATCAGTATGATGATGATGATGATGATGATGATCAGCATCATTGTCAATATCAACATCATTATCTTTTCTTTTCTTTAGATTTCGAGACAAGGAGTGATGCAGTCTCATAGGATATGGTTTTTGGACATTTAATCAGGAGATGTTAATTTCCTGAGCCTTTCAATTACAAGGGTCACTGATGAATCCTCACGTGTTCACAGCATGAGTGTGTGATTTTTGTCTCTCTCTCTATGTGTGTGTGTGCGGTGCGCGCGGGTGTGTGTGCAGTGCGTACTGCGTGCGTGTGTATACTGAGCGTGCACGTGCACGTGTTTGTGCGTTGTGTTTATTATGTCTGTTTACATTGGTGATGATGCGGATAGTATGTGCGCAGTCTAAGGTTTTAGCTTGTGTAGCGGTGTAGAAAACATGCACGAGAGCATGTGCTTGGGTAGTGTCTCTGTGGTGGTGTGCGCGGTGGTCGTTGTTGGGTATTATCTTTCTTACTACGTAGATACGCTTTGCTTTTTGTCCGTCACTTTTCTTAGTGCATGTCATTGTATTGTATTGTGTTGTGTTGCTTCAATTATGTCTGTTTACATTAAGGTATATGAGACAAAAAATATGGAGAAAACTATGTGCATGGGACCAGATTCTAAATTATTCTGATTAGCAGCAATTAAAGAAATAAATTTGGCAATCTCGAGCAAGCATGTGCTTGGGGCCTAAGAATGTCCTTTGTGTGTGCTCGTGAGTTCGGCTGTGATGACCCTCATCGTGGTGCCGTGCGGTGTTAAACGTGCGTGTGTGGTACCTTCGCGAGTTTTGATTTGTGTCATTGATTAGATATTTGATTGTACTCATATGCTTTAATCACTAAAGTAATAACACAAAAAAATACAACTTTGATTTTTTGATAATTAACTTTTTCTTGTGACAAATTGATAGATGTATCATGTCTACATTGTTTGTGTGAGATACAATTTATAGTGCAACGCGAGTCAGTAGTTGTACATATTACATTGTACATTATGTTGCATTAAAGTATCGAATTGAAGAGTATTGTGCTACACTAAATAGCATTGTGGTCCACTCATTGCTCGTTCTATGGTGTGTTCTGTTTACTGTCAGTTCATTCACTGATTGGAACTGTGGCTTCTCTCTGCAAGGACGTAGATCGCCACAATGTCACTGCCTTGTTTATTGTGCTTGCTCCTGTATCATCATCAAGCAACATTTACAACAGAAGAAATGACTGTAAGGAAGAACTCTATTGTTGCTGACGTTCTTTTGTAAACGATAAAATTCAATGTATATTGGACTCAGGACCTTTAACGATTTTGTTTTCCAAAGTTCCTAAACTTTCATCTACCCCGCAGTCTAGTCGACCATTGGGGCAAAGGTCAAGATTTTGCAACCAGTTTTCCTTTACTCTCATTACTTTTAAGCTTGACTTGTTGTTACTGTTTGTACTTGAACACGTATATTTCCAAAATTCAAGCACTTAAACTAACTACTACCATAGTGCAGAGATGGACAAAAATCTGGCTGAGGTGGCATTGAACATCTCTCGGCTTGTGCATTAGTGTGTTAGCGCTTGACCATAGACCCCATTGCAGATCTGCAGTGAGAAAAAAATAAATAACAGAAGGCAGACGAAACGGCCATCAGCGTTCTTCTCATACTAAGAGTATAACCCTTTGTGGATGAAGTACAAGTCTGGAAAAAAAACAGAACATGAAAGAAAGGGTGAAAACAATGGGCGACAAAGGAATCAGAGAGCTAGAGAAAGAGGAACAGCAGCCGGATAAGAAGACTTATAAATGCCAATGCACAAAGGAGGAGGGAGGGAGGGAGGGGGAGGGAGAGAGAGAGAGAGAGAGAGAGAGAGAGAGAGAGAGAGAGAGAGAGAGAGAGAGAGAGAGAGAGAGAGAGAGAAGAGAGAGAGAGAAGAGTTGTAACAGCAGGGTTTTTAAAGCCTGTCAAAGTTAATTGAAGAATTAGACAATAAAGCTAACCGCTCATGTAAAAATAACCTCAGCCAATGACAGCTGATATTGTGTGTGTGTGTGTGTGTGTGTGTGAGAGAGAGAGAGAGAGAGAGAGAGAGAGAGAGAGAGAGAGAGAGAGAGAGAGAGAGAGAGAGAGAGAGAGAGAGAGAGAGAGAGAGAGAGGTGTGTGTGTGTGTGTTTCTAGAACTCTCTTAAATCGCACTTGCGAGGGGCAGAAAGTGGGCTTTAGATTTATTTCTTCATTCCTTTTTTCTCTGCTTTCCGTTCTTCCTTCCACTTTTCTTTTTTTAACTTAATGTCCTGTTACTACTTTTCTTTCTTTCTGTTTATCCTTTTAATTTTTTTCTATCTGTTATTTTTTTCTTTCTTTTTTCTTCTTCCTTCTTCCTTCCTTCCTTCCTTCCTTCCTTCCTTCCTTCCTTCCTTCCTTCCTTCCTTTCCTTCCTTCCTTCCTTTCTTCTTCTTCCTTCTTCTTCTTTCTTTTCTTTTCTTTTCTTTTCTTTTCGTTCTCACCTTCTTCTTTCTCAGTGTTTCTCAAAGAGATGAATTGTTTCGCAAGAAGCAGTGCAGTTTCATGGGACTTCATTTCTGGACATTCAATCAGGAGGTTTTAATTTCCTGAGCAGTGCGGTGACAAGGGCAGGCAATGAATGGGCTCTCGCCCTCAGCCCCAGCCAGTGATTGTGCTCCATTCTCCTGTGTCATCAACGACAGTGGCAGCTGGAAAGCCTTCCTGTCGCATTGGGTTTGAAGACGAACAACAGCAACAAAACTTCATCAGACTTAAATGCTCCTAATGATAACAGGTGTCTCCACAGCGTAGTGGTTAAGACATCTTATTTTTAAAAAAGGAATTTGTTCTGCGGCATCTAAAATCCTATGATCACTGGTTTGATCTCGGGTCTTTGCAGGAAACACTGCAGAAGAGCACCCTAAGACCTGAAGGTGGCTGCGCTCTCATGGATTTTTTTTGTTCTTTGCGGCCAAGGAAGTGCTTTTCGGTGGATGTTCCCAGATCACTTGTAGATAAATTTTTTTAGCTGTAGTTTTCGGGTTTGTGTTTTTGCCCATAAAAATAAAATTCAATGGTCAAGTCAATGCAAAACACTTTAGTCCATCCCCTAAAGGCGAATTGACAAAACGTTATGCTGTATTGACTGGCTCGTTCGTGGATCTCATCATGAAAAAAATAGAAGGGGTCAAAAAACTTATTGGTTGTAGAAGGTTGGGGGGAGTAAGGGGGTCATCTTGGAAGACCTGCTCTCCAGCTGTCCCTAGAGCTGCTTTCTGCTACCAAAATCATCGACCTTCCTCACCACACTGTGGAAAACAAACACCGCACAAACTGTTTGATCATGCCTTCTGTTTTCTGTCCATATGATCGTCTTCTGTGGTCATGCATACTTAGTGTGTACTGGTATTGTATTGTATTGTATTGTATTGTATTGTATTGTATTGTATTGTATTGTGTGTGGTGGATTGGATTGTGCAGCCTTCACTTTTCTGTTTATGTCAGTGCCTCCTGTGACGCAGCATGCTAACAAAGAAATCTAGAATTTGTACAGATATTTATATCTACATACTAGTTTAAATCACGGCGGGTTTCTCTGAGTAAAATTCGGGCTGCTCTACCCTGGGAGATCAAGTCGCCACAAGAGCAGCGCCACCCATTCTTTTGTTTCTGTTCCTGCTTCCCTGTGTATTTGTTTCTCTATCTGTTCTATTTGGCTTGGATTGTTTTGTATCGCATTGGTTTGGACTGGATCCTCGTACTTCAGTATTCTGTTGCTGTCACTGTCTCCGGTGACGAAACGGGCTTAGGCTGTGTTGTGTTTGATTGGTGAGTTCCAAATTGGATTGGTTTATAATCCTTCCAATTATGGCCGGCTCAGACCCCAGAGTAAATTTGCTATGGGCTCATTGGGAAGACTGGGCTCAACCTGTCGAGCTTCATCCGCCATATGGATGAGATGTTGAATGTTGTTCAAATGATTTGACCAGCACTGCAGGCGTCTGCATCTCTCGGACCTGGTTGACGCCGAGATACATCATAGGAAGCGTAGAGTACATCCCTGTTAGGTATTCTCAAAGCAGATGCATCTCTTTAGTAGCATTGTTACATCATCTTCGTCATCATTGATCATCATACAATAAAAGTAGCACTGTCTCTGATTTGATCTTTCACGGATGATGATGGAGTTAAACAAAATATAATCCTTCAGTTTTGTTACATGCATATTACGTTGAATTGAATTGGGCTGGATACCATGCACTTTATAATTACATGTATTGTTTTAAATGAAATTTGTGGTCTTCTTTCCAGGAAAAAAAACACGCAACCACTAGTAGCGGTAGCGCTATTCTTTTCTTTCCCTTTTTGTTGCCGTATTGCTCTCTTTACATACATTCTCTTCTCCGCCGAAGTTTGCAGTAGGACGACTCTCTTTCTACCATGCCATGGTTTTTCTTATGGATTATGCACTTAACGTGTGATAGTCTTAGAAACCTAGTTTGTATTTTCATAAAAAAGACCAACACCAAAACTACCAGTTATGTCAGGGCGCAGTGAATGGAGAAAAGTGTGGCTTCATATAGCAATGAATTTGCAAACTGCCCCCTTGTACACAGGTGTGCTACGGCTAGGCTACAGTGCTATTAAATAAGAAGAAGAAAGAGAGTCATTAGTACCTATGTATGACAAAGATGCAGAGAGAGAGAGAGAGAGAGAGAGAGAGAGAGAGAGAGAGAGAGAGAGAGAGGGAGAGAGAGAGAGAGGCAGACAGACAGATAGACAGACAGACAGACAGACAGACAGGCAAACACAAAGAGAGAGATAGAGACGGAGAGAGATCACATAATGTTCTCTATCAGAGCAGCGTATAAAAAGTATAAATCACATAATGTTCTATATCAGAGTAGCGTATAAAAAGTATACATCACATAATGTTCTATATCAGAGTAGCGTATAAAAAGTATAAATCACATAACTTTCTATATCAGAGTAGCGTATAAAAAGTATACAGTATGACAGCAAGAGTGAAAACCAAAAATGACGAGGGATTCAAAGAGATGAAGAAAGAGCATCGGAAATTGTGTAATAAGAAAACTGAAAACTACATCTGCATCACAACAATGCACAGAAGGATGGAAGAACTATTAGAGAACGGGAGAGAGAGGGGTTAAGGAGGGTGAGACAGAGAGATAAAGATAGAGACAGAGATATAGACAGAGACACAGAGAGAGCTATGAATTCTGAAATGGTTTAATAGTACGCCACAGGCCACAATACATGAAATGGGGGGGGGGGGGGGGGGGATAATGAAGATGATGAAACATATAAACGTGGGAAACATTTAACACATATTACAGTCAATCGTGAATCTACACTCATATGTATAAAAACACCTCCAACTCTCCCCTTGTGAGATCGTCCATGGTAATATTCATGCCTCTCGCTACATACACAACGACACAAAATCAGCATGAACCAAGAAGTGTGGAGTCCGTGTCTCATGTCGTACATCACCTTCTCCTCAAAACAACAGTATCGAGCGAGCGAGTGAGCAAGAGAGAGAGAGAGAGAGAGAGAGAGAGAGAGAGAGAGAGAGAGAGAGAGAGAGAGAGAGAGGAGAGAGAGACAGAGACAGACAGAAACAGACAGACAGACAGACACAGACAGACAGAGAAAATCCAGTTACTGTGTTTTTGTAAACTGTCTCAATACTAACAGCAATACAACAAAACAACACTAGGTTTACATATGAAAACTACATGCTATGAATGAGATGCTGCAATTGAGACACGTCTCGCAGAATGTTTATTCAGAATTTTGTTGATGGGGGCTTAATTTGTTGAATCAAATACTAACACTGGAATTCCTGACACTGTATTGAGTTTTGGGGAGTCTCCTGTTTTTGTGTGTTAATCATCATCATCCATCGTCTTGGACCTTCTCATCGTTGTCATAGTAGCCATCATTGTCATAATCAATGCTCCTTTTCCGCCTGTTCAGTCCTTCTCCTTCTCATTGTTTTCACTGTCAACAATATCAACATCATCATATTATTATTCTTTCTTTCTGTCCTTCTTCCCTTCTTTTTTTGTTTTTTCTTTCTTCTTTCTTTCTTTTTTTTTTCCTTCTTTCCTTCTTCTTTCTTTCTTCTTCTCTTTCTTTCTTTCTTTCTTTCTTTCTTTCTTTCTTTCTTTCTTTCTTTCTTTCTTTCTTTCTTTCTTTCTTTCTTTCTTTCTTTCTTTCTTTCTTCTCTCCGTCTGTCTGTCTGTCTGTCTGTCCTTCTTTCTTCCTTCTGTCTTTCATTCATTCACTCACTCACTCTTTCATTCTTTTTTGTACTTTCTTCATTTTGATCAATGGTTTAGCTCAGAGACAAGAAATGATTCATTTCCATTGATGGCATTTTTTTTTTACATTTGATCGCGAGATGTTAATTTCCTGAGCGTTGCAATAACAAGAACCACTGAATAGTCTGGACGTGTTCCTTTCTCAAGCATGTGGGTATTTTTTCTTCTCCCGTCATTTATCAAGGGCATCATAGGCAGCTGCAGAATGTTGCACTTGGATGTGGTCAAGGAGAAACAAAGAGAAACTTCAGTCACCAGCTGATGCCGTGTAGTGGTCAGCCTGCTGGGTTCTTGACTCAAGAAGTCACAGGTTTAAATTCCATAAGAGCCATGCATTTATATTTTTCTATACTGGCTGACTCTTACCTACACCGAGTCTGCTTTGAACTTATTAAAAACCTGGGACCTCACAGTCCAGTTTCATCCACTTTGGGTACAGTTTTTAGAATGTTGGTTAAGTTACTTGACCAACTATGCAAGTACCTGCATCTGTTAGGACTGGCTGACGCCAAGGTATGCTATGATAGGAAGTATAGAAAACAGTGCAGTCAAGGATTCCGAAAGCTGTTGCCTTTCTATAGCAAAAGCATCACAGGATCCTCATCACTATTGACCATTAGGGAATAAAAGAAAATTAAAACTGTTTCTGAAACGGTATTCCTGGCTGATCTGGTCTCATGGTAGTCTCAGTTTAGGTTTGCTATCCGCATCCTTGCCTTCGGTGAGTTGGTGTTGAAGCCTCCGGTTAGAGGCTCATGATAGAAGTTCACAGGAAGGACATTGCTATCGTCCTTACTCAGATTCTGGCTACACTACTAAACAATTATCGTCAGCAGAGGGCTTAGCAGCTAGTGTCAGAGTAGGCACCACTGAATGCATTCAAAGTGACCCACCAACGTTTTCCATTAACAATCCCTGTATCCACATAGCTTTTCATGGGGCAAAAGGAATGTTATACACGGGACCTATGCTAGAGCCACAAGTAAAATCCTAGCACCTTAGAGACCACACAGGATATGAAGGATGGGAGTCAGCATGATTTCAGACAGGAATCAACCCCACAACCCCCTCTTCCTTGACAAGTGCATTACTACCAGGCCACCAACCAGCTGGCGATTGCAGAGGGCAAACGATAAGGAAAGACAGATGGAGGAACTATCGATTTTCCCTCACCGCAGGATCACAGCATATTTCTTTGAACAGGGGTGCAAGTATGGAGAAAAAAACACTACACAAGAAAGACAGAGGGTGAAAACAAAGGGTGACCAGGGAATCAAAGAGAGAGAAAGAGCATCAGCGGCTGTGAAATAAGAAAAGACTGGTAAATCTATCAGTATTACAGTGATGTTAGGCGCGCGCGCATGCCATAGAGAGAAAAGGGGAGAGAGAGAGAGAGAGAGAGAGAGAGAGAGAGAGAGAGAGAGGAGAGAGAGAGAGAGAGAGAGAGAGAGAAGAGAGAGA
>CM060316.1:74195728-74200728 GCA_030674155.1 Stramonita haemastoma | reverse complement strand
GATGGCTATATTCCTAAACGCACACATACACACACAGACACGCACGCACTCACGCGCGCACACAACCGCGCACACAACGCACACACACACAAACACACAAACACACAACTCGCGCGAGCGCGCGCGCAGGCAGTACACATGAACTCGTCAATTCTACCATTAAAACCTCCTGTAAAGTGAAGGACTGGCCTCTTGTCGGGCCTATACTGAGTGCTTCCATATTTTCTATTTGTCTTTTTCTTTTCTTCCTTGTTTCTCCAATGTTTTCAACTTTTTGTTTTAGTCGAGGTCTGTTCTCTATAGGATTTTCCTTTTCGTGTTTGCCCTGTTTCCTTTTCGTGTTTGCTCTGAACTCTATGGCCATTTCTGTCGTGTTTGTGGAACTGTCAATATTTTCTTGGCCCTGTGTATACGCGTTTATTTTAAGATGTGATCCTACTGTTTTCGTGTTTGTTCGTTTGTGTGTTCGTTTTTGTTTGTTTCCGCTGATGTCTGAAATACGGAGATGAGCGCCACACAAAGAGCCATCCATGTGTGATTTTCCCATTTTCGCCATTTCTTACAGCATGTACCTCCCCTTTCCCCCCACCTTTACCTCGCTTTTTATTTATCTCTTGTTTATCTTTTATCATCCGATTTTTCCTCTCTGATCCCTGTCCCTCTGTCTCTCATCCTTCCAACCTCTCCCCCCACCCTCCCTCCCTTCCCTCAAGCTCATCTTCTCTTCCCCCCCATCTTCCTGTCTTCAAACTCACCTCCACCTTCAACTTTGCTCTGATGCCTTTCTTATTATACAACGAAAACGGCGCTGTCAACGACAGTGTGTGTGTGTGTGTGTGTGTGTGTGTGTGTGTGTGTGTGTGTGTGTGTGTGTGTGTGTTTGTGTGTTGGTGTGTGGGGGGTGAGTGTTGTGTGTGTGTGTGTGGTTGTGTGTGGTGCGCGCGCGCGCGCGCGCGCACACGGTGGGAGGTAGGGGGAATTTAATAAAACAAAATTATCATCTTTATTTTCCAGTATTTATGTATTTATTTGATTTCTTCTTTGATTCATTCTTTTATTTTGAGGATAATGGAATAAGCACCCATGTGCTTTTTTTTACATCAAGTCCCCGTGTGTTTGCATTTTTGTCAATTTTGTCATCTGTTCCCACCGGCACATAATGGCCTACTCTTCCGAATAGCGGAAGTGGTTTTAACGTGTGCACAAGATGATCTGCATGCGTTCACACAAGAGGCCTCGGTTTGAAGTCTTATCCGGACTTTGGGGAGGAGTGGAGTCGGCACTGATGTTAACTCCAGAGAAAAAATGCTCTTCAACGAGAATCGAACCCTGGTCAGCAGATCACGAGTGTATCACTCTAACCACTCTAACCACCAGGCCATCCCGTCCCCCTATTGATGTAAGCAAGTCGTGTTTTCATAACTGTTTTGCCTTTGCCTTACAATGGGCACACACGTGAAGCCTTTTATACTCATGCATGCATGCATACGATAAAGAAAATACCGTACGTTTGTATGTATTTTTACACCACACACACACACACACACACACACACACACACACACACACACACACACACACACACACACACACACACACACACACACACCTCTCTCTCTCTCTCTCTCTCTCTCTCTCTCTCATCTCTCTCTTCAACAACCACCACCCTGACAGACACACACGCACTAATGTCATTTACAAAATACAAGTTTTGATTGCAAACAAAATTGTCAGCGCATTTACTAAAAGAAGAGTGCAAGCTTAAACTATTAACAAAACAAACAAGGATATTGAGATTTTCATGAGCTTGTGTATTTTACATGACACATTTATGCATAATAACGAAGATGATTTGAATATAAAACGATACACATGCCTTGTAAATATTCGAATAGACGTTTATAGAAAGTAATAAAGAAATGCTGAGCAGATAATATACATAATGGCAGAATAATGGTAATAGAGGTCTTTGTCCCCTAAACGACCGGCGTCCTTGTTCCTCTGACATAGCGCTGGATACTGACCCTGCTGGAAGAGAAATGCATCTTCTTTTTGATTATTTCTCTAATGACTATTCATTTTGAGATGATTTGGACACTTCTTTTGAAACAAATGCAAAACCAATGACCACACAACAACAATAATATTATTAAAAATATTGTAATAATCTATTCATGCAAACAATAAAAACATACAGATGAAATGAAATATGCGTACTTTGTTTGTCTTTTGTAGCACCTTTAAACACATTTTGAGAAGAAAGAAGGTTTTTGAAGCTTGTTCCTTGCGTTAGGGTCGGTAATGATTCGAACAGAGACATGGAGGAATTTGGAGGAAGCATTTCTGGTTGGTCGTTCATTGCGTCAGATTGTGTCGTAGCCGAAACACAGATATGGAGGGAATGAAAGACGTTTTCCGTCTCCATTTTCATTAGTCTCAGATTTTGACAAAAAATGAAAAGAAACATGAAGATAGTGAAAGAGGAGTTTGTTGTCCGTCCTCTCTTCAATCAACTTCTGTTGTATATAAAACAGAGGTATTGGGAAGTGAAGGACACGTTTCTTGTATACTGTCCGTTTGAGTTGTGGTAGTGAAGTCAGTAAAGAAACTGTAGGCTGCTGTTAAATAGTTGATCCGGATTTTTTGTGCTGTTGTTGATGATTTTGCCGTTGTTTTCTGATGTCTGCTGTGTTTTGTTGTGGCTGTTGTTGTTTTGTTGTTGTTGTCTCTGTTACTTTTGCTGTTGTTGTTCTTGTTGCAAAGCCATTGATAGAGAATGCGTGAGACCAATTCCTTCAATGGTTTGTTTGTCTTTGTGTTCTATTTTGTACTGTAGATGAAAGTTTTCTTTGCCTTTAAAACATTGTTTTGTTTATTTTCACCGGTTTTTTTATGTGAAATCCGAAGCGTCGTCAATTCGTTTATTTTCACCGTTTCGTGTGTAAAATCAGAAGCATTGTCAGTTTGTTTATTTTTCAGCATATCATATGTAAAATCAGAGGCATCATCAGTTTGTTTTCAGCGTATCATGTGTAAAAATGAGAGGCATGGACAATATAAGCTTTTCAGTTTGAGATAAAAGATTCATTAAGTTTGAGCTTGAGGGGATATATCAGCCAAATGCGAAAGTTGGACAATGACCGCTGAAACCACCAAGCGGATCCAGACGTTCGAGACAAAATGCTTCAGGCGACTGCTTGGAATTTCCTGCAAGGATAGGAAAACAAACACCTATGTGCGAAGTCAAGTCGCACTGATGGCTGGCCCTCAGGAACCCCTACTAGCCACTGTCAAGAAAAGGAAGCTGGGATGGTTCGGCCATGTCACACGCCACAATACCCTCCCCAAGTTAGCCCTACAAGGAACGCTAGAAGGTGGCAGACTCCGAGGCAGACAAACCAAAAGCTGGATGGATAACATCAAGGAGTGGACCCGCCTGGACAGTCCAACACTCATTCGGAAGGCGGAGGACAGGGCTGGATGGCGACGGCTGGCTGCAGAATCGTCTCTCATGTCTCCTACACGACCGTTCCGGTCATGAGAAAGAAGAAGGAGAAGACGCAACGCAGAAAAAGCAACATTGACAGTATTCTGTATCTGTAGAGAGAACATGAAGGCGTGATCATTCAGGAGCTAATACCTCTCTTCTTCCTAGACAACAATTTAGAGAACAATATGTCGGGGATAAACAAATCCCATTTTGCCTGACAGCTAGGGGGGAAAATTAACCTCAGCGAAATGCATAGCATATCCTTTCTCAATAACAGCGCTCTCTTGAACAACGCCCACCTCCCAAAAAATCCAAACAGCCTAACAAACAAACAAAAACAACAAACAATCAAATAAACAGACAAACAAAAAAACCCCGAAAACCTACCTAAACTCAAGTCTCGGTGCGCGCGCGCACGCGCGCGTGTGGTGTGTGTGTGTGTGTGTGTGGCGTGTGCGTGTGTGTGTGTGTGTGTGTGTGTGTGTGTGTGTGTGTTGTGTGTGTGTGTGTGTGTGTGTGGTTTCTGTCTGTGTGTGTGTGTGTGTGTGTGTGTGCTTGTCAGCATCTGCCTATTTGTTTGCCTGTCTGTCTGCATTGTTTGCCCTTCACCTCTTTCTCTAGCCTTCTTCTTTTACCGTATCTGTCTGTCTGTCTGTCTGTCTGTCTGTCTGTCCGTCCGTCCGTCCGTCCGTCCGTCCGTCCGTCGTCGTCCGTCCGTCCGTCCGTCCGTCTGTGTCTGTCCGTATATCTATCTATCCTTCCATCCATCTCGCCATCCAACCACCAATCCATCCATCCATCCATCCATCCATCCATCACCCATCCATCCATCCATCCATCCATCCATCCATCCATCCATCCATCCATCCATCCATCCATCCATGCATCCATCCATCCATGCATCTGTCTGTCTGTCTGTCTGTCTATGTTACTGTGTGTAGGGGTGATATGTGCGTATGTATCTATGGAAGTGTGTAATAAAGATGCGTGTAAGACTTTTTTTTTTTACCCTTCTTTGATGCATGTTGATTCATTTTCAACCCCAAATATCAGTATTCCCTTGTCAAAATGCAAATCATCGCAAGTTTATGACCTGACATAGTTCATTTTGCGTGCAGTTGAATTTACAGCAAAATGAGTGAATAAACACACAACGCAACATCTTTATAAAATAGATAAATAAAGAAAGGAAAGACAAAAAATAATTGTGGCGCTCCACCACGAAATGAGTCGCTTAGCACATTACCCAATTTTGCGCTAGGAGCCTTTCAAGGCAGGTGGGGGTCAAGCTGTCAATTTTAAGATTTTGATTGATTATTAAACTATATCTGTTTATCTACCTTATAAATGAAATATCAAGGCATAATTTTTATTCCTTTTGCTTTTAAATGTGTTTTGAAAATACCCAAGCACTCATTCTGACAACCTGTTACTAAAATAAACTTGCCCGTTTCTCATTTTGGCACATCCTGCAGTCTATCATTTCAATTTGAAATAATGTTGCACAGAA
>CM060316.1:74183228-74190728 GCA_030674155.1 Stramonita haemastoma | reverse complement strand
GTTCATAAACAAAACACATGTTAACAACTGTAAAATAAATGAAGATGTCGTATTCATTGAAAATGCATAAAGAAACAAAAGTTTTAACATATCGATTTATGTACAATATAAATGACTGTTTAATAATAGCTTATAAACAGTCTACCATAGAATTAACAACAAATCAATTTCGAAAGAAAACTTAGAAACAACATCATCATGTCGGACAAAAAAAAAGCATGGCGTTTATTTTGTTGAAATTATTTCCAGGCATCTCGAAAGAAATGCAAACAGAGACACGCGGAACAGCAAGGGACGAAAAGTGCAAACAATCAAGCACACAGCCTATCAAACAAACGCTTGCCCCACCCCCACACAATCACTTTTTTAATTTTAATTTTTTGTTCTCTCACTGAAATCAATGTTCATGTCTGATTTCCCTTGAAAGTGGATCTCTAAGCAAGAGGTCAGCTCAGGTCCAGCTCTTTTCTCTTTTTTTTAAGCATATATATTTTTTCATCTCTTTTTCTCTTCTGCTTCATTTCATTGGCTCAGACAGCCCTTCCTCTGTTATACCGTCTTCTGCTGAATATCTCCGGTGATTTTTCTCTTCATTGTATTTATTCAGTCTTCTTCGCTGCATTTATCTCCCTGTCTCTCTGTCTCACTGTCTGTCTGTCTGTCTGTCTGTCTGTCTGTCTGTCTGACTGTCTGTCTGTCTGTCTGTGTCTGTCTGTCTGTCTGTCTGTCTGTCTGTCTGTCTGTCTCTCTCTCTCTCTCTCTCTCTCTCTCTCTCTCTCTCTCTCTCTCTCTCTCTCTGCGTTATCAGTGTGTGATTTGGGAGGTGGTGAGGGGGGGAAGGGGTAGTGGTGGTGGGAAGGAATGAGTATTGGGGGGTTGAGGATGGGTGTAAAGAAGTGTAAGATTATCCGTGTTCCCTCAGTTAAAGTGTTTGTATTATATTGTATTCGTATTCGTATTTTCTCTCTCTCTCTCTCTCTCTCTCCTCTCTCTCTCTCTCTCTCTCTCTCTCTCTCTCTCTCTCTCTCCTCTCTCTCTCTCTCTCTCTCTCTCTCTCTCTCTCTCTCCCCCTCCCTCCCTCCCTCCCTTTTTCTGTCTCTCTCTCTGTACTTGAATCTATTCATTCATTTATTTGATACTTTTTCTTTCGAGGATAACAGAACAAGCACTCGTGTGTTTTTTCTTCTACATCCAATCCTAGTGTGTGCAGTGTGTCATCTGTTCGCAATGGCACACAATCGCCTAACCTTCCAAAAAGCGTAACAGGTTTTAGCATGTGTGAAAGATGTTCTGCATGGTTGTGTGTGTGTGTGTGTGTGTGTGTGTGTGTGTGTGTGTGTGTGTGTGTGTGTGTGGTGTGCTGTGTGTGTGTGTGTGTGTGTGTGTGTGTCTGTGTGTGTGTGTTTTCACTATTTTATCGGGAGAATAGGAAAGAACATGTGTTAATCTCGCTCAGCGTAAAATCCCGAAACCAGCTCGAAACACAAGCAAACACACGTACAAACAATCAGCCATAAGAAAATAAGGACAAGGAAATAGAGTTCAATTCAACGTCACATTCTTTGTTCTGCATGCAGACAGCTTTTGGGGGGAAAACATAAACAAAAAACACAACTGGATTTTCTCAAAGTCATTTGCATATAAATACATATCAAACTGAGAGAGCTGGTGAGGCAATACTGGGAATGCTGTGTAAAGAATAGATTAAACACACACACACACACACACACACACACACACACACACACACACACACACACACACACACACAGATAGAGAGAGGGAGAGAGAGAGAGAGGAGAGAGAGAGAGAGAGAGAGAGAGGAGAGAGAGAGGAGAGAGAGAGAGAGAGAGAGAGAGAGATCCTTTAACAAGGCAAACATGAGGTCTTTGTTGTACAAAGGACAAGGATATATAAGGTTACACTAAAAGAGCATAGTTTCTGAATAATTCAAACAAAAATGCGGCTTTCTGTCATCAACTTGTTGACATCAGAATTACCCAGAACATAACAATGGAATACTATGATTCAAACTATAAATACACCCCTTCTCGCCTTTCTCCTAAAATTCGTTTACCGAACATGGCAGTGAATGGTCTAGAGTGGTAGGGCTGTGTTCTGGAATGAACAACTGTAGCGCTGTCATTGAGTGAAAATGAAATTATGAATAGCCCAGTGGTTAGAGTGCCGCGGGTTTGCGCTGTGTGATCTGATGGCCTGGGTCTGACCTCGGGTTCAAACGACCACAAAGACACCTGTTCAATGGGATTTTCCCCTTGGAGTTCAGTGCCGACTCCAACTCCCCTGAAAGTCCTTCGAATGAGACTATAAACGTAGGTCCTGCAAACGCACGCAGAACATCTTACAAGCACACGGAACCTGTGCCAAAATTTTTTTTAAGAGTAGGCTAACGTGTGCCGGTGGAAACGGATAGAAAATTTACTAAACAAACTTCACTCTGGGTGTTCAAAAGCGCATGAGTGCTTATCCTTGTGTCCTACGAAATGAAACAAGATGAGGGAGGGAGGGAGGGAGAGAGAGAGAGAGAGAGAGAGGAGAGAGAGGAGAGGGGAGAGAGAGAGAGAGAGAGAGGAGAGAGAGAGAGAGAGAGAGGGGGGGGGAGAGAGAGAGAGAGAGAGGGGGGGGAGAGAGAGAGAGAGAGAGAGAGAGGAGAGGAGAGAGAGGGAGAGAGAGAGAGGGAGAGAGAGAGAGGGAGAGAGAGAGAGAGAGAGAGAGAGAGAGAGAGAGAGAGAGAGAGAGAGAGAGAGAGAGAGAGAGAGAGAGAGAGAGAGAGGAGAGAGTGAGGGGAAGCATTTTCAAGTTTGCACTGGACGAAAGCAAAACACAGGGTTACAACAGAAACAGCTAGGGTGTTTTCTATCTTTATCTCTAGCAATAAAGGTAAGGATTAACAGCTTACCCACCTTCTGCATAATCCCAGAGTCGTGGGATATGATGAGACGTGGGAATCCTTATCATAATAATGAGTGTAAGAGTTGAAGACAATAGTCAATGAGATGGTCTTATAGCTGTCTGAGGCAGTTAGGCGGAGACCCATTTTCCTTCAGCGCTGTATTTGCATTGCATTGCATTGCCTCGTATGCAGGTATTGGAAAGGAATGGGATGTCCGTAGAAGAGAATCATCAGCCTGAACAAAGAGAAAGAAGGAAAATGGAAGACGTGCAATGAAAAGAGAGAAAGGTTGAACTTACAGGCATTGTGGGTAGCTAAAACAAACGTTGGAAACAGTGAAAATGAATGAATATTGTCTTTGTACCCTGTTAAGATTTCTGCTCATTCTTTTTATTCTTAGTTCCTTTCTTTACGTAAGACGATTATTACATACTTTTTCGAGGCCCGAAATTTAAAGAAAAAGGAAAAAGGTATATGCAACAACACTCAAAATAAAAACTCATATATTTCTGTGTCAAACAAGTCATTTGTCCCATAAAAAACAATTCTGTTGGAAGTTTTTGGTAAAAAAAAAAGAGAGAGATTTTCAAAAGAAGAAGTAAAACAAGATTAAAAGCAAGACAGAAATGAACGAATCTTTTGATGGAAGAGTGACGGTTTTATCTCAGCAAGGGTAAAACACAAAAAAACAATTCAGAGAGTAAAAGAGCGTGGTGTGATTTGAGAATGCACGATAGGAGTAAAATGAAACAAAAAACCCAAAGAAACAAATGAACAAACGAACAAAAGCCAAAACCAGCAAACAAACAAAGCCCCAAATCCAATCCAAAAACAGACAAAACCCCAAATAAACAAACAAAACAAAAAAATCTCCATCCCTTCAATCCTGCCTCATTCATTGTCCCCTCTCTCCACCACCCCTCTTCCCCCCAAATTTAATTCTCAAGAATGTACCTGATAAATCACTTCCCACCGGGAACGCTTTTTGTAACAAAAAAAACAAACAAAAGTAAAGAAGAAGGTAAAGATGCCTTTGTTAACCCAGTGATATAAGAATTGCCATCTGCAGCAGTCTTTGTTTGTTTGCTGGATGGAAGGAAAAGAAGGTGAGCTCTGATGACTCCGAAGGTTAAGACTTGAGGTTTTGTTTTCGTTTCGTAGGAGCCTATTTGAAAAAACATAAAAAGTTTATCACACACATCATACACACACACGCCGCCACCGCACCACGAACGCCTGTGCACACACAAACCATACACACACACGCGATGCGCACGCACCACCCACCTCACACCACCACACACACACCAACACACACACCACACACCATAACACCATCCAACAACACACAACACACCACACACCACCACCACCAAAACACACACAAATACCAACAATGCAGCAAACGCACCATCGTAAAAGCAAAACAAAAACTGTATCGGCAATCTTGTTGCATGGTTAACAAATGTGCTTTTAGCTGTTGTTTACTTTGTTTGTTTTTTTGCTACGTAGCTTTGTATATTCGATGGCAGCGTGTTGTTCTGTCTGTTCGCGCAATGTGTTGATGTGTAGTGAAAGTGTGATGTGTTGGTGTTGCATTGTTCATAATTTGTGTGTGTGTGTGTGTGTGTGTGTGTGTGTGATGCGCTGTGTGTGTGCTGTGTGTGTATGTCTGTGTGTGTGTTTGTGTGTGCTGTGTGTGTGGAATGGCTGTGTGTGTGTGTGTGTGTATGTGTGTGTGTGCTGTGTGTGTTGTGTGTGTGTTTGTGTGTGTGTGTGAATGCGCCTGCATATGCGTGCTGGGGTGCGTGGGTGCGGCTGAGTGCATGTGTGTGTGCTTCGTGTGTGTGTGCATGCATGTGTGTATGTGTGTGTGTGTGTAAACGTGCGTGCGTGCGGTGTGTGCGTGCTTGTGTGTGTGTGCTTGCGTGCGTGCATGTGACTGCGAATGCGTGCGTGTGTGCCTCTGTGTGTGGTGTGTGTGCGTGCATGTGTGTATATGTGTGTGTGTGAGTGTGTGTGAGCGTGCGTGCGTGCGTGCTTGTGTGTGTGCTTGTGTGCGTGCATGTGAGCGCGAATGCGTGCGTGCGTGTGTGCTTGTGTGTGTGTGTGTGTGTGTGTGTGTGTGTGTGTGTGTGTGTGTGTGTGTGTGTGTGTGTGTGTGTGTGTGTGACTCTTTGTTTTATATCGAGGATAATGGGATAAGCATTCATGTGCTTTTTTTTCTCCAGTTCCCGTGTGTATGCAGTTGTGTAAATATTGTCATCTGTTCCCACTGGCACACAATGGCCTACTCTTACGAAAAGGGTGTGTGTGTGTGTGGTACAGGAACTGGCGGTACGAACAGGACCTGGCCAGCCTGCTGTGGAAGATGGACTTCAAGGACATCCACTTCTGTGAGCAGCTCAGTCAGGGCTACACCTGCCAGTGGAGCTCCAAGGTGCACACTCTGACTGTCTGTCTGTATGTCTGTCTGTCTGTTTGTCTGTTCGTCTGTCAGTCTAACGGTCTCTCCGTCTGTCTCTCGGTCTGTCTGCCTCTCCATCTGTGTTTGTTTGTCTGTCTGTCTGTCGCTCCATTTGTGTTTGTCTGTATGCCTGTCAGTCTGTCTGCCTGTCTCTCTCTATGTCTGTCTATCTGTCTATCTGTCTGTTTCTCTCTTCCTCCATCTTACTCCTCCGCTTCCCCCTCCTCCTATCCTCTTCTCTTCCTAGACCTCTGTAACAGAATCATGACTGTTCTGAACTGAACATGAACACATACCTACGCTTTTGAACACACCTATGAACGTGAGTACTCTATGAACACAACTATGCACGTGACTACTCTATGAGACAACTATGAACGTAGCTTCTCTATCAAGATAACTCACTATGAACGTGGCAACCTTGACTACGAACAGACCACTCAAACTACAAACATAAGTACTCTATGAAGGTGACCACGCTGCACATCAACATGACTACATTTGCATCCCTACTCTCCTTATCACCATCATTGATGTCACCGACTCTGAACCATCACCTCAGGTCCGGAGAAGAGAAGCTGATAAACACAGCACAGCGGTAGAAAAATCGGACCCGTGAAAAGGAGTGCAACAACTCCAACAGACCAGAGACCGACCGAACACACATAAAATGCCATTATTCGGACAGAGATAGTTTCTCCCGCAACGGTCTTAAAAGCCAGCTACAAACGACGATGCCACAATCGAACAGATAGGACAATCAAGATAAATCTATACGTACGATTAAACTTGATCGATGGAAGCCTGCATGCGGCGTGTTTTTGGTCTCTACATTCTCATTATGGCTCTTCTCATCATATTGATACCATCATCTGCACATTTGGATTGATTCTACTTTGTTTCACATTTTAAAATCTTATTTTACCGAGGCCATCATTATATGCTGCCGCGCCCTGATGGAGGGCCTTCAGCGCATGACAGCATATGTGAGGGCCTCAGAAGTGGCTGTTTGAGCGTTTGACGACGACGAAGAAGAATTTTTACTTTATTTCATCCTATTTTGGTGTTCTATGTTATAGGGACAATTACGTTTTCTTTGGTTTCAAATCTCCTTTCATCTTTCTTTGCTGGTTTTTTGTTTACACAGTCCAGTCAGGTGGGCCGGTCACCCAGTCAGATATCGCTGACGTCACAGACGGAGTTTGACTTCCGCCAGCTGTTCACGCAGGTGGGCACATACCGCGGCACACTGGTGGCTCTCCGCCGCGTCAACAAAAACCACGTGGAGCTGACCAGGAGTGTGCGGAAAGAACTGAAAATGGTAACGGGCTGGCTTGGGCTGTGGTAGGCTGGGCTGGGGTTGATTTATTTAATTTATTTTTTTTATTTTTTTATTCTTTTATATCGAGGATAATGGAATAAACATTCATATGCTTTTTTGCATTCAGTCCCCGTGTGTATGCAGTTTTGTAAAGCTCATCTGTTCCCACCGGCACACGATGGCCTACTCTTACGAAAAGCGGAACAGGATTTAACGTGTGCACAAGATGTTCTGCGTGCGTTCGCACACGGAGCTTCGGTTTTTAGTCTCATCCGAAAGACTTTTGATAGCATGTGTGTGTGTGTGTGTGTGTGTGTGTGTGTGTGTTGTGTGTGTGTGGCTGCGTGGTGCGTGCCAATGTATGGGTTGAATCGTAGTGTTTTATTGTATTGTGTGTACTGTAGTGTGATTGCAGTCTATTTTGAGTTGTATGTATTGTGATTCATTTTTATCGTATTCCGTTAAACTGTATTGTGCGTATTGTGTTGCATTACATTATGTTGTGTTTTATATTGTATTGCGTTTGTATTGTATTGCATGTGTGTTTTGTAGGGTATTGTATTGTGTTGCATTGTTTTGTATTATGTATTGCGCCACGTTGTCTTGCGTTCTGTTGTATTGCATTGTTATGTTGTATAGTCTACTGTGGTATCTTATTGGAATTAAAAGTTTGTGCAGTATAAAGTGGTGATATTATGCGTTACAAGGTGTCATGCTGTGTCATTTTTCTTTGTGATGATTAGATTTGATGGAACTGGACAAGACTTGGATGTTTTGTGTATGTTTTTTTTCTCTCTC
>CM060316.1:74155728-74180728 GCA_030674155.1 Stramonita haemastoma | reverse complement strand
GATGGATGGCTCTGCATTTAGTGTTCATGTGATAGCTTTACTTATATTATTTTTTTTCTTGGCGTTGACAGTGAGTGTTTTTCTGTCTGACAGATGAGAGAGCTTCGCCACGACAACATCAACCCTTTTATCGGGGCCTGTATTGATGCCCCCAGCATTCTGATAGCCACTGCATACTGCACCAAGGGGAGTTTGCAGGTAAGTCAATGCTGTGTGCGTGCGTGCGTGCGTGCGTGCGTGCGTGCTAGTGTGTGTGTGTGTGCGTCTGTGTGTTTGTGTCTGTGTGAGTGCGTGTGTTCGTGCGTGCGTACGTGTGTGTGTGTGTGTTGTGTGTGTGTGTGTGTGTGTGTGTGTGTGTGTGTGTGTGTGTGTGTGTGTGTGTGTGTGTGTGTGTGTGTGTCTGCGTGTGTATGTGTGTGTGGTGTGCATGTGTGTTTGTTTGCGTGTGTTTGTGTTTGTGTGTGTGTGTATGTGTGGTGTGTGTGTGGTGTGTGAATGTGTGTGTGAGTGAGTGTATGTAAGGGAGTACGTGCTTACGTGCATATGTGTGTGTGTGTGTGTGTGCGCGCGCGTGCGCGTGCGCTTGCAGGTGCTCTGACAAGCTCAAGCCCTTGCTAGTACGCACTGACAGAAACAGCGCGCAATTATGAATTGCAGGATGGATTGGAGTGTTTCTAAATTATATGCTCTTGTCTACTCTGCTGACGACGCCCTAGCGCTAGATTGCTCTTGATAAAAGCAAAATCTTTAAGCGTTTTCCTCAGATTATATTTACACCTCTCTTAACGAAGGGAAATTTAAGATTTGACGAAGTCTAAACCCTTTTATGCCATCCACACTGTCTTGTTTAAAAACCACATTTCCGGTTTGAAAAATTCGTTTCCTCTTCTTTGTCGAACGCCCAGACAGCTTCTATTGTCATCTGTCATATGAGCGAAAATGCGTTTCGCTGCTGTTAAGCGCCTGATAAGTCAAGCCCGGCGTATCTGACTTCACAGGTAGAAATTTGTCTTTCAAGTCTTTCAGGAAAAAAAAAATTGCAAGAGAATGGGCGCTGAAGGCCGAAAATAAACAAGGAAGAGGTAGCAAGGCGGAAAGAAACCAGGCAGAAACAAAGGTAAGGCTAGAACAGAAGGAATTTCTAGCACAGAATTTCCAGAACGTGGGGATACTATTTATACCAAAAGGCCCCTGGTATCCCCGCGGGGAAAAATGCTTGTTGAAAATGGCTCGTTGCTTGTTGTGACTTATAAGATAGCAATTCTCCCCCAAGAGAAGTCAGATACACCGGTCCTGAGTTATCAGGCGCTTAACGGCAGCGAAACGTAGTTTCGCTCATATGACAGGGGGACAGAATGGCCTAGTGGTCAGAACATCGTGCTACCAATTTAACGAACCGGGTTCGATTCCCGTTCGAGGGGACTTTTCCCCTGGAGTTAACATCAGTGCTGACTCTACCCTCCCCAAAAGTCCTCCGGATGAGACTCTAAACCGAGGCCCCGTGTGCAAACACACGCAGAACATCTTGCGCATACGTTAAATCATGTTCCGCTTTTCGTAAGAGTAGGGCATTGTGTGCCGGTGGGGGAACAGATGACAAGATTAACAAAACTGCATGCACACGGGGTTTGGATGTAAAAAAGGGACATGAGTGCACATTCTATTATCCTCGATATAACATATAAAATATATAAATGAAATAAATTGTGATGTGTTTTGCTGTGGGTGGTATTGCTGGAGTGTGATATGACGGAGGGTGGTGGCGGTGATGGGGGTGTGATTGCAGGACATTTTGGAGAACGATGACATGCAGCTGGACTCCATGTTCATTGCCTCGCTGGTGCAGGACATAGTCCGGGTAGGTCTGTGTGTGTGTGTGCGTGTGTGTGGTGTGTGTGTGTGTGTGTGTCGTGTGTGTGTGTGTGTGTGGGGTGTGTGTGGTCGTGTGTGTGTGTGTTCGTATGTGTGCGCGTGTGTGTATGTGTGTGTGTATTTGTGTGTGTGTGTGTGTTTGTGTATGTATGTGTGTATGTGTATGTGTGTGTGCGTGTGTGTGTGTGTGTTTGTTTGTTTGTGTGTGTGTTTGTGTGCGTGTGTGTCGTTGTGTGTGTGCGTGCGTGCGTGCGTGCGTGTGTGTGTGGTGTGTGTGTGTGTGGTGGTGAGTGAGTGAGTGAGTGAGTGGTGAGTGATGTGAGTTTGGTGTGTGTGTGTGTGTGTGTGTGTGTGTGTGTGAGTGTGTGTTTGTGTGTGTGTATGTGTATGTGTGGTGTGAGTGAGTGAGTGTGTGAGTGAGTGAGTGAGTGAGTGTGTGTGTGTGTGTTATTGTTGTTGTTGTTGTTGTTGTTGTTGTTGATGATGATGATGATGATGATGATGATGATGATGATGTCGTCACCGTCGTCTTCGATTTACGTCTGTTCACTCTCAGTGATATTAGACGGATAGAACAAAGTGTGTGGAAGATTAGGTGGTGGTGGAGGTCTTACCGAAATGTGCGAAGGGGAAGAAATAGATTATATAAAAAAAAGAAACTTCGCAAAGCAAGATGGACGATCAGAAAAGAAATATACAAGCAACAAAAAATCATTTAACTTAACGAAGTTATAACAAATGTCCTATAGGACTGTGCCAGACCTTTTGCGATATTAAATGCCAAATTCTGTCACTGAATATGCCGCTGAGGGAGTTTTCATAAAACTGGGGTAAAACAGCTGTGTGTGTGTGTGTGTGTGTGTGTGTGTGTGTGTGTGTGTGTGTGTGTGTGTGTGTGTGTGTGTGTGTGTGTGTGTGTGCATGTGTGTGTTAGTGTGTGCGTGTGTGTGTGCGTGTGTGTTGTGTGGTGCGTGTGTGTGCGCGTGCGTACGTGCGTTCGTGCGTGCGTGTGTGTATGTGTGGGTGTGGATGTGTGCGCGCGTGAGTGCGTGCAAGGCTTAAGCAAACTGCAGACGGAGATGTTGTGTATACACTGGCTGTTGTTTCATGTGCTTCACTAAAACATTCCTTTCCAAGTGTCCTTCATATATATGTAAATTCTTAACTGCTTTTTTGTTTTAAAAGGCCACTGATACTGTTTGCCATGTTTCTGCATTACACAACAAGCCTTAGTGGATGTGTCTTCACGGTTTCTTGAAGGAGAGGAGGGCAGTGTGTTTGAGTACGCGTGTGTGCGTATATATGTGTTTACGAGAGAGAGAACTTCTGTCTCTCTCACCAGCTTCATAGTTTTCAGTTTTCAATATATAGGAAATAGCCACATCTTGTGCAGACATACAAATTTGTTATCGACAATCTGGGTGTCTTGATCGTATAGAACGTTTTCACAGGTACACTCGTGCATTGATGTCTCTTGTTGTTATACCATATCACTACACTGATCAGACGCTATTATGTTTGTTGATACCTGGGAAAGGGAAGAGGTATGATAGTATATGGTGAGACATTATTATTGTTCTGACCAGATTTGTGGTATACACAGAAATCAGACAGTGGTACTGTGAAAGGTCTCAAAGGTTGATCTTTGTTGTTCTATGGTTTGTTCTTTAATATCTGTACATGGTTTAAGTGTGACAATGCTTGCACAAGTGATTCATATTTTAAACGTCTACCACCACGAAGGTTATGGAAATACCTTTACCTTTTACTTTTTTCCTGCAATGTTTACAAAGAGAAATTATATACACCACCATTGTCTTTTTGTCCCTTTTGTCTCTTAAAACTAGATATATTGTTGCTGTACGTATCACCTGTAAGATAATTATGCATTAAATGCTAAATATTGTGTGTGCTATTCTTAAATAATTTTTGTCATCGCATTTAAGAGTTTAAATTCTTTATGAAACTCGTTTAATAAGATTAAACCAAAGCTCTTTAAGAGTTGAACGTCAGCTTAAAAAGTGTGCTCCCGTAAAATGTAGCGCACTGTTGCATGTTTCTCTGACTTTTTCTTGTTACCATCAATAGGTAGCAAAACAGTGATCTTTGAATTCCTCGTCCAAGCCTGTTTTATCGATCTTTTCAATTAATTTATCATCCATCTATTTCCCATTTCACCGCCATGCTTCATCTGTAACTGATGTTCGGGGGCTGGAGCAGTAGAGACAAAGTTGCAGACGTCGTAAAAATGTCCTGAAGGATTCTGTGGCCGTTACTCTGACAAACGACCTGCCGCCTGTAATCACCGCCTTTGTGGGGTTAAGAGAGAGAGGGGGAGGGGGGAGGGGAAAGAGAGAGAGAGAGAGAGAGAGAGAGGAGAGAGAGAGGGGAGAGAGAGAGGGGGGAGAGGAGGAGAGAGACAGAGGGGGGGGAGAGAGGAGAGAAGAAATGTGGTGGGGGAGTGAGAGGAGAGAAGAATGTGTGTGAGAGAGAGAGAGAGAGAGAGAGAGAGAGAGAGAGAAGAGAAGAGGACAGAGACAGAGACAGAGACAGAAAAACAGACAGAGAGAGAGAGGCGGGGGGAGTGAGGGAGAAGAAAATGTGGGTGTTTGTGCTTTAAGAACTAGCAGAACAGATTTAACAAAAGCTCTTTAAGAGTTAAACGTCAGCTTAAAAACTACAAGCATCAATGTATCTTGTTTACTACTACTACTACTACAACTACTTGTTTCTTCTCTTAGATAAACATTTTTAAAATGTTTGACTCTTTTAATGTATTCTTATCAAAGAAGGAAAACGTGCTTCTTTCCCTCATCAATTTTTTTTGATGTCTCTGATTGACAACTCATGAATTAAGAATGACAGCTGAACTTGCAGATAATTTGAGATGACTAGTTTATTGACAAGAAATGAACATGTGACTAGTTATTGACAAGAAATGGAAATGGGATACCAGCTTCAAAACAGAAACATAGGTAAAGGAAAGCGTCACGCCTTCAGGATTTTTTGTATGGGTCAGACGTCAAAGACCCGAGTGTGGAAATGAGGTCGTGACTGTGTGTGATGAAGGACAGGCGAGAAGGACACAGTAGACCCCCACAGGGAGTGATGGCTCCTCTCCTTAGCTCAGAGGACACAGTGGGGATTCCTCACACCTAACCCCCTCCTGTCCTGGCTAATGTCTCCAGTGAAGGGGGGGGGGGGGGGGGGGGGGGGGCGGGGGGCGGGCGGGAACCAGGGCAGACAGATCCGTCAAGACTTGTCAGCATTAGAGCAGCAGAGAGGGGAGCGAGCAGAGAAAGAATGGGGATGAAAGTGGAGAGTGCTTGCCAGACAATCCCAAAACAAAAGATCCGCGGTGCACTACACTGGTGTCGAATCATGCTGTTGCATGAAGGATGGTCTTGCCAAACGCATGGGGTATATGTCGTTTGATGCAGTGAATAGTGACACGATCTTTGTGACAGAACCACTCTCACTTTCTTACACAGTCTTGTGTGTAAATAAATTGAAACAAAGTAAAAACATCAAAAGTATCAACACAAGAAATATATCTATGGCTAACAGTGACATACAATGTCTAAGCGATTTGTTTTGCCAAGAAAGGTCTCTGAAATCGCCATGAAACAGATAACAAACATCGTATCCAAAGGAATATAACTACGCATGTTGTGATGATGTTATGAAAAAAAAGCTGCAGCCAAGCAAAGAATAACATAAACTAAATGATGAATTTGGATAAGATTGAATATTTCTTTCTTTTACTGCATACACGCGGATTTTTTTATGTATACTGTGAAAGCCAAAGTGCTGAAGCGAGCAAAGATACATTCACTGAATGTAGAAGTCACTGGTTACTCATTTTCCAAAAACATTGCAAGTCTCGTCATGGCTGTTTTGATCTGTTCCTCTTAGCAGTTTCGCGGAACATCGTCCGCTTATACAAGAAATGTGATAGCTTTGGAAATATTATTAGATGAGTGAAGTAGTCTCTGTAGGTAAATTGAAATAGTGATAGTGCCATATTTTGAAGACTGTTGTGCGATAACTCCAGTTTTTTCAGATGAATACAATAACAGCTGGTAGTCATGAAAGAGAACAATTTATTAAATTAATTTTAAGCGGCTTAGATTCTATAGCACTGTGATTTGTCAACTTCAAATAAGGACATGTTGTATTCTAATGCTTTTTCAGAAAACACAAAAATAGTCCTAACAGATTTTGTCAACTCTGTCTACCCACAAACTATTTCAGCAGTCCATACTGTTAAGTTCTGGTATTGAAAACAGTAGAGTAATTCTTGCTTTCAATCAAATTACACCACCTTTTTTCAAACACTCACAGTTACACGAAATGTAAATTCTTTGGAGATTTTCAAAGGCCTTTAAAGTTTCTTTCTTTAAGCAGTTTTAGTAGTACACTTTTGCGTTGACTATAGAAGAGAGAGAGAGAGAGAGAGAGAGAGAGAGAGAGGAGAGAGAGAGAGAGAGAGAGAGAGAGAGAGAGAGAGAGAAGACACAGAGACAGACACAGACAGACAGACAGGACAGACAGACAGACAGACAGACAGACAGACAGACAGAGACAGAGAGAGAGTTACATAGACAGACACTGACAGACACACAGACAGACAGACACACAGAAAGAGAGAAAGTGCAGGCAGGCAGTCAAGAAGGGGAGATTTTCATCTCCTTTTCTTTTCAAGTCCCCTCCACTTTTGACCATACTCTACACACTTTGTGCTCCCTCGCTCCGTCCCTCCCCACCCCTCGATTCTGCCTACTCTGTAACTGACGCTGCTGCGGTGAGTGGTGAAGGTGAGGAAGTTCCAGACAGAGAGGTAAAAATGTCCTGCAGGATTTGGCCGCCGTCACTCTGACAAACGACCTGCCATGCCACTTGTGACAACCGCCTTCAACATACTTAACGTGGACAGACAAAAAAAAAAAAGTGGGTGTTTCCAGTTTTAGAAAACGTTCGAAAAGTTAGACCAAAGTTTGGAGGGAGAACAATACAGCGTAAAAATGGTATTTGCGTGTATAGGTTCAGCAAAGGAGTTACAGGCGCACACACCCAGGGGCTGGATGTGAAAAAGCACATGAGTGCCTATTTCATCATCCTCGATATAAAAGAATAAATAAATAGATAAATAATAATTCTTTTTCTTTGCTTTACACCATTCAACGCAATTTCAATTTCATACATGATCATTATCATTATAACACACATGTTAACATTCCATCCATTCCCAATTTTGTAGAAGATTGGGCAGGATGTGGCTTACATAGTCCCGTGTGTGTCTGTGTCTGTGCGCGCGCGCGTGAGTGTATGTGTTGTGTGTGTATGTGCGCGCGCTCGCGCGTATTTGATCCCATGTTTATGGTCATTTCGTGCACATTGCGTTATTGAGGATCAGTTTTAATTCTCACTTCATTAAGTGATTTTAGAGCTCTACGGAAGACGAATCACTGCTCGCTTCAACTTGATCCTCTTTGGGCAGCTTTTCTCGCCATTTTTACAGGCAGGCATTTAGCCCAACAGATCGGTTTTCCCCCAGGCTTAGGAAAGCTGTCGCGGCACGAAAGACTCTAGAGCACCTCCTATTCCCACTGGGAAGCTTGCCCATATGCTGCTAGTTAGAAAACCTTAACTGCAAGGAAATGACTTCTTGTAATAAGAAACCACAAGATATGGAAACATTAATCACAAGATTCGGAAACATTAATGTCTTGTTCTATTCCCCCACATTATGATATTAATGTCTGGATTTGATGTAGCGCGATCTATCGTGTAAAAATAAATCAAAGCACTCGAATTCAACCTTTTCTTTCAACGCATGTAAATCAATCCCAAATATTTGTAATAATTCAAATTTACACACAAACACCCGTTCGTTGCGCATACAAACATGCATGCACTGTATGCGCGCAGGTGTACACAGACAGGAGTTAAGCACTGGTATGTGTTTCTATAAGTTAACCAGAAAGATCATTAAATAATTCACTTAAAATCTACCAGGCGTTGCAGAGAGTCAAACCTGCGATTTCGCGATCATCGGGATTAAACCGTCGATGTTCCAACCACGGGCTATGACTCCCTCGTCGTTTGCAGGACAGAGCTTATGAGCATGACTTCACTTCTCTCAGAGGTTCTTCGGGGGAGTCTCCGATGTTCAGTGCTGAACTGAACTGAGTTTTCCAGGCAAAAGGGTCGTGGGCAAGTTGAGCCGGGGAGCCCATTCTCCCAAAGCAGCAAAGGTGCGTGCTGGGTATGCTTGTGCCTTCTGTGCCACTGTCGATAGCTGGCCCACTTTGCGACGAAAATAAATTGTGTTTTTAACGTCTGCGCAAGGTGTTCTGTGTAAGTTGATTATGAATTTTGAGTTTTTTTCTTATCCGAAAGAGCTTTCTGGGGAATAAAGTCATCATGTTACCATCAGAAATAATACCACGACATATTCGAAAGAATACCCCAGTCGAGGTTCAAACCTGTGCACTTAGTTACACAGTCTTATCACAGGTACAGCGTTTTTAACCACCAAGCACCCCCCTCCCCCATCTCCTATCTCAGGCAATCAAGCGTTCCGATAGTGTTACAGTGAAGAGTCGACGAGCGTGGGCGGGAATGACCACAGACATATCCATCCAGCGCTGTCACGGCCTGAACGAGGGAAGACACTGAAGGCCAGGGGATGGAAGGACAAATAAAAAGAAAAATCCGACAAGTCCGCAAAGTTCCCAGACGGTGTCATCAGTCTCAGTGATAAGTATGCACCGCGGCACGAGATGTAACAATATCCAACGTTGCCATAGTACTTGGCGGAATCTTAAGAAAATACATCATGGATGTAACGATTGTAACAGAATCTGAATCTGGAAAATTCATTATCACATAATATATTGATATTTAATAAAATAAAATCTAAGTTGATTCTGTTGTGTTGTCATCTGTCTCCATGCAAGCTTCGATCCTTCATATTCTTGGAAGAGTCATTGAGGCTGTTGAATGAGCATTTCGGGTTGCGGCTTGGCCTAATAAAGCCCATTTTTTTTTCGTCTCCCGGTAACAGGGTGCATGCTCTGTATGTTCGTAGTCATCCATGCCACTTTGCCAGGGCAAACAAACAGAATGAAGCAGAGAACAGAATACACTGTAATTTTTGGAAAGTATAAGAATAAGTGGGGGCGGGGATAGATAAGTGCTCAGAGCGCTCGCTTTCCCCAATTCAATTTAAGCAGCGTTGAGCCTGGTTACCAGTTGGATAGGTGACCGTTTGCGCGCCTTGGCTTCAGTACAGTTCCCCCAGTTCCCCCCAGCTGTAAATGGGTACCTGCCCTCTTTAGGGTCAAGGAAGGTAAAGCAGCGAGAGAGAGGGGATAGGCGCCACCCTCAACATGCTGGCCCCTGGAGAAGCTGCGGTCTCTGATGCCTCGCTCCCCTACGACCGCATAGGTTACGGAACACCTTTACCTTTAAACTATTAGAATAAGTACAACCACTTTTTCATCACTATCTTGAAAATCCCAGATGTCATATCAAGCCTGACTATTCATAGGCATTTTACAGAGAAACACATAATATGATGATAAACTTACTTTTAAGACTTTTAATAAAATCGACAGAATAAGCGAAACAGTAAAAATAGAAACTATATCACCCAGTTCACTTATATTTTGAATACCGAAAGTAGACTGTTGTATAGGAGGTAGGGTGGAGAGAGAGAGAGAGAGAGAGAGAGAGAGAGAGAGAGAGAGAGAGAGAGAGAGAGAGAGAGAGAGAGAGAGAGAGAGAGAGAGAGAGAGAGAGAGACAGGCGGGCGGGCGGGCGGACGGACGGACGGACGGACGGACGGACGGACGGATAGACAGACGGACGGATAGACAGACTGACTGACTGACAGAGATAGACCGACAGAGAGAGAGAGAGAGAACTCGAACTCGAACTCGAATGCTTTATTGAGGAAATATGGATAAGCCAGAGGCTTCTTTACACCAGGTCCTCATAAAAAAACAAAAAACAAACAAACAAAATACCCCAAAAAACCCACCACCAACAAAACCCACTGGCAAACAATCATAAGAATTATATAACATATATATATAGTAAAGCAAATGATAAGCTTAATTACTTGGTTATTTATATAACCAACTATCCAACTACACTCACAATTACAGGCACAAGCAAAATCTCAATATACACTATTCCAAGTCACAACCCTTAGTATTAGTCTTATCCAACTTCACACTCTAAAGAGGCAGTCAGTCAGTCAGTCAGTCAGTCTGTCTATCCGTCTGTCTGTCTGTCTGTCTGTCTGTCTGTCTGTCTGTCTGTCTGTCTGTCTGTCTGCCTGCCTGCCTGAGAGAGAGAGAGAGAGAGAGAGAGAGAGAGAGAGAGAGAGAGAGAGAGAGAGAGAGAGAGAGAGAGAGAGAGAGAGAGAGAGACTCAGAGACTCAGACACACAGACACACAGCCACACAGCCACACAGATAATCATGAAGGTTTGCAGACAGACAATAAGCGACGTTTACCACGCAATAGTTCTAAAGGCCAAGCAGCAAACGACCACACCGCTTTCTCACAATCTGCACATCCAACTTGTACGTCGTAATGTCGTGCCGTGGGCTTGTTATTGCCATTGGCCAGACACGGGAAATATAATATGGGTCTGCGCTGAAAAGGAAAACAGTGTCGGGAGGAGAGGACGGAAGAATCTGGTGGTCAGAGCGTAGCACTCGTGATCTAACGTTAAATCCTGTTCCGCTTTTCGTACGATTAGGCGATCGTGTGCCGGTGGGAACAGATGACAGTATTTACACAACTGCATACACACGGGGACTGGATGAAAAAAGCACATGTGCTTATCCCATTATCCACGATATAAAAGAATAAAATAAAATAAATAAATAAAATAAAAAATAACGACAACTAAGGGGCCGGGTGCCATTCTCTGCTAAGTAGTGGGGAGGCAGGGAGGGGGTAGGGATTTTGATTTGATTTGATTTGATTTTAGTCTTTTATATTGAGGATAATGGAATAAGCACTCATGTGCTTTTTTACATCCAGTCCCGTGTGTATGCAGTTTTGTAAATGTAATCTGTTCCCACCGGCACACGATGGCCTACTCTTACGAAAAGCGGAACAGGATTTAACGTGTGCACAAGATGTTCTGCGGGAAACATCCTCCTATCTACGGTGAAGATAGCAGATAGAAATGCACATTGCAATCAATGGAAATAGTAATAGCAAGGATTTCCAAAGAAAAGGTAGTTTGTATAGGCACATCACCCCTTTCTTTAATTAATTAAACCTCTGTCCGTTCAAACACAGTATTTTCCCCCTCTCTTATCTGTTGTGTGTTTTACTTTCGCAGCTGAGTCGATCGAGAGCGTGTTGATTTGTATTGGATTTTCCTTACTGTGTTTTGTCCTTTTTCGTTGTGAGAGGAGGGATGCTTCGGGAGAAACGTGCTGGAGGTACTGTTTTCTTTCTCCAGTGGAGGGGCTTAACAACAATTTGGAAAAAAAGCCTTTTTGAGATGGTGGATTTGAAACTCGCATACTTGAAAAGCCTGAAAAGGGCATGCTTTGCCTTCCTTCTCTTTGTCTTTGTCTTTCAGTCGGTGTGTGTGTCTGTGTCTGTGCTTATTTTTTACATTTATTTTATCCTTTTATATCAAGGAAAATGGAATAGCACTCATGTGCTCTTTTACATCCAGTCCCTGTGTGTATGTAGTTTTGTAAGTCTTGTCATCTGAGTCCTCGTTTGCGAACGCACGCAGAACATCTTATGCGTATGTTAAATCATGTTCCGCTTTTCGTAAGAGTAGGCCATTGTGTGCCGGTGGAACAGATGACAAGATTGACAAAACTGCATACACACTGGATGTAAAAAAGTACAAGAGTGCTTATTCCATTATCCTCGATATAAAAGAATAAATAAATAAATACAATAAATATTAAATACACAAACACACACATGAGTGCTTATCCGATTATCCTCGATATAAAAGAGTTAAAAATAAACACACACACATAAACACACACACACAACACAACACAACACAACACCACACCACACCACACCACACCACACCACACCACACCACACACACCACACCACACCACACCACACCACACCACACTAAAAACCGTTTACTTTCGTACATACATAAACAACTATTATTTCTCCTTTACAAACTGTCCCATGCACTGTGAACCCATAGCTAACGCTGCCAGGGGGGTGGTTGCTGCTTTTCAGGGCATGATCTTCATCCACGACAGCGAGATCAAGTCTCACGGCAAGCTGAAGTCCTCCAACTGTGTGGTGGACAGCCGCTGGGTGCTCAAGATCACCGACTTCGGCCTGCACGAGTTCCTCAAAGGGGCCCAGGACGACATCGGGGAATATGCCTACTATCGCAGTGAGTAGGCTAGTGCGGTTCAAGTATCGTTGCTTTGTAGGTGTGTGTGTGTGTGTGTGTGTGTGTGTGTGTGTGTGTGTGTGTGTGTGTGTGTGTGTGTGTGTGTGTGTGTGTGTGTGTGGAGGGGGGGAGGAGGGGGTGTAAATGTCTGTGTAGGGGGGGTGTAGGGATTGGAGGGAGGGGGTTGTTGTGTGTGTGTGTGTGTGTGTGTGTGTGTGTGTGTGTGGTGTGTGTGTGTGTGTGTGTGTGTGTGTTTTGTGTGTGAGGGTGAGGGATTGGAGGCTGTATGTGTGTGTGTGTGTCAGTGTGTGTGTGTACGTGTGTGAGTGTGTGTCCGTTTGTGTGTGTGTGCGCGCGCGTGTGTGTGTGTATGTGTGTGTTTGTGTGCGTGTTAGACTAAAGGTGTAGTGATATTTTCCTTGATTAGCACAAAAAGTTTAATTCCCCCTATACTTACCACTGTATAAGAAGGAAGGTGAAGAGCGAAGCCTCAACGCACACTTAGTGCCTTCCTGATATCTTCCTCTCCTATCTGTTCCTACTTTTCGTCCGTTAGTTACTTTCATTTCCATCACCCCACTTAAGCGTGTTGCGCGCGCGCCTGTGTGTGTGTGTGTGTGTGTGTGTGTGTGGTGTGTGTGTGTGTGTGTGTGTATGTGTAGTGTGCTGCGTGCATACGCGTGTAAATTTGATTATGTTAATCTTAATTATATATATATATATATATATATATATAATATATATATATATATATATATATATATGGACAGTCGCATGCGTGTAAATTACTTGATTGCAAGCACTTGATTTGTTTACTCACAAGATTCAGTGCCATATCAATTCCATACATTATTAGTATAATCATTGTATACCACTTTAAGTCACAGCAGATATTCTCTGCGTGAAAATAGGAATGCTTTCCCTAGGTAGAGCGCGTTACCACAAAAGCAAGTCTACCCATTACTATTTTTTTTCTTTTCCTCTCTGCATGTTTATATGAGTTGAAGTGGATGTCAGTGTTAACAACTCCAGGCCCAAATCTCCTCATACTCACTGACAACAACGGAGATTCAAGCCGTTGCCATACGGTTCTGTCTGATCACGAATACGGCATTCTAACCACTGTGGACTGCCCCCCTGCAGAGAGAAGAAATGTGAAGCCGCAAGATGCAGCACATCACGACAAAATGAGTATCCTCGCAGACAGCTTGCAGGGTACAGACAGATATAGGAGAAAATGGTGGCCAATATGCGAGATGCATGCTGCAGGCGAAAAAAAAGAAACGAAAAGAAAAAAAAATAAAGAAAGGGAAAAAAGAAAATCCTATGAAAACAGCCGAAAAAAAACAGGAGAAGAAAACCTACTTGCTGGAGTCCAGTTACTGTTCACTTTAATGTAATCCTGCATCTGCTGATGTGTTGTAGCTCTACCTTGTTGTTTCCTGATCGTCTTGTAAGATTGTTTTTCCACATCTCGGATCTTTCTCTACGTCTCTGACTGCCTGTCTGTCTGTCTCTATGTCTGTCTGTCTGTCTGTCTGTCTCAACATCGCTCGTTTTCTGTCTCAGTCTGTTTGTGTTTCCATCTGTTTGTATTTCTCTCTGTCTCTGTCTCTGTCTCTCTATCTGTCTCTCTCTCTCTCTCACACGTACACACACACGCATTATTCTCTAAATAAAAGAATTTGATTTGATTTGGTTTGGTCTGGTTTGGTCTTTCTCCGTCACAAGCCTTTTTTCTGTCGGGTTGCCTGCCCTTTATTCTGTGCCTGTGTTTCTGTCCCCTTCTTTTCTCTTATCTGCCATCCTCCCCCCCCCCCCCGCTCCCCGCGTCCCTACCCCCACACCCATTTCCCTTCTCGTGCTACTCTAGGTCCTTTCCTGTCTTGCACTTAGTGATGTCAGAAACCTGTCCGTCTGTCTCTGATATGGAGGGGGGCGGATAGCCTAGTGGTCAGAATATTGCGCTGGCAATTTGACGACCCAGGTTCGAGTCCGGTCGAGCAGATTTTTCTCCTGGAGTTAACATCAGTGCTGACTCCATTCTCCCCAAAAGTCCTTCGGATGAGACTTTAAACCGAGGCCCCGTGTGCGAACGCACGCAGAACATCTTGCGCACACGTTAAATCCTGTTCCGCTTTTCGTTAGAGTAGGCCGTCGTGTGCAGGTGGGAACAGATGACATTTACAAAACTGCATACACACGGGGACTGGACATAAAAAGCACAAGAGTGCTTATTCCATTATTCTCGATATAAAAGAATAAATCAAATCAAATCAAATCTGTTTTTATCTCTGTCCGTCTGTCTGTGTCTCTTTGTCCCTCTGTTTTTATCTCTGTGCGTCTGTCTTTGAGCTCTCTTTCTCTGCCTGCCTGTCTGTCTTTGTTTCTGCCACTCTGTCTTGCACACATGCACTATTTTTAAGAGAGAGAGAGAGAGAGAGAGAAGAGAGAGAGAGAGAGAGAGAGAGAGAGAGAGAGAGAGAGAGAGAGAGAGAGAGAGAGAGAGAGAATGAATGTGTGTGTGGTGTGCGAGTGTGCATACGTGTGTATGTGTGCGTGCGTGTGTATGTGTGCGTGCGTGTGTGTGTGAGTGTGCGTATGTGTGTGTGCGTGTGCGTGCATGTGCATGTGTGTGTGCGTTGCATGTTTGTGCATGTGTGTGCGTGTGTGTGTGTGAGTGTATGTGTGTGCGCGCGTGTGTGTTCACAGATCTACATGCATGCATGATATGTGTATTGTTGTATTTGTGGTTGATTATGCTAAACTCACACATACACACGCCTGCACGTGCGCGCGCCCACACACCACAGATACACATGCCAACACGTACACATACCTACAAACAGAACCTCACAACACAGGCATATACACGCACACGCGCGCACACACATACACAGACAAAACGCACGAGCGCACATAGACACACACTCACAACGCACACACACACACAACGCGCGTACGTGCGCGCGCGCACACACACACACACACACACTCACACACACAAAGGGAGAGAGAGACAGACAGACAGACAGACATACAGACAGACAGACAGACAGATTAACAGGCAGAGTAAGATCAATGACCCCTGATGATCAAAAATGGTGCGTATACCCTTCTCTTTCCCCTTCTTACTTTGCTTCCTTTCCTCCACACTCCCTCCAATCCCTCCCCATCCCCTCCATTCAGATGGTGTGGCAGGTGGCTTTTAACTGTCAGTTGACTGCACCATGCCTGTACAGCCTTCACTGAAACGTCTGCTTGTATGTCTGTCTTTATTTCTTTTGTTTTGTTCCTCGGCTACAGATCCAACGTTCTTTCACAAAAAATTTAAGTAGCTGCATTTTGACTTCGGGGATGTATGCACATCTAACATTCTGTTTGTTATTCTGCCTGTCTGGTACTTTGTGCGTATTCTGTTTGTCTGTCTTTCTGATACTCTGTCTTTTACTGTTAATGTTTTTTCTGCTTATTGGCTGTGAAGCCTCACTGAAAATTTTCTGTGTGACTCTTTTTGTGTCTCTCTTTTTCCTGATGGTCTTTATGGCCTTTCTGTCTGTCTTTCTGTCTGTCTGTCTGCCTGTTAATCTGTTTGTGTGTCTGCACCAGCTCTCTGACCTGTAAACAGAGCGGCAGCGTGGTACATAGCCATAGATTATCCTGTCCGTTTTACTGATGGCTTAGATAATTATATTTACAATTCTTGTTCTGTTGTTGTTTAATTTCTCCTCTGATGTGTGTGATCTTCTCTCTATGTCTCTGTATCTGGTTCTCTGTGTCTCCGTCTCCCTCTCTGTATCTCTCTGTCTCTCCCTTTCTCACTTTCTCTGTTTCTGTCCTTCTCTCCGTTTCTTTCTCTGTGTGTGTCTCTCTAGCTATTTGTCTGTCTGTCTGTCTGTCTGTCTGTCTCTGTCTGTCTCTGTCTGTCTGTCTGTCTGTCTCTCTGTCTGTCTGTCTGTCTGTCTGTCTCTCTCTCTCTCTCCTCTCTCTCTCTCTCTCTCTCTCTCTCTCTCTCTCTCTCTCTCTCTCTCTCTCTCTCTCTCTCTCTCTCATCTCTCTCTCTCTCTCTCTCTCTCTCTCTTAAATAGGCACAGATTACCTCTACCAGAAGAACAACATAGTACACAGCCGGCCATCTCTGTTTCTGTTTCACGTTTATTTCCAAGTGTACAGACTCATTTTCTCTGGCTGTCGCTGTTGTGTTTTTCCTTCTTTCTCTGCCTCTGTCCGTCTGTTTGTCTATTTGTCTGTTTGTGTTCCTATCTGTCTGTCTCTGTAATTATCTATCTCTCCAAGTCCATGTCTCTCTCTTTGTTTGTCTCTCTGTCTCTGTCTCTGTTTTTCTCTCTATCTCTGTCTCTGTATTTGTCTCTCTCTCTGTATTTCTGTCTCTGTCAGATCCGCATCCACTCTTTTCTAAGTGGATTAGAGTAAGAGGACCAGGAAGAGGAATGATAATAAGAAATAACACGAAACACAGCCATCCATTCTCATGTCAGATTCCTTTCGGCACCCCCAATATCCACACAGCACACATTTCGTTTTTCCTTTGTTTCTCCTCTCTGTCTTTCTTTGTCTTTGGTTTTCGTTCTTTCTTTTTTCCTTTCTTTTTATGTCTTTCTTTGTTTTCTTTCTTCTTTCTTTCTTTCTTTCTTTCTTTCTTTCTTTCTTTCTTTCTTTCTTTCTTTCTTTCTTTCTTTCTTTCTTTCTTTCTTTCTTTCTTTTTTTTTCGTTCTTTCTTTGTTTTTGTCTCTTTCTTTCTTTTCTTTTTTTCTTTCTTTCTTTGTTTTCTTTTCTTTATTTGTTTTCTGTTTTTTATTTGCTTTCTTTTTTGTTTTCTTTGTTTTTCTTTCATTCATTCATTCATTCATTCATTCATTCATTCATTCATTTCATTCATTCATTCATTCATTTTTCTTTCTTTCTTTCTTTCTTTCTTTCTTTCTTTCTTTCTTTCTTTCTTCATTCTTACTTTCTTTCTTTCTTTCATTCTTACTTTCTTTGTTCTGTTATCTTTCTTTCCTTCCTTCCTTCCTTCCTTCCTTCCTTCCTTCCTTCCTTCTTTCTTTCTTTCTTTCTTTCTTTCTTTCTTTCTTTCTTTTTCTTTCTTTCTTTGTTGTGTCTCTGCATGCCCACTTTCCTGCCTGTCCCTCTGTGTATGTCCGTCTGCCTGTCTCTCAGAGTGTTTCTGCATCTGTGTTGCTCTGTCTCTGTGTCTCTTTCTCTCTCCCTCTCTGTCTCTCTGTCTCTCTCTCTCTCAAACAAACACACGCACGCATGGGCGCGCGCACGCCCACTAACACACTTTAATACACCCACTCTCTCCCTCTATCTCTCTCTATCTCTCTGTCTCCGTCTCTCTCTGTTTGTCTGTCTGTCTGTCTCTGTCTGTATTACTAACTCTTTCTCAACCTCTTGTTTCTTGCTTTCTCTCACTTCCCCCTATTCCTCTGTCTGCAACAACTGCCATCCTAACAGACAGACAGGCAGACAGACGGACGGACGGACAGTTTCCGTAAACAGACAGAACCACAACACGATACATAGCCATCTGTCCTTCAGACCGTCTCCTTTTGCCATTCTCAATAATATACAAAAGAACTGTACATTATCGTCATGTTTTCTTCCCGTCTTTTTTCCCCCCTATGTGTTTGTGTCTCTGTTTCTCCCCCCTCCTTGCCCCCTCTGTCTGTCTGTCTGTCTGTCTGTCCTGTCCTGTCTGTCTGTCTGTCTGTCTGTCTGTCTGTCTGTCTCTCTCTCTCCTCTCTCTCTCTCTCTCTCTCTCTCTCTCTCTCTCTCTCTCTCTCTCTCTCTCTCTCTCTCTCTCTCTCTCTCTCTCTCTTCTCTCTTCTCTCTTTCTTTCTTTCTTTCTTCTTTCTTTCTTTCTTTCTTTCTTTCTTTCTTTCTTTCTTTTTTCTTTCTTTCTTTTTTCTTTCTTTCTTTCTTTCTTTCTTCTTCTGTCTGTCTGTCTGTCTGTCTGTCTGTCTGTCTGTCTGTCTGTCTGTCTTCTTAACCCTGGGACTAGAAATGCTGTTTTGCGAAGATTTTTCTTTGAATGGCAGTAAAATGCTTTCAACAGAAGAGTAACGTTATATCATAAGCAGACATATGCATCCTCTATCCTGTTGGCATCCCAATAGTTGTATGCATGCACACAGCTTTTATTTTCTTGTGATTTTATTTTTATTTTGTTATTCTTTCCCAGTTTCTATGTAACTCAATCTATGTATGTGAGTGTGTGTGTGTGTGTGTGTGTGTGTGTGTGTGTGTGTGTGTGTGTGTGTGTGTGTGTGTGTGTGTGTGTGTGTGTGTGATGTTTGTATATATATATATGAATACAGATAGATAGATTATATATAATATGTTTGTATAAATAGATATAATATTATATGTATATAGATATATAGATATATAGATATATAGATATATAGATATATATATATGTTTATGTGTGTGCATGTGTGTGTGCGTGTATGCGTGTGTGTATGTATGTGTGTGTGTGCGTGAGTGAGTGAGCGAGTGAGCGAGTGAGTGAGTGAGTGAATGATTGAGTGTGTGTGCGTGTGTGCGCGCGCGCTTGTGCGTGCGTGTGTGTGTATGTGTTTGCGTGCGTATGTGTGTAATATGATATACCATTATTTCTTGTTGACAAACATACATGTTTGTTTTCCTGTTGTATTTTTTTTTCAAATATATGAGATTTTGCTTGCATTTCTTTTTATCTATCATTTTTTTTGGGGTGTTATTTTACATGTAATGATGAAGATGGGTTGGGTTTATGTGTCATAATCTTATGGTATCATGTATCCATTTTAATACCATGATGTAATCTTAACAAGGGCGGCTCTGGATGTACAGAAAGCACAAGTGATTATGTATTTTTCCTTGAGAGGAAGGTTTTTGTTTTGCCTAGCCGTCTGTTTGTCTGTCGTCCTACCTGCCTGTCGGTCTTTCTTTCTATGCCGGTGTTTGTCTGCTGTCTGTCTGTCTGTCTGTCTGTCTGTCTGTCTCTCTCTTTTCTTTCTTTCTTTCTTTCTTTCTTTCTTTCTTTCTTTCTTTCTTTCTTTTTCTTTCTTTCTTTTCTTTCTTCTTCCTTTCCTTCCATCCTTCCTTCCATCCTTCCTTCCTCCTTCCTCTTCCTTCCTTCCTTCCTTCCTTCCTTCCTTCTTCCTTTCCTTTCTTTCTTTCTTTCTTTCTTTCTTTCTTTCTCTCTCCCCTTTCTCCCTCTCTCTGTGTCTCTCTCTATCTCTCTCTGTCTCTGTCTTTGTCTGTCTCGTCTCTCTCTCTCTACCCCCCCCCCTCTCTCTCTTTCTCCATTTCCCCCGCCCTCACTCTCTGTCTCTCTGTGTCTCTCTGTCTTTGTCTCTCTGTATATCTGTGCGGTAACACTCCGGTGGAAAGGTAAAAAATAAAATTGTGAACAGAACGCTGGTATATCATGGAGCCATCTATCTTGCTGTCTATGCCTTCTGGCGCTCCTTACAGATACACACAGTTCTTCTTTCTGTTGTATTTCATTAATCTTCACTTCTTTCTTCTCTTTCTATGTCGATCTCATTTTGAGGGAGTCTTGATATGTCTGTCTGTCTGTGTATTTGTGCTCTCCCCAATCTCTCTCTCTCTCTCTTTCCGTCTGTCCCTTTTTTGTATCGAATCTCTATGTCTCTGTCTCTTTTGCTCTCTCTCTCTGTCTCTGTCTGTCTGCTTGTCTGTCTGTCTCTGTTTGTCTGACTGTCTGTCTGTCTGTCTGTCTGTCTCTGTCTGTCTGTCTGTCTGATGCTGTCTGTCTGTCTGTCTGTCTGTCTGTCTCTCTCTCTCTCTCTCTCTCTCTCCTCTCTCTCTCTCTCTCTCTCTCTCTCTCTCTCTCTCTCTCTCTCTCTCTCTCTCTCTCTCTCTCTCTCTCTGTGAGATATAAATGCTGAAGATGATGGTGATGTAAATGCTGAAGATGATAGTGATGTAAATGCTGAAGATGATGATGATGTGAATGCTGAAGACGATGGTGATGTAAATGCTGAAGATGATGGTGATGTAAATGCTGAAGATGCTGGTGATGTAAATGCTGAAGATGATGGGGATGGTGATGTAAATGCTGAAGATGATGGTGATGTAAATGCTGAAGATGATGGTGATGTAAATGCTGAAGATGATGGTGATGAAAATGCTGAAGATGATGGTGATGTAAATGCTGAAGATGATGGTGATGTAAATGCTGAAGATGATGGTGATGTAAATGCTGAAGATGATGGTGATGTAAATGCTGAAGATGATGAAGATGAAAATGCTGAAGATGCTGGTGATGTAAATGCTGAAGATGCTGGTGATGTAAATGCTGAAGATGCTGTTGATGTAAATGCTGAAGTTGATGGTGATGTAAATGATGAAGATGATGGTGATGTTAATGCTGAAGAGGATGGTGCTTGTGATGTAAATGCTGAAGATGATGGTGATGTAAATGCTGAAGATGATGGTGCTGGTGTTGTAAATGCTGAAGATGATGGTGATGTAAATGCTGAAGATGATGGTGAAGTAAATGCTGAAGATGATAGTGATATAAATGCTGAAGATGATGGTGATTGCAAATGCTGAAGATGATGGTGATGTAAATGCTGATGATGCTAGTGATGTAAATGCTGAAGATGCTGTTGATGTAAATGCTGAAGATGATGGTGATGTAAACGTTGAAAATAATGGTGATGTAAATGCTGAAGATGATGGTGCTGGTGATGGAAATGTTGAAGATGAAGGTGATGGAAATGCTGAAGATGATGATTATGGTGATGTAAATGTTGAGGAGGATGGTGATGGGGGTGAAAATGCTGAAGATGATGGTGATGTAAATGTGGGGGATAAAGGTGATGGTGATGTAAATGCTGAAGATGATGGTGATTTAAATGTTGGAGAGATTGGTGATGGTGATGTAAATGTTGAATTCTGAAGATGATACTGATGGTGGTGATGTAAATGTTGAATTCTGAAGATGATACTGATGGTGATGTAAGTGCGGAAGGTGGTGATTATAGAGGAGGATGTAGATGGTAGAACCGTTGAAGGAGGTACTGATGGTTATCAGGATATGAATACTAATGATGATGATGATGATGATGGTAATGATGATGTGATCACTAATGGTGATGATGGTATGATGGTAACGATGGTGTAGGTGTGGAAAGTGACTGTGGTAATGGTGACTGTGATGAAGAAGTTAAAGATGACGATGGAAACAGTGATGAAGAAGACGAGGATTATGATCGTGACTATTGTGTAGACACTGAAGATAATAACCGTGACGATGATAATTATATAGTTTGAAGAGGATGATGATAGTGCAGATGACGAAGAGAATGATTTTGACAATGATGACGTAGATGATGACAGTAATGATGGCGATATTGATATACTTGCTGCAGCTGTAGATATGGATAATGACGATGCTGATGGCAGTGATTATATACTTGATAAAAATGATGATGGCGATGATGTTAACTAGAGGGCATTTAATGTGACTCATGTAATTGCAGAATTGGAAATGATGAATGGATGGAATTGTTTTCTACTATGATGTTTACCTTCCCCCTGCCTCAAACATGTTTTGTATAATGGCCTAAGAGCCGTGATGTTCAATAAAACTTTTCAGTTGTTCAGTGTTCAGTGTCTCTCTCTCTCTCTCCTCTCTCTCTCTCTCTCTCTCTCTCCTCTCTCTCTCCTCTCTCTCTCTCTCTCTCTCCTCTCTCTCTCTCCCTCTCTCTCTCTCTCTCTCTCTCTCTCTCTCACTCTCTCTCTCTCTCTCTCTCTCTCTCTCTCCCCTCTCTCTCTTCTCTCTCTCTCTCTCCTCTCTCTCTCTCCCTCCGTCCCTCTCTCCCTTTCTGCCTGTCTGTCTGTCTGTCTGTCTGTCTGTCTGTCTGTCTGTTTCTGTAATTTTCTTTCTCCTTTCTTTTCCAATTCAATGTTTTCTTTTCCCCATCCCCTTCTCTTTCCGTATACCTTTTTTTTTTCTTTCAGTCACTCCATGTCTTCTTTTTCCCTCGTACTATCATCAAGGGTGGAGAGACGTTGGATTTGATAATGATAATAGTAAAAAATTTTTTTTTTTAAAGCCTAATATAATAAAAATTAACACCAATAACAGCAACAAACATCACCATCATCATCATCATCATTGTCGTCATCGTCATGATAATGATGGTAATGATGATAATGATGATAATAATAATAATAATAATAATAATAATAATAATAATAATAATAATAACAATAATAAACCATTATATCTCTAAAAAAATAATCCATCAAATGATAGCAATTATAACGACAACAGTAGCAACAACAACAACAACAACAAAAACATTAATTAACAGCGGCGGAATGACACGGCACGTTGTCATCCTTACTCCTGTCTGCCTCCTGTAGCTTTCCCAGTAGGCCCTACCTACGATACAGTAGTCACACAGTTCCTCCCCAGGCAGGGCAGGGCAGGGCAGGGCAGGGCAGGGGAACAGTTCTCCTTGTTGGCCTCAAAGGTATATATGGGGGCTTGTCTGTGTCCACTAGTTTGTTTTCTCTCCTCATTCACCCTGAAAACCAACAGTCTATGTCTGTACTGTATTTGACTGGGGGAGAGGGAGAGACGGAGGGTGGGAGGAAGGGAGGGAAAGAGAGGGAGGGGGGAGAGAGAGAGAGCTAGAGAGAGAGACAGAGACAGAGAGAGAGAGAGGGGGGGGTCAGAGACAGAAATAGAAACAGAAAGAGCCTGACTGACAGGCGCAGACGGACAAGGACAAAGACAGACAGACAGAGACAGGTAGGGAGAAACAGACACAGACAGACATCAGACAGTGTTTTGCTTTTCATCTTGTTGTCTGACCTCTCTTTATCATGTTCATGTCACATCTCACTGTTTTGACCTACCTAAAGGTCGTATCCTCTCAATGTGGCATCAAATTAAATAAACTTATTGCTCTTCATTAATTTCAAACAATTTTTGTTTGAACGCAATGAAGAGCTGTAAACTGTTCGAGAGTTTTGTTTCAAAGATTAGAATTATTCCTGTATGCCTCACTGTTCTCTTGAAGAGGCGCTGGCAGCAAAAATAAACCTTATGCCTCATCGTCTAGGTGTCATCATTTGATAGCGCCATTTAGGAAGACAAACACTGTTGAATTATCTAAAATAACTATCAGCGCAATGTATTCTTGCTCATAAAGTGAAATACAATAGTAGTTTCTGTCTCAGCGTTTAACGACGAAGACGACGACGACGACAACGAGGAAGCAGAAGAAGAAAAAGAAGAAGAAAACGAAAAAAAAAAAGGAGGAGGAAGAAGAAGAGGAGGAAAAGGAGGAGGAGGAGGAGAAGAAGAAGACGACGTGATGTAAAACCATAACATCTCTGGTATGTTAAGACAAAATGTTGTGCGTGTGTTTGCACACGAGACGGCAATAGTTTTATAATGGCTTTCAGAGGAGTAGGGTTTTTCATTGTGTTTTTCCTACGGAAAAATCCACTTAAATGGATAACGTTAGCCATTTCAAGTCCTATCCTCTGTACTTTAACCCGCTTCGTGTATTGTGATTGACTTAAGTTTCTGTCTTTACGTTCGGCAAAGTGTCACTTGGTTTTAGAGCTTTCTCAATAGACAGGGCAAACAAGATGCCACGATGTTTGTGAATTTGAACTTAAGTGAAATCCGGTATCTAAAAACGTAGAGCATGTAAGACATAGGGAAGTATGTATTGCGTGCGTGAGTGCGTTCGTGTGTGTGTGTGTGTGTACGTGCACGCGCGCGCGCGCGTGCGTGCGTGGGTGGTGTGTTCGTGAGTGCGTGTGTGCGTGTTCGTGTACCTTTCGTGTGCATGTTGCAAGACAGGGAATAAACTGAGGACGGAAGTGTTGATAAAACTGCTACGCCTCTCATCTCTCCTCTACCTTAGAACTGTAATCAGCCTTGTCGTGATGTTCCCCCACTATCTACACTTTAATCGGCTTTCTTTGTCTCCGTTCCGGCTTTTAGATAGCTTCTCCAATACCCGGATGTCCTTCATCATGGCCTCTCGATGACCTTCGCCTCTTTCATTCATTTCCCTTCGGATTCTGACTTCATTTGACTGCTCTCTTAACTCCCGGAGGAGTCGTTAGGGCCCTGTCCGTTTTTCAGCTAGAATATCGTAGATGACTTGAACCTGGCACAGTCCATTGCTCTTTCGTTCAGACATTAAACTTCGTCATTAGCCAACCTTCGTATTTTGTTGTCCAGTTGTTGTTTTTCTGTCTTGCTCGTTGTTTGCCATTTTTCAAGTTGTCGGTGATGTTGCCATGTTGTGTTTTTTTGTAAGTTGTTTGTCGTACATTAACTTTTTTTTTTAAATTGTCGTCGTATGTTTAAAAGTTTATGCACGTTAATTTTTAATGCTATTAGACGAGAGAGAGAGAGAGAGAGAGAGAGACAGACAGACAGACAGACAGACAGACAGACAGACAGACAGACAGACAGATTAGAGAGAGAGAGATTGATTGATTGATTGATTGATTCTTTTATATCGAGAATAATGGGATAAGCACTCTTGTGCTTTTTTACATCCAGTCCCCGTGTGTATGCAGTTTTGTAAATGTCATCTGTTCCCACCGGCACACGATGGCCTACTCTTACGAAAAGCGGAACAGGATTTAACGTGTGCGCAAGATGTTCTGCGTGCGTTCGCACACGGGGCC
>CM060316.1:74140728-74153228 GCA_030674155.1 Stramonita haemastoma | reverse complement strand
TGTGTGTGTGTGTGTGTGCACGTGAGTGTGTTTGTGTTTATGTTTCACATGCTACTGCGAAATTTTTTTCCATACAGAAACGATTTCGTGTCTACAAAAGTTAATCAGTATCAACTCTCCAGCTGCCAGATTTTAGTTGGTTTTCTCTTAATGCGCTAAATGTATGTTGAACACACACTGGCTTTCCAGTTTCTCACCTTATCCGAAAAAACCCCTAACAAAACAACTTAGCGCTATAGCCCTGTGATCACCACCACAATGCACAAGTTCAGTGGTTCAGTCAATAATCACATATTCGACCTTTTGATTTCGAAACTAAAGTGCTACCTTAGGACCACCAAAAACCGCAGGCATGTTTTTCTTTCCTCTTGTAGGGTTCCGAGGTTCGCCAATAGTGAGATTGTATGTATGCAACCGTTTTTTGACTACCATGAAGGTAGCCGCATTCTGAAATCGGAGTGTATGCTGGGTATGTTCGTGTTTCGGCAACGCACCGAAGGTTGATAATTATGGATTACGGGACTTTTAACACGCATATTTTGATCTTCTGCATGCGTATATACACAAAGATAATTAAGGCACTGAATATATATTTTGACCTGGGGGTCCTAAAAATCCCCACCCTTATCTGACCACACGCCTACCGAGATTCAAACCCGCGGGTTGTTCATGACCCCCGAGATTGCAGTCGCACGATCTTAACTGCAGAACATCTTGCGCACACGTTAAATCCTGTTCCGCTTTTCGTAAGAGTAGGCCATTGTGTGCCGGTGGGAACAGATGACAAGATTTACAAAACTGCATACACGCGGAGACTAGATGTAAAAAAGCACAAGAGTGCTTATTCCAGTATCATCGATAGAAAAGATTTTTTTTAAAAATCTGTATGCGAATATACACGAAGAGAATTAAGGCACTGAATATAAATTTCACCCTGGGGTCCTAAAAATCCCCACCCTTAACTGACCACACGCCTACCGAGATTCAAACCCACGAGTTGTTCATGACCCATATAAAATAGCAGTCGAACGATCCTAACAACTCGGCTGTGGCGTCCATCGCATGCATATAATGCAATCAGTCATTATGTCATCGCTGCCTGTGCTGGACAGAGATCGTGGAGAGGGTTCGGAACCCGCGGCCCGGGGATGTGCCCTTCCGTCCCCGCCTGTCTGAGCTGAGCACCTCGGCCAAGCTGGTGACGGACCTGATCCGGGACTGCTGGGACGAGGACCCCCACCGCCGCCTCGACTTCAAGACCATCCGCACCAAGCTGAAGCCCATCCAGAAAGGATTGTGAGTGCCTTCATCCTCCTCCCAGTTGTTACTCTTTCTTTTGTCTTGTCTTTCTCTCTGCTTTTTTTGGTACTCTTCTGTTTTACATACTTTCTATTTCTCTCTGAGTCTGTTTCTCTGCTTTTGTGGTTGTCTCTCTTCTGTGTCTCTGTTTCCGTTTCTGTCTGTCTCTGTGTCTCTTTCGAACTCCCTGTGTGTCTCTGTCTGTCTGTCTCTGTCTTTGTCTCTCTTTCTTTCTCTGTCTGTCTGTCTGTCTGTCTCTGTCTTCCTCTGTGTCTTTGTCTGTCTGCCTCTTTGCCTCCGTCTTTGTCTCTCTCTCTCTCTTGTCTGTCTGTCTCTCTCTGTCTCTAGTTTTCATCTTCTCTCTTTTTCTAACTCTATCTCTCTCGCCTTCACTCTCTCAGACCTCTCACTCTCTCTTTCATTTCATCTCTGTCCTAATTCTCTCTGTCACCATCTCTCTCTCATTTACTCTCTCTCTCTCTGTGTCTATGTGTCTCCCTCTCTATCTCCCCCTCTCTCTTGACCAACCTCTCTCTACCTCACCTTCTCATTTTACCTTTTTGTCTGTCTGTCTTTTTGTCTCTCGACAGCCCCCCCCCCCCCCCCCTTCAATCTCTCCTTTGCTCTCTTCTCTGTATATTAATCTCTTCATTTTGTATTTCACTGTGTCTCTCTCGTGCTCTCCCTTTGTCCCACTTTGTCCCCCTCAAAAACTCTCTTCCAATCTCCATAATTATCTTTCTTTCTCTCTTCTCTTTTGGACGTCTGACAGTTCCATATCTGTCAGTTTGTCTGTCTCTGTGTCCCGGCCTCTCTTTCTCTCTTTTTCGCTAGCCTATCTTTCTCTTTCCTCACTCACTTTCCACCTATTTTTAGCCCTTTTCCTTCGGTTGGTCTGTCTGTCTGTCTGTCTGTCTCATTTTCTCTGTCTGTCTGTCTGTCTCTCTGTCTCTGTCTCTCTCTCCCCCCCTCTCTCTCTCTCTTTCTCTCCATCCTCCTTCTCTCCCTCCCTCTCTCCCTCCCTCCTCTCTCCCTCCCTCACTCCTCCACCTTCTCTCTCACACTCAAGGAATAAGAAAAACAGACTACGTGCTAGGAATGAAAGGCGAGCATGGAGTACAAAGTTATTCTGCAATTTGCGTGCCGCTCCCTGATGCAGAGGGCTAGGGCGGTATGGCTTACCACTGACATGGCGGGGCATGGCAAAGCGTGATGAGGGTCAGCTTGCAGGTACAGATACATCACCCCTGACAGCCTGCTGTCGCTGAATGAGTGGTGCAGCTTTTTCACCGGTCAGCGCATTCAGTTATGCATATACACACACACACACACACACACACGCACAGGCGCGCATACACGCATACACACACGCTTGCGCGCACGCGGTCACACGCAACTTGCATGTACACACGCACATACCTACACACACAAAACACAACTATGTTGTGTGTGTGTGTTGTGGAATAGAGGAGGGAGGGATGGGGGGATAGAGAGAGAGAGAGAGAGGAGAGAGAGAGAGAAGAGAGAGACAGACAGACAGACAGACAGACAGACAGACAGAGAAGGGCTAGGAGCAAAAGGAGAGAGAGACATATAGACATTAAGACAGAAGTACAAAAAAAAACAGACAGGCAGACAGGCAAAAGAAACAGGGAACAAAGGATACAAATAAAAATAAACCAAAAAACAAAACAAAACATGAAATGAAAGGGGAGCATCACATCTAATCAAATTAACGTCTTAATTCTAGAGGTGAGTAGGATTAGCCTAGGAAGCATGACATTACCAGAGGATTTATTCTGGGGGCAGAAAGAAGAGTGGGGAGGGAGGTGTGGATTTCAGATGAGTTCAGGAGTCTGACACTGGTCACAACTAAAAAATCGTCAGGCATTTTAAAAAGAACATTGCTCTTAGTTCCTTGGCTGCTCAGCTACGCTGATCACTCTGTGATCACGTGTGCCAAATGTAGAATCGAGTGTGTCTTTCAGACAGGACTCTTCAGGTTTCTTTTTTTTTTTTTTTTACCCCTTTTTCTCAACGTGTGTGTGCCGTGTTGTGCTTAATTGTTTTCATACAATCATCAGTTTGATGATGATATGATAATAATAATAATATAATAATCATCATCACATATATATCATCATCATATAATATATATCATACATAACATCATAATAATAACATGATGAATAATATACATAACAAAAAATAACACTTGAATTTATATAGCGCTATATCTTGCAAGGAAACTTATTAAAGCGCTTGCATTCGGCCTATACAACACAAAAGGAATCAATAAAAATCAATACTTTCGCAAATTCGAGTGAACACACAGACACGCGCGCACGCGTGCACACACACACATAAAGGTTATACACTTTGGCAGGGTGAAGGGAAAAACAGAAGGCGAAAATCTTAGGTTGGATATTTACTGTTTTCCCTGAGAAAAAATTGACTCCACAAGATGACATTGTGTCCAGGGCACACGGTATCAGTACAGTACCTTAATGACTTTCCGAAGGGAGAAGCTAGGTCACAGTAATTAGTTTTGTTTTTTATCACTTTGCCTGTGGGCTTGACTTATGTCTGCTTTGCGTTTTGCTTCCATTTTCTTGCCTTATCGTGTTTCAACCCATTCTGTCTTTTCTTTGGTTTTTCATTTGTTTTTATCCCCTCATGTTTTTATTTCAATTTCATTCATTTTTTTCTTTTCTCCTTTTATGATGTTTTTGTGTGGAGTATTTTTCCATCTATTTTTTTTCTTAATTGTTTTTGTTGGAATTCAATTTTTGAGGTTCCTATTTCGAAGGTAGTTGTTTATTCACATAGATAGCGAAAGTGATTTAATGTCGGTATCTGAATTCGCCAGCTTGCAAGTTTTTGTATATGACTCGGTGTGTGTTGTGTGTGTGTGTGTGTGTGTGTGTGTGTGTGTGTGTGTGTGTGTGTGTTGTGTTGTGTGTGTGTGTGTGAGTGTGTGTGTGTGTGTGTGTGTGTGTGTGTGTGTGTGTGTGTGTGTGTGTGTGTGGTGTGTGTGTGTGTGTGTGTGTGTGTGTGTGTGTGTGTGTGTGTGTGTGTGTGTGAGAGAGACAGACAGAGAGAGGGAGAGAGAGAGTGAGTGTCTGTGTGTGTGTGTGTGTTGTGTGTGTGTGAGTGTGTGTGTGTGTGCGTGTGAGTGTGTGTTTGTGTACGTGTGTGTATTTTAAAGGGAAATATAGAAAAAAAGCAAGGAAGAAAGAGAATGAAAGACAGATACAGTGAAATGAAAACAGAATAAAAATTGGCCCTGGTATCCTGTATGAGAAAGAGACGGAGAAAGCGAATAAATGAATGAATGAATGGATGAATCACTGAATGAATGAACAATCTTTGTTTTTCAAGAGTGACAGATAAGCATTCACATATTGTTTTTCACCCAGCCATTGCCCTGATTAGGGATTATCAAAATAACAAAAAACAAAACAAAAGAAAACCCCGAGAGAGAGAGAGAGAGAGAGAGAGAGAGAGAGAGAGAGAGAGAGAGAGAGAGAGAGACAGACAGACAGACAGACAGACAGACAGACAGACAGACAGACACACAGACACACAGACAGACAGACACACAGACAGACAGACAGACCGAGACACACAGACAGAACATACAGACCGACTGACAGACAGACAGACAGACAGAGACCGACATACAGACAGAAAGACCGACAGACAGACAGACAGACCGACATACAGACAGAAAGACCGACATACAGACAGACAGACAGACAGACAGAAAGACATACAGACAGAAAGACAGACCGACAGACAGACAGACACACCGACAGACAGAATTAGAGCAGGACAGACAGACCTACAGACAGACAGACGAAAACAGACAGGCAAGACAGGCGGAGGACTGATGGTGTACCTAGCCAGGGGAGGGATCGATGAGACCCGTCTACCCCGTGTGTAAAGTAGGGATTGGGGCGGGAGGAGCCCATCTTTGTCTGAGGGTTTACTCAAGGCTTTCAAAAGCTCATCCCCCCACCCCTTTGTGTCCAGAGAGCTTCTTAGGGGGAAAAAAGATATCGGTATGTCCTTATTTGCTTTACTCCGCTGGAATCTACTATATCAACTCAAATCGATCGCTGAGAGCTCTTGGGTCCTTGTGGGCAGACAGGTAGGAGGGTACAGTAATGAAGGAAGGAGGGAGGAGGGGGGGGAGGGAGAGAGAGAGAGGAGGGAGGGAGGGAGAGAGAGGGGGTGGGAGGAGGAGAGAGAGAGAGATGGGAGAGAGAGAGACAAGAGGGAGGAGTCAGACAGAGACAGAGACAGAGAGACAGAAACAGAGAGACAGAGAGAGAATTGAATAATGTGTATTTTTCAAGGGTGACAGATAAACATGCACATACTTTTGTCATCCGGCCCTTGCCCTAATTAGCACATGTCAAAACAAAACAAAACAAACAAAACAAAGGGAGGGAAGGAGGGAGAGAGAGAGAGAGAGAGAGAGAGAGAGAGAGAGAGAGAGAGAGAGAGAGAGAGAGAGAGAGAGAGAGAGAGAGAGAGAGAGAGATTCTTTTATATCGAGGATAATGGAATAAGCACTCTTGTGCTTTTTACATCCAGACCCCGTGTGTATACATTGTTTAAATGTCAACTGTTCCAACTGGCACACGATGGCCTACTCTTACGAGGAGCGGAACAGGATTTAACGTGTGCGCAAGATGTTCTGCGTGCGTTGGCACACGGGGCCTCGGTTTAAAGTCTCATCCGAAGAGAGAGAGAGAGAGGAGAGAGAGAGAGAGAGAGAGAGAGAGAGAGAGAGAGAGAGAGAGAGAGAGAGAGAGAGAGAGAGAGAGCAATGTTGTGCGGTGGTAAGGATTTTCTCCACCTAATGAGTGAATTTTGCCAATGCCAGTATCTAAAAACCGTTTGCTTCACTCTGCCCACCCACAAATTAGAATGGTGTTCCACACGAAAGCTGTATATCTAACAAAGGAATCCATATCTTCAAGAGAAGGGCTTGTTACTGCAGGATGTGATTTATTATGGTCATTTTTGTCTACATCCTTTAAGAGTAAAAGTAAACTTAATGGGGGCTTACGATGCCCATACTAGCATGCAAGAAGGAAGCTGGCAGGACGGTTAATTAAGACGTTTACCTGCGTAACACAGACGCCCTGTGTGCAAATATACACACAACATCTTGCGCAGCCGTTAAAAAGTTGTTCCGACTTTTGGAACAATAGGCCATTTCGTAGCAGATGGGCATATTGTTTAAGGCCCACGCAAACAGGTGTCGTGTTTAGACACCATCTCCGAATATGGATTGCGGTTGCCTAAATGGTGGGAGGGGAAGGCAAAACTCTCACCATTCTTGAACCTCAAAGCTCAGGCCGTGGAACTAAAAAATACCTACTAGCATGGGTCTCGGTAGTCACTTGGTAAAGACACTGTATTTTAAAAAGTATATGGCCTTCGGGCTAGCTTTTGGAGGTCTTAGGGTCGAATCTATTTCAAGCAATGAAAATGACAGCAGCAAAGGGCATCCGAGACTCGTCATCTTGGTGCACACCCTTCCCACCTCTCCCTCACTATGAGCAGTTAGGGCCCAAATGTTGCCAGAAGGGGGTTCCTGCTGTTATGACCTTTGCTTGTACTCTTGTCTGAAGTTTCTTCTGACTGTGCTTCGGGCTTTATGCATACACCGACATAGATGTGTAAGTTTAGGTTTGAAAGTTTGGTAACTTGGATGCTTCTTTTGCCTAAAAAGAACTCGTTTTGACTTTTCGTGGATAAAAAGTTTTATGCATTGAACAGGGAAAAGAGTATCTTTGCATTTACAATCACATCCGGGCGTAATGTTTAAGAAGAAATCAATATTTATATGTTTTTTCATCTATGATTGTCTTTACAGTCTTTGTAGTATATGGACAGGTATTGCATGAATAACTGGCCAACTGAGTTTTGGAGTATTCTGAGTTATTTTTAAGTATGGATAGTGTATCAGCTTTTTTCAAATTTTCTTAAATGTTTCTGAGTAAGAATAATAATAATTATCTGTTAATCGAGTGTTCTTAATCTTTGGAAAAAAAAATTAAAACCCATTTTACCATAAAAAGATTATCCCTAAATCTAAGATTTGAATTAGGATAACTCAAATGTATTGAATATATTAAATTGGTAACATTTTTGGCACAGTTTCTATCATTTTTGATGTTAACAGTAAGCACAACATTGTTGATTGTAGATACTCTTCCGTCATGGGTTTTACGGATCTGGATGTTTGTTCCTTCAAAAGAAGAAATTTGGATGATCTTTATTCTTATCAGCAAGCCATACATAAGTCTACCTCTCCTGTATGATAATCCTTTCAGTTCTTCTTTTTATCACATCACTGGATTTTTTTTCTCCAAAATATTACTCTGTATGCGCGCTTATTTAAGATTGACTGGTTTTTAGCCATTATCTGGCGTCTTTATCTTCTGCAAGTTTGTGAATGGAGGTCTAATTTTGCACATACATATTTTGCAGATCTGTGTTATTTTGTGTCTGTTACACGAAGGACAGGGAGAACTCTTTGCTGTGCTAGCTTCAAAATGATATTGATCATTCGCTATTGTGTAAAAAATGTATGTGGGTTTTTGTTCTTTTTTCTCTCTTTCTTTGTTTTTTTTTCTTTCTTTCTTTCTTTCTTTCTTTCTTTCTTTCTTTCTTTCTTTCTTTCTTTCTTTTCTTTCTTTCTTTCTTTCTTTCTTTCTTCTTTCTTTTCTTTCTTTCTTTCTTTCTTTCTTTCTTTCTTTCTTTCTTTCGTTCTTTTCTTTCTTTCTTTTCTTTCTTCTTTCTTTCTTTCTTTCTTTCTTTCTTTCTTTTTCTTTCTTTTCTTTCTTTCTTTCTTTCTTTCTTTCTTTTCTTTCTTTCTTCTTTCTTTTTCTATTTTTCGTTCTCACTTCTCTCTCTTCTTCTCTCTCATCTCTCTCTTCTCCTCCTCTCTCTCTCTCTCTCTCTCTCTCTCTCTCTCTCTCTCTCTCTCTCTCTCTCTCTCTCTCTCTCTCTCTTCTCTCTCTCTCTCCTCTCTCTCTCTCTCCTCTCTCTTCTCTCTCTCCCCCTCTCTCTCCTCTCAGCCCTCTCTCTCTCATTTTTCATTACATCCATGTGTTCTTTCCTTCTTTCTTTGGCTTTTTTCGTGTTTTGTTTTCTCTAAAAGTTGTTTTTCTTTGTTTTTTTTCCTGCTGATTTCATTTTTCATACAGTTTGTTCATTTTCCTTTGAAGGTCATGTGTGTGTGTGAACAGAGGCATAAACTCTCCACGTGAATGGCTTAGATTCCTTCTTTGTTGGCTTCCTTTATTCACATCATTCTGTCTTCGCTTGTATGTCTACGTGTCTGTCCATCTTTCTGCGTGGATGAATGTATCCTTTTTGTCTTCCATTTTCTGTATACTTGACTCTTTTTTTATTATTATATCCTCATCTATCTATCTATCTATCTATCTATCTATCTATCTATCTATCTATCTATCTATCTATCTATCTATCTATCTATCTATCTATCTATCTATCTATCTAATCTATCTCTATATCTCTCTATCTGTCTATATATGTCCGTCTGTCCGTCTGTCCGTCTATCTATGTATCTGTCTGTCTGTCTGTCTGTCTGTCTGTCTGTCTGTCTGTCTGTCTATCTATCTATCTATCTATCTATACACCCGTCTGTCTGTCTGCCTGTCTGTCCGTCCGTCCGTCCATCTTTCTGCCTTTCTGTCTGTCTGTTTATCTATCTATCTATCTATCTATCTATCTATCTATCTATCTATCTATCTATCTATCTATCTATCTATCTATCTATCTATCTATATTTCTCTGTCTATTCATCTATCTGTTTGTCTGTCTGCCTGTCTCTTTCTTGTCTTTTTTGGTCTCGCTGTTTGTCTGTCCGTCCATTTTTCTGGCCACCATTGCTATCAGTGCCATAAATCAAGGATAGTCAGTTGTATGGAAGAACCCACCACAAAATAAGTAGTAATTCATTACTTGCAAGTTTTTGGATATATGTAAAAACAATGTTCCTTGAAAACCTATTCTTATCACTTTGATGTAAATGCGAATGTTACAGGGCAAACAAAGTTAAGTAAAATCTCGGCCATTTGAATCGGGCTGCTGTGCTGACAGTAATTTTGAAAAAAGTGGCCTCTAAAACCTTTCGCATGAACAAGTTTTGAATCGAGTTCAGGCCATTTAACCTACCTTTTTACTGATTCAATGGCAGCTTTACATTAAAGGGATTCAGCGCTATGAAAGTTTGATCAAAGGAACACACTTTTGCACCAAAACTGAAAAACACACCCCTTTTTCGGCTGTGTTTGTAAAGTAGGCCATGTTAGTTGAGAATGGTATGGTTTTTTCGAAGGTCACTGTTCGCGTTTGAAAAATGCCGGTTCTTGTGTGTCAAAAAAAGTTTCTGATCGATTCCCGTTTGCTGCTTTTAGCGTGTTCAATGACATGGAAGGACTCTGGTTTGTTTGCTCAAGGTTGTTTATACTTCCACAGCACTGCAGGATAGCTTTAAAGTGTGAACTCGACGTTTCCGCTGAATTCATCTGTGTGTGAGTAAGGTCGTATCCTGCTGCGTACATGTCTTTTCTTAGAATCCACGTGCACTTCTCCATGTTTACTCCAAGCTTCATTGAAACATGTGTTGTTGTTATGCGTTTATCAGTGTACAGCCATTTTTAGGTAGGTGTCTTTATGTTCTTGAAGTTTCTGAATGAATGTTTATTTACGCACATCCATATTTTGCGTGTGTGTGTATGTGTGTGTGTGTCAAAGTCAAAGTCAAAGTCAAAGTCAAAGTCAAATTTTTATTTACAGATGGTACATTGAGTAAGCAAAACAATTGCTTTTTTTCATCAAGCCATCTACAAAGAAAAGTATGTAAGAAAATGAAAAAGAAAAATATCGACAATAATGACAACGACAATAATAACAGCAATAAAGAGGACTAAAATGATAATCACTGAAAACTAGCCAACTACACACATCTTAAGCAAAATTTTAGCATATCAATATTTAAACATTTCAATATTCAAAATGCATACATACTAATAAACACTTGTTATCGACCAATCACCCACCCATGCCTGCTATTATTTGTTAGATACACATGTGAAACATACACATGCACACACATGCACAAACACACATACACTCACACACACACACATGCACACACCCACACCCAAACCCAAACCCACACACCTTCCAACCTCCACCTACACTCACACACACACACACACACACACACACACACACACACACACAACACCACAACCACACACACACACCACACTGCACCAACAGCATATACAAACATCATTATACATACAATTTATCACATATGCGCGCTAGGCGCACCGTTGCATTATTCTGCACGAAGTCATTTAATTATATTACAACAAACTTACATTGAAAATCATAACAACAACAAAATATCATGAATGGCACAAAAGTACACAGTGGTGTTTAAGGTAAAACTTACAAGTCTTTTTCATCTCTATTATTATTCATGAGATAGTTTTTTTAAGTGTTTTTTTAATGGGTTTTGCTTGTAGTACTTTTTAGATCTACTGGAGATTAATTCCATAAATGACTACCCGAAACAGAAAACTTGACTTGTAGAGGTCATTTCTGGGTCTTGGGAACGTTAATAAATGATTATGCCTGTGCAGATTTATTTTGAAGGATTTTTAATCTTAGAGAGCATTTCCGTTATTAACATTATGCATTGCACACAGCTTTTGTTGAAAAAAGTTTTTATGAAAAGTCAGTATATTTAAATTGCTTGTAATCAAAACAGTCAATGAGCTTGACTTTAACAGAACCAGCTTAAGTGCTCTTTTATAAAACGTGATAAATTTCAAATTTGTTTCACTGCATTTAGTCCCATAGTGTAGATGCATAGTCGATAATTGCTGTGTGGTGTGTGGTGTGTGTGTGTGTGTGATTTTGATGTTTGTTTGATGTTTGGCAGAGTCGTGAAACTGTGTCAGCCTCCAGATGATATTGATCACAGGCTTTCTGTGTGGGAAAGTTTGCTTTTGATATTGTTTGTGTTGTGTCTCTCTTTCTCTCACTCTCTCATCACTCTACTCTACTCTTCCTCTTCCTCCTCTCTCATCTCTTCTCTCGCTCACTTCTCCTTTCTTCAGTACTCTTCGTCTGCTCTCTCTCTTCTTCTCATCCTCTTCTATCTCTTCTTGCTCTTTCTCGGTGTTCTCTCTTCACTCTCTTCTCTCCTCCTTCTCTCTCTCACTTCTGTCTTCTCTCTCTCTCTCTCTCTCCCTCTCTCCTCTCTCTCTCTCTCCTCTCTCTCTCTCTCTCTCTCTCCTCTGTTGTCTCTCTCTCTTCCTCTGCCTTTCCTCTCTCTCTCCCTCTCTTTCAATCTCTCTTCTTTCTTGCTTTTATTTATCCCTTTCTTTATATTTTTTCTGACTTTTTTTTTTAATATTTTCTTTTTTTCTTTTTATCTGCCTTTTTGCTACTTTCCTTTTGTGTTCTTTCATTTATTTTTTCTATTCTTTCTTATTCTTTTTCTTCATAATTTTGTTTTGTTTCTTGCCGTTCATTCCTTCTATAATTCCTGCGCTTCTTTGCTTTTGTAAAGTAAGCCCGTTTTTGCTTTTGTTTGTATGTATATCATTCTGTTAAAAAAACAAACCCATGCCTGGTCATATGTAGAAAAAAAAACCATTTTGCTTCTTATAAGAAAAATGTGTATTTGCATCAAGGTTTTTGGAAATGTTACTTGTTGAACTCCAGTAGCTCCTAACTGCTTAAACGTTACCCGCCTCAAGCTCAGAAAACGAGAGCTAAGGGGCTGGGGGAGGGGCGTCTTTGTCTGTCTTTATCTCGTCATTTCGTGTGGCCTTCTGTGTGTGTCTCTCTTTGATGTACAGAGTTATGGCTGTTTGGGCCTAATACTGTTCGTTTCAACGGTTCTGGATTCGCTCTTTATCTTCCTCTATTTACCTCAGTCTTTATGCCTGCCTGCCTGCCTGCCTGTTTGTATGTCTTGCCTCTCTGTGTATTCCCTTTCTACTTCCACACACATACACACACACACACACACACACACACACAACACACAACACACGCGCACTCGCGTACACACACACACACACACACACACACAACACACACACACACACACACACACAACACACACC
>CM060316.1:74093228-74135728 GCA_030674155.1 Stramonita haemastoma | reverse complement strand
TTGTGGTCTATGAATATGGTGATGTGTATTTTTGTCAACGGGGAACATTCATGTCATGGCTGATGTAATATGCTTGTTTTCATAATCAATGTGACACTTCAACTTGCCTATATGTTGTTAGTAGTATGTTTACAACACTTGTCATAAGTCCATTCTCTATGTCCATTTTGCTTTTGTATTGTGGCCTAAGGCCGATGTGCAGTAAAAGTCTGAAGTCTGAACTCTCTCTCTCTCTCTCTCTCTCTCTCTCTCTCTCTCTCTCTCTCTCTCTCTCTCTCTCTCTCTCTCTCTCTCTCTCTCTCTCTCTCTCTCTCTCTCTCTCTCCCTCCTCCCTCTCCCTCCCTCTCTCTCTCTGTGCTTCCCCCCCTCTGCGCACTGGGAGTATGGAGGGTGGGGAGAGTAAGAAGAAAAGGAATGAGTCAGTGTGTGATCTGCGGCTGGAGTCAGCACATCGGACATTCGTCATATGTCCTCCCAGAGACAGAAAGAGCTGTGACCTTGGCCACCAAGATGGATGGAGGGGTCAGAAGGTGAGCAAACCAATTAAAAGAAGAGAGTGCTGAAAAGTTGGGTGAACCTATTCTGCCATTCTCTGTGCCCAGTGTGCCCCATGGGCTATAGTGTATGCTGTGCCATACTTCTTCTTCTCATTGGTTTAACGTCCTTTCACTACAAGGTGATTTAGACAATGGTGCATTTACATGAACATTGTACTGTAAAAGGGGATGAGGGGAAAAGTGAAAGGATGAAGAATGTAATGGATGATGATAATTTATAAAATTTCATCTACAGTCACTGTCCCACTGGTGACTGGCAAATACTTTCTGCAACTGATACTAGGACAAGCGACTCGGAGCCAGTGTATGTTGAGGTATAGGATCCTGTTCTCTGTGCGTGTATCAGTAAACGTTATTGACGCGAGACAGCAGTATTTATTTATTGATATGAAAGACGCTTGCTTTTTTTTTTCGTTTTTACTCTGTTTGTAACTGAAGGGTTCATGATGGCTGCGGTGCATCCTTATAAAAGCACACTGTTGTGAACTATGTGTCATTGGAAGTAATTTGGAAAATTATTTACGCACATACGTACATAGAAAAGCTCTGAGCGAAAAAAAAGCTGTTTAGTTCCTTGGGACTTACAGTAATTGTTGGGTTGTTGTGTCTTAATGTTGTTGCTGCCATCGTTGTTGTGTTGACTATTTTCAGTTGAAACAAGTGATGCATCACGTGAATATTACGAGCGAGATTTTCTCTGTTCCTATTTCCAAACACTTACGATTAGATTTTCCAACTGATTTAGATGTCATATTACTTGTTTTAGAATATTTGAGGCACTTAACTGAGTCGAATAATTTGTCACTTGTACAAAGTGTTCAGCACAGTTTGACTCGAGACAAACCCCCCCCCCCCCCCCCCCCCGAAACCCTGCCTTTAAAGCCTCCCCTGCATTTACTTTTGCTTGCTATATTTAGAAAGCAAAGTAAATGAAATAACTAACTGCTTATCAACGTGCTGGCGTGGCTATAGATTACTGGAAATTGTTACTCAAAATAGTATCTATACCTATGTACTTGCTGCCATGACTAAATGTTAGATGACAGGTAATCCGTCCTTCACTCACTATAAGCCTTAATTAAAGACTTGTTTTGCAATTGAAGGTCATGGTTTGTTTCCTGACAACCTTTAAGCACAACAACCTGAACACTCCATTGAATGAAAACAGACTCTTCTGAAGTCGGAGTTTGACTCAAAATAATAATTGTGATCTATTTAAAAACAGCACTACATGCACACTTCTCATTAGCGTGTAACTCGCGTGATCTCACAGATAACTCAATTTTCTAGATATTATAGGGCGGGATAAAAAAAAAAAAAACTGTTGTATAAACTTTATCTTTTACCTTCAATAAAGAACATTTTGACTTGACTTGACTTGACTTGACAGTGATTCCAAGAGTAAGACAGGGTGTAGTGTATATTCTGAGTGATCCTCAGGGCGCTAACTTGAAAAACATCCAAAAGACGCATACTCCTAACGCGAAACCAGGGCATGAGCTCGGTAAAACCTTACTACTGGTGTAGCCAGGAGGAAAAAGGGAGCGAGAGAGCGAGAAGGGCAGTAGCTAGCTGTGGTAGGGTGTGGTGGTAGGCCTAGCCAGCATGTGTGCAGTGTGAACTTGCTTCTCCTCGGCCTGTTGCAGTGTGCCGCCCACCTGTCTCTCCCTCCCCAGCAGGACCCGGTGCCCTATACACTCAGACAGACAGACAGACAGACACGCAGGCATTCTGAGGGGGATGACATACCCTTACAGGCCCCGCCTGGCAGGGTAATTATTGCGTCTTTTTTTTATTTCCTTGTTTTGTTTTGCTTTTTTGGTCGAAAAAGAATCAGAGTAGATGCTTTGTTTTGTCGCTTGAGAATTTTTTTTCTGGCTGTTGCTTTTTCTTTTTCTCTAGCTCAAGGGAGAGAAAAAAAATCTTTCCAATCCTGAGCCTCCTTGCTGCGGTGTATTTCTAGCATGTGAAGAGACAGGTGGAATATTTCTGGAACGAAATCCGTTGAATGTGTAAACGTTAAACGAAGTGTGTGTGTGTGATTGATTTTTTGGGGGTAAAAAGAGGTATCGGTCTGTGCCCCTTCCCTCTTGTCGCTATTTTCAGCATATTTATTGACATAGAGTGTTGTTTTGTTTTGTTTGTTTTTGTTTTTCTTTCTTTCTTTCTTTAGTTTTCTTTCTCTTTCCATCTATCTATCTGTCTATCTTTATCTCTTTCTTTCGTTTTATTTCTTTTCTCTTAGTCTCATTCTATGTTCATTTTTTGTTCTTTCTATCTCTCTCTCTCTCCCCCCCCCTGAAAGTTTACCAGAAGTTGTATTTGATTTTTTGCATCTTTCCATTTTTGCCCCTCAAAATGTATTGTGGCCTAAGGCTGATGTATATTAAACTATTTCAGCGTTCAGTGTTCAGTTCTCTCTCAAACCTGTCCCTCTCTCTGCTTCTCTCTCTCCCCTTCTCTCTGTCTCTGTCTCTCTCTCCCTTTCTCTCTCTCTCTCTCTTTGTTTCAGTTTTTGTCTTTCTGATTGTCTTTCTATCTGCCTGTCCTTTTTCTGTCTATCTATCAACATCTGATTGTCATTTTCTTTTTTTTTCTTTCTTTCTTCTTACTTTCATTATGTCATTTATTAACTTATTCGTTCATTCTTTCTTTCTTTTTCTCCCTTTTTTGTACCATTTTCTGTCTTGTGTCTTTATCAGTCTGTCTAGCTTCCTCTTTTTTCTGCGCATAGTGTTTTTGTTTATGCATTATTATTTCCTATTTGTCCAATCTGAGTCCTGTCTTCCGTAAGAGAAAACAGTATGAAATATACCATTCATCATTTTTTTGGTAGCGTGCTCTAGATTCTAAACCTCGTCATTTTCAAATCGCTTTGCCCTAATATGACTCCAGTTCACCAGGTGGGATGCTTCAAGATTAAAAAAATATATTTAGCTGTCATGCTGCGCTTTCAATGGCTGTTTGTTGTTTGTTTGTTTGTTTGTTTTTCATCATTTTTACTGCGCGGGCTTCACTTGTGTCACTTTATTCCTTGCTAATATTCCTGGCAATAAAATGCATGAAGAGACATCAAAACAAGTGGTATCAGTTTTTTTCAGATTGCTGTGGCTAGCTATTTTGCGTACACTTGGTTTGTCCTCTTGGCGTATTTTTTAAGCCTGCAGACTGTGTGGATAAGTCTCCAAAAGTCATGACTCAGTCAAAGCTTGAATGTATGTGGGGTTCGTTTTTTTCTTGCATGTGAATCTTTGTCCTTTGTGCTTATTTTGTGTGTGAGTGTAGATAGATTTGTTGTGCATTCGTATACGATGAAGTAGAGCTGGGATGGCAGTATTGTTAAAAATGTAAGCCTTCTGGCGAAGAAATTCGGAAACGATATATCTTCTCTTGTACTTTAGACACAACCCACCTCCCTTCCGCGCCCCTCTCCCCCCAAAAAAAATAAACAAACAAAAAAAAACCCCACACCCACGCAGAACCAAATAAACAGAAAAAATAGCAACAAACCCTAAACGAAACAAAATAAACCTCCCCAAACAAAAACAACAAGAAGAAGAAGCAAGCAAGCAACAAACCACAAACAACAAAACACACCCATCATCATGATGGTCTTCTCTTCTTCCGCACCCTCTCTTCACTCGCTTCCTTCCTCATCTGTCTCTTCATCTGCCTGTTTGTCTGTCTGTCTCTCCTGTCTCCATCTGTCTGTCGGTATGTTTATGTTTATGTCCGTCTATTTGTCTGTCTGTCTGTATGGATCGCGCTCTCTTTCTGTCTCTGTCGCCTTTCCCTCCTTCTTCTCTCTCTCTCTCTCTCTCTCTCTCTCTCTCTCTCTCTCTCTCTCTCCTCTCTCTCTCTCTCTCTCTCTCTCTCTCTCTCTCTCTCTCTCTCTCTCTCTCTCTCTCTCTGTCCCCTCTCTCTCTGTCTCTCTCTCTCTCTCTCTCTCTCTCTCTCTCTCTCTCTCTCTCTCTCTCTCTCTCTCTCTCTCTCTCTCTTCCTCTCTCCTCTCTCTCTCTCTCTCTCTCTCTCTCTCGCTCACTCACTCACTCACTCTCTCCCCCCTCTCTCTCTAGCCTTCCCCCCCCTCTCTCTCTAGCCTCCCCCCCTCTCTCTCTCTCTCTCTCTCTCTCTTACCTAACTCATCTATCTCTTTCTCTCTTTCTCCTTCTCTGTGTCTTTCTGTCTCTCTCTTATATCATGTGTTCTGTGCTGATCTTAGTAAAAAAAAACATATTTCTTGGATTGATATGAGACCCTTTATTGAGTCAGGTTTGCTTATAGCATACTTATACTTAAAATGTATGTGCTTTTTGCCGATAATTATTATGAAAACCCAGTCTTTTTCTCTAACTCTATCTCTCTTTCTGTCTCCCTCTCTCTCCCTCTTTCTCTTCCCTGATGTCTCCTTGTCTCTTCCTCGGTCTCTCTCTGCCTGTTTACTTCAAATTGTTATTTGTCATTCTTAATGATAAGCTGTATTCTGGGCAAGGGCTGGATAAAGAAAGTTATGTTAACACGTTTGTGTCACCCTTTGGAAATATATACATAATCAATCGATAAAACAATCAGCAATCTCTCTTTCTCTCAGTCTCAGTCTCTGTCTCTGTCTCTGTCTGTCTGTCTGTCTGTCTGTCTGTCTATCTATCTATCTATCTATCTATCTATCTATCTATCTATCTATCTATCTATCTATCTATCTATCTATCTATCTATAAATCTCTCTCTCTTTTTTTCTCTGTCTGTCTGTCTCTTGTCGATTTAAAGAAAATGTTTGTTTTATCTAGTCATATCCCTTTTTCTGCATGTTCTTCTTTATGGTAATGTTTGCTGTTCACGATGTCCATTCTTCGCCTGGTCTCTTTTTCACTCTCTTATTTTTTTTTCCTTTTTTGGCTGCCTCATCTTCTGTGACATCCCCGTCCTGCTATTCCCACTCCGCTCATTTCAGTCTCACTGCCACAGCTATATCCAAATTTGTTGTCTTATTCCCAGGGTCAAAACTCCCCAGAGAGCCCATCAATATCAGGCCACCGTGGGGCCACCAGCCAGAGGGGCCCTGCACTTTTGCTGAGTCACTTTGGTGGTGTTCAGTGGTGCCTGTTCTGATCTAACGTACGCACGACACCACCTACTAAGCCCCCTACTAACGACAGTATTAGCTCAGTCGCGGATCCAGATGCGTGAGTTGCCCATCCGAGGTGACAACCATCACAGCGTTCCTCCAACGACCGTCTCCTCGTGAACCTCCAACCCCAAAGGCTTTGACACAAACTCACCACAGGCACAGACGTGTACGGATAAACCGAATCTGAGGTTACCATGATACTAGAGCGACTATGACCACCGAGTCAGAGGCTTTTTTTTTATTGCAAGGTGATCGTTAAAAATGACGATGATGTAAAGATGCTGCTGTGGAAGCGCATATGCTTTGAGACTACATGACAGGGTTGTACTCTACACTTACTATCGTAACATATCCGGGAGTCAACCGGGCCCAGGAGATACAGGCACCTGCAGTGTTGGTCAGGTCATTTGAGCAACACTCAAAAGCTCGCATTCGTACATGGGATAAAGCTGGACTGTGTGATCCCAGTATCCCCACCAAGCCCACATCACACTCACTCTGGGTAGGAGCCGGCCAGAGTCCGAAATTTCTCTATGACTCATGGGATTCGAACCCGCGACTTTCTACTACGAAATCCAAGGTACTACCCTCTTTACTTACATTCATTCTTCTCTCCATCTATCCATCCATTGAGCTGTTGGTGTTTCTTAAATGCAGCGTTGCCTGTGTGCTCTTCTGCCTGCCTATCTGTACGCATGCTTAGACATTCGTAATGTTTGTGTCTGTCTACGATTGTACTCCTACCTGCGAGGATGTTGCCTTTCTCTGTGCGTCTCTCTCCCTCTACCTGTCTCTCTTTATGTCTCTCCATCGCTCTGACTCTCCATCGCTCTGTTTCTCTGTTTGTCTATCTGTTTGTCTGTGTGGCTCTCTGTCTGTCTGCACGTCAGTCTGTGTGTCTGTCTGCGCGCGCGTATATATATATATTATATATATATATATATATATATATATATTATATGTGTGTGTGTGTGTGTGTGTCCCCCCCTCTCTCTCTAAATGTATGTATGTATGTATGAATGTATGTATATGTGTCTGTATATATATATATATATAATATATTATAATGATATATATATATATATGAATGTATGCATATGTGTCTGTATATGTGTCTGTATATATATATATATATATATATATATTATATATATATATATATAATATATGAATATACATATGACTATATATGTACACACATAATACACATATGTGCAATAATAATATATATTCATATCAGAACTGAAGGAGCAGAGGTGATGTATCATAGAACTCTCAAGCAAACTCTCAAGCAGGAGTAGGGCCTGCGTCTCTTTAAAATTAATTACAAAGATAACTAACGGCTACACTTTCCGCTCGGGACCCGATCCATACTACCAGAAAGTGTTGGTTGAAGTGTTGGTTGAAGGACTCAAAGTGATTCCCATGTGTGATGCAGGAGACAGTACGCATGTTTTCTGTCATCTCCGGGAAATTTAGGGTGGGGACAACTCTCAACGACAACGACAATGACAACAAAACAACAGTGAACGAATCTCTCTCTCTCTCTCTCTCTCTCTCTCTCTCTCTCTCTCTCTCTCTCTCTCTCTCTCTCTCTCTCTCTCTCTCTCTCTCTCTCTCTCTCTCTCTCTCTCTCTATCTATCTATCTATCTATCTATCTATCTATCTTTATCCTATCCTTAGTCTGGCGACCATAGGGGGCACCCCTGAAGACTTAGCAACTTGAATACAGCAACAGGGTTAATGAAACCCTGTTGTTTTTCCCTCTCTGTGGTGTGGCAGAAAGAACAACATCTTTGACAACATGCTGGCGATGATGGAGAAGTACGCAGACAACCTGGAGGCGCTGGTGGAGGAGAGGACAGACCTGCTGATCGAGGAGAAGAAGAAGACGGAGGAGCTGCTGCACCAGATGCTGCCCAGGTCTGAGGCCTTGTTGTCTGTCACCTGGGTCGTCATCGTTGATGGTGGTGGTGGTGGTGATGATGATGATGATGGTGGTGGTGGTGGTGGGGGTGGTGGTGGTGGTGATGGTGGTGGTGGCGGTGGTGGTGATGATGATGATGGTGGTGATGATGATGGTGAAGATGAAGAATTGCAAGAAGAAGAAACGATGATAATGATGATGATGGTGGACATGAAGAAGAAGGAGAAGGAGAGAGAAGAAGAGGAGGAGAAGGAGAAGAAGAAGAAGAAGAACGATGCTGCTGCTGCAGCTGATGGTGATGGACATGATGATGTTGATAATGATGATGGAAACGATGATAATGATGGTAACGACACAAACAATTATAGGGATAACAAAGATTGTATTGTAATGTATTGTATTGTATTGTATTGTATATAGATTTAATTCATAGCAGATTTCTCTGCATGAAATTCGGTTCGCTCTCTCTGGGGAACCTTTTTTTTCCTCCTTTATATGTTTCCGTATCAGAATGGCTTTTTTCCTTCAGAATTTGGCTATGAACATCTCTCTTGTTGCCATAGGTTCTTTTACGTAATTGTTTTTAAGGCGATGATGGTGATGATTATGATGATGGTGATGTGATGATTATGATGATGGTGATGGTGATAGCTATGAATAGGACGTATACAGATGGAGGTGGGTGGGCTTACTGTATTTCTTGATGCGTTTCCAGTTAATAGTATTATCACTATTTAGTCCTTCTTGTTTTTGTTGTTGTTGTTTGTCTACTTCCTCTTCTACTTCCTCTCCTCCTTCTTGTTGTTGTTGTGGTTATTGTTGTTCTTCCTCTTGATCCCGTACTTTTTGTAAGACTAGGCTTAAAGCATAGGACTTGTGCTAACCTTAACTAAATTTAACTTAGCTGTAGTAACGGAAGTTATGCTTTAGTGTGGTGGTTTGGAGTGTGATGTAGCTTGATGAGTGATGTAATGTGGTTTGTGGCGTGTAATGTGGCTGGTGTGGTATGTGGATGATGTGGTGTGGTGTGGTGTAATGTGGTGTGATGTGGTGGTGTGGGCAGGACGGTGGCGGACCAGCTGATGATGGGGAAGCGTGTGGAGGCAGACACCTTTGACAGTGTCACCATCTACTTCAGTGACATCTGCGGCTTCACTGCCATGTCCTCTGAGAGCACCCCCATACAGGTCAGTCCTCAGGGCACATGCACATGCACACAGAGGAACAAGAGGATAACGTGTGTGTTAGTGTGTGTTAGTGTGTGTGTGTGTGTGTGTGTGTGTGTGTGTTGTGTGTGTGTGTGTGTGTGTGTGTGTGTGTGTGTGTGTGTGTGTGTGTGTGTGTGTGTGTGTATGTAGGGAGTGGGTGGGAGTGGGGATCATAGGAATACAATTGGGAGAGGAAAATTGTAAGATGTTAACATTTTTCTATATTTGTGTGGAGGTGCATACATATTAGCAACTTAACGCAAGCACTCTGGCGCTGGCACCTACCACCCCCACCCCCGCCACCGCCTCCTACCCTGCCGCCCCCTTTACCCTAGAACCACCATGTAACGCATTGATATATAGATCTCCCCCCTGTTCTTGGTCGAATGCCGTCGAAAGCAGGACTTTCCCCTGCCCTGTAGGCCATCTATGGTGGTCTGGGTGCTTGTCTTGCGGATGGAATGAGTAGTTGATTTTCCATATGGACTGGATTAGGCCTCTCTTTTTGTTGTTATTGGGTTTTTTTTGCTTTTTTTTCGGTGCATCAGTTGTTGCATGCACATTCAGCTCACCGAACGCTACTTAGGTAAAGGGAGAAAATTCAGCTGATTGTTCCAAGTCTTGGCTTTATCCAGTTAATTTCCCATGGAACGCTACAGATGTGTCCTTCCACTGTACGTCAATATATAGGGCCTAACTGTTATGGATTACAGGCACATTTTTGAGTATGTTCATGATTGTACCGTCCATTGATATAGCTGTGTGTGGTCGTTTTTTTTTGTGTGTTTTTGTGTTTGTTGTTTGATGCTTAGAACTATGCATGTGTGTGTTATTCTTGAAGATTCAGTCAGTGAAGTTGGGGTCATGCTCAATTGGAGACATTGTACATCTTACCATTTTTCTGTATTTATTGGGCGTCATTCATATGCAATCTTTAGCATCATCTCCGCTCACCTACTCTCCCTCCTACCCCATTTCCTCACGCAAACTACCTCTCATCTCTTTTACCAAAAGTCCATATTCAGCATCAATCACAATGTCCCACTAGTTCTCTGGTTTGAAGGTGCCCACAAACAGAGATTTCCCCTGCCACTGCTTCTCTATTTCATGGCTTTTCTCCTGTGCGTAGAAAGTAGCTATATTCATATGGAAGTAGGATTCTTTGTATTTTACTATGTTGTTGGTTTTTTACCCCGGGAAATTTGTTGTGTGATATTAGCTCCCAGCTATAGTAGGGAATTATGCTTGTTCTTCAGTCTATGGCTCTCCATCCGTGATTTCCATGGAACGAACTTTTCAGTGAATTAAAAACATTTTCTGCCAGCCGGTTTGTAAGGATAGAGCACATTTGATTAGTTCATTTACGTTGTTGATATATGCCCTCACTTTGTTTTAATTTCGAGTAACGCAATTAACATTCTATTTTTGCAAGTCTCAGTCACTCTGTAGCTCTCTCCTCTGTCTCTCGTCTCTGTCTTCTCGTCTGCTCTGTCTGTCTTCTCTTCTCTCTCTCTCTCTCTCTCTCTCTCTCTCTCTCTCTCTCTCTTCTCTCTCTCTCTCTCTCTCTCTCTCTCCTCTTGTTATTTTCTCTATCTAATAGGCTGCTTCTCTCTTTATCAAAATCAGTTCTTTATTCCGCATACACTCTCAAATGTCCACAATTCTTCCATGTTAAGTGCCTCCGACAAGAGCAAATTATCACACCTTACATTCGCACTTCACCCATCAAATCACACCACACAGCAAGTCATGCTACAAACACACTAACCTGAAAACTGGTTTAAACATGAATTAGACGGTGATTCGATCACCACATTGTACTCTGTTTCTTCTCCCCATTATTCCTCACTTCCTCCTTCTTCTGTTCGTACTTCCTTCCGCTCTCACTTTTCCGATATCCTTCCTTTTACCTCCTTCCTTCTTTTCTTGGCAAGCCTGGCGACCATTCATTCGTTGAAGTTTCTTCTTCTTTCTTTATTCATCTCCTTTAATTGTGAAATTCATGCGATTACGCCCTATCATTCACTTCACTGTCTCACCTTATCACCTTCATTCACACACACTCATCACACACAACCACCATCCACCATTAAAAATCCACACGCCCCCTTATGAACCTCCACTCACCACCATCCATCGCATCAACCACATAATAGACTGATCAACACACACAATCAACACTACACAACCAACAACAATCATCAATCATATTGAATCAGCAATGAATTATGTTTCCTCACTTCTATCTCCTTAACTTAATGACCATTGGTCTTTCTTCTTCCTTCTTCTTTTTTTCACCTTATCATCCATTCCATCATCATCCATCATCTTTCATCCATCTATTAATTCATCCATCCATTCAATCATCATATCCATCATCCATCTCATCCATCCATCCATCCATCCATCCATCCATCCATTCACTCTCTCTCACTCTCTACCAAAAAAAAACCAACAGGTGGTGAACCTACTCAAACCGCTGAAATCGCTCTTCGACTCCACCATCGAGTTTTACGACGTGTACAAAGGGAGACGACCACGGCGCGCCTACATGGTGGTCAGCGGGCTGCCCAAGACCAACGGCATTCCAGCCGGCAGATCGCCTCCTGTCCCTGCAGCTGCTGGAGGCCATTCGCCGCTTCAAGATCCAGCACCGCCCCGAGGACACCCTCAAGCTGCGGATCGGCATCCACTCCGGGGCCTGTGTGGCCGGGGTGGTGGGGCAGAAGATGCCGCGCTACTGCCTGTTCGGGGATACTGTCAACACGGCGTCCAGGATGGAGTCTACTGGAGAGCGTGAGTTGGGTTGTGGTTTGGTTTGGTTTGGTTTTTGTTTGTTTGTTTGTGGGGGGTTGGTGGGGGCGGTGGGGAATTGGGTGGTGGTTGGTGCGAGTGTTGGTGTGTGGTGCGTGCTGTGCCTTGTGTGTCTGTTTGTGTTTTGTGTTTGTGTTGTTTTGTGTGGTCTCTCCTCTGCCCTGCTTGTCTTTTTTGTTTTGTTTTTGTTTGTGATCCTCCCCCTCCTCCTGACTGTCTGTTTCTCCTCTTCTCTCTTTCTCCCTCCCCTCTCTCTCTTTTAATCTTATGTCTGTCTGTCTTGTCTTCTTCTAGTCTTTATCTATCTTCTGTCTATCTTCTGTCTGTCTGTCTGTCTCTCTGTCTCTATCTATCTTCTCTCTCTTCTCTCTCTCTCTCTTCTCTCTCTCTCTCTATCTTTTCTTATTTAAATCTGTATTGGGCGTGTCTGTCTGTCTGTCTGTCTGTCTGTCTGTCTGTCTGTCTGTCTGTCTATTTCTATCTATCCCGCCTATCACTTGGTGATTGACATTCAGAGTTTGCCTCTTGGATGTTTTTGTTTCATTGTTTTTTTATCTGTTTGTGATCTCTTTGTTTTTCGTGATTGGTTTTGTTTCTGTTTTATTTCTCTTTCGTTTGCCAATTATTTCTTTTCTCTAAATATAATTGTATACTTGAAATCTTTTTTCTATTGCTTTTGGGAACGCTATTTGCTTTCTTTATTTTCTTTTGCTTTTCTTATACAAATGATATTGTTTTGCTGGCTTTATTTTCTAAGCTTTTTCCTGATGGTTCTTTTGTTCACTTTGAGCTTTAGCCTCTTTGTCTTTATCTTTTTGTGAATTGTGTCTTTTGTGCTTTTGTTGTTGTCCTTTTTCTCATTCCTTTTCGTTTGATAACTTCTTTTGTTTTCATTGTCGAGTTGTTTGGGTATTTTTTGGTTTTACCTTGCTGATTTGCCTTTTCGTTTCTGTATGGTTTGGTTTCAAATTTTTTATTCACTTGCGGGTTTTCCCCATCTTTGTATCCGTCTACTCGGTGAAAACAAATTGCGACATACTTCCTAGAGGCCACCATTAAATACCTGTCAGTCCCTTTGTTCTTGGCTTCTTTCTTTTCTTCCATTGAATGTTGTATTTGATTGTAGATAAAACTAGGTTCGACCCTGAGTAGATATTATTAGTAGATAAAACCTGTGTTTGTGATTCAAAGTAATTTGTTGATCTTCTTCTGCTTTGATTTTTAAGGTATGCTATCCTGTGCAGATTTTTTTATGTTACACCACATCCATCGGCTGTGTCAATTAAGAGAGGGGGAAAGGGACGTATCACACAGATTTAGGTAGATGCATAATCTACGATTAGCTTTGAGGGCCAATGTTTGCCGTGTATCGCGTTATGCATGCTTTTGTGTTTGTGTCGGCTCTGTTGGCGTCGGTTGACGTTGACAAATGAATTTTTTATGTAACTAGAATCTGTAACTCCACACATATTTTTTTCCAAATTCTTCTTCCAAACTAATAGCCCAATAAGCACATAGCAGACTTTAGGTTGTTGCTTTCTGCTTTCTAACCCTTGAGTAACGTGCTTACTTTTACATTGTTATGTGCACATTTAGTTGACTGTCTTGACTGGACTTCTCTCTTAACTCCTCGAGGAGTTGTTCAGAGACTGCACCGGATTTTACAGGCATTGTATAGTGAGCTAGTTGAACCCTGTGGAACCCTTTCCTGTACAGGAAGCAGAGTGTGTGGCTCTGTATGTTGATGTCATTCATGTCACCTACCATACAGCTGGCTACCTTTATTACCAAAGATATAGATGAGGGTTAAGCGTGTGTGTGTAGCGGCTGCTATTGCTGAGTGGATTAAGACCGTTTGACTTCAATTCTATGAGTCTGTGAAGATGTGGACTCGATTTCTCGGTGACGTGTTCTGATATGAGAGCCTGACTTGGTGGTGGCGTTATGACTGTGTGCAGCTCTGAAGATCCACTGCTCTGGCTGCTGCAAAGCCTTGCTGGATGAACTGGGCGGTACATACTGGAGGAGAGAGGGGTGACCAAGTTAAAGGTATTCTATATTTATTTATATACTTTCACTCGTATGACAGATTACAATAGTTACTGTCTGAGTGATCGACGAAGAAGAAAAATGTATTCGTATATTATTTTGTTCATTCCTTTAGTTGTTTATTTATTCTTTTATTTCGAGGGTAAAGGAATAAGCGCACGTCTGCTTTTTACATCCAGTCCCCGTGTGCATGCGGTTTGTAATTTTTTCACCCGCTCCCAACGGAACACATGGTCAACGTATCGGAAAGATAGGACAGGTTTTAATGTGTGTACAAAAATTAATGTTCTGCGTGTGTTCGCACACGGGGCCTCGATTTTTGGTCTCATCCGAAGGACGTTTGAAGAAGTGAAGTGAAGTCGGCACTGATGTTAACTCCAGGGGAACAATCCCCATTGAAAGGATCCCTCGGTGATGGGTCGAACGTAGGCGCGAACCCAGGCCCTCAGACCGGTAGAAGTGTGTGTGTGGGGGTGTGTGTGTGGGTGTGGTGTGTGGTGTGTGTGTGTGTGTGTGTGTGTGGTGTGTGTGTTGTGTGTGTGTGTGTGTGCGCGGCCTGCTCGCGCGCTCTCATGCAAATGGTTTTGGTTGTGTAAGTACGTATGCATGTCAGTGTCAAAGGAGGGTGGAGGTAGGCGTGGATGGGAGTGTAATGCACAATGCACACACAGTTTCTACACGAAACACTCCTGCCAATCCTTAAAACAAGCACATCCAGTTTTTTTCACCCTCGCCAACCCCCCCCCCCAAAAAAATCCCAACAGACTATAATTTGGCTAGATTGGATCTGACACTGCTGTACACGTTTTCTGCTGGTGCTGTTGGTTGGGTGGTCAGGGCAAAGGCGAGGTGGTGACCTACTGGTTGCTGGGCGAGGACCGGGACCTCCGACCCCGGCGCCTGAAGCCGGTGAGCAGCGAGCACAGCCATATGTCCTCCCTGACGGGCACCCAGCCAGGCCCTGCAGGAGGAGGGGGAGGAGGAGGGGGAGCAGGAGGAGCAGGAGGCGCCACCCTAGGACACGGCGGCTCTTTCCGCAGACACCGGCTGACGCAGCAGACGGCGGGGGCAAGGCTTCCGATCGCTCCCCCTCCTCCCACAGCCACAGCCACGAGCCGCGCGGGGCTGTCCACTACCACCAGGGTCAAGTTCACTTCCACGGGGGTCAAGGTCAGTGCCAGGCCAACGGGAGGCCGTGGCCGTCTCTGCAGAGAGGAGGAGGAGGGGGAGTAGGGGGAGGGGGAGGTGTGGAGAGGGTGCCGTACTTGCAGCCCTACGGCTACTTGGCGGCCCGAGCAGTCAGGAACTGTTGCGCAGGACTTCCTCCAGGCGTCGTAAGTTCAAGTTCACCCTGGGGGGTGAGGATGAGGAGAGGGAGGTAGGGGCGCTGGGAGGGGAGGGGGCGAGGTGGTGGTGGTGGGGGGCCGGGACACGATGGAGACGACGCCTCTGATCGGCCGCAAGCACGAGGACAGTCTCGGGGAGGACAACGCCATGGCCACCTGCTAGTCTGCCGGGGTCCGCCCACACTCTGCTGCTGCTGGTGGTGGTGGTGTTGTTGTTGCGCGTGTTGGGGATGGGTGTTTGTCGTGTGTGTAGTGTGTGTGTGTGTGTGTGTGTGTGTGTGTGTGTGTGTGTGTGTGTGTGTGTGTGTGTGTGTGTGTGTGTGTGTGTATTTATTCCTTTGGTTGTTTATTCATTATGTATCTTTTGTGTGTGTTCATAATTCCGTTTGTTTTGTTGATTTGCTATTTTTTTCGTTTGGTGTTTTGTGTTTTTCTTTTTGTTTTATTTCCTTCTTTGTTGACAAGGTTTTTATTTGATTATTTGTTCGTTTAGTTGTAGTTCTGCATTTGAATTTGCTTTAGTTTATCTACTTTTTAGATTTGTAACTGTTTTATTCACATTTTTTCTATTCATAGTTGATAGTCTCCTTAAAGATATGTAGTTCTATATTCGAGGAGTTCTATATTCTTAATCCCCACTGAATACCTCATGATCTGAGTAGGGGCTCAAAGGAGGCTAGAAGGTGTTCTTTATTGATGGGGGCAGATGAGAATTCCTTTTGTGTGTGTGTGTGTTATATATATATAATATATATATATATATATATATATATATGTGTGTGTGTGTCTGTGTGTATGTGTGTGTGTGTGTGTGTGTGTGTGTGTGTGTGTGTGTGTGTGTGTGTGTTTTACAAACGCTATAATTATAAAGGTAGAAGATACCACGGGAAACAGTTTTCACCAGGCTTGTTTCCATCGTCACTGTAGAGCTGTTGCAAAGAGGACGCGCAAGAAATAGTTGTGGTGTGCTGGTAAAAGATCCCACGACAACTAAAGTTATCAACAGCTCAATCCAGTTACCAAAATGAAATTGTTGCGAATAGAAGGCGGCGCAAGACAGAGACAGGTTGGGCGTCTGAAAGCACCTTTTAATTTCTCCCCAGATTGTTTTTCTTTTTTTATATCGTCTATTAGTTTTGTTTCGTTTTGTTCAGCCAGAAATGGCAAAAACAAGGAATCCAAACCATGTCAGAATCACGAGTACTGATTTTCTCAAATCATGTTGTAAAGATTAATGCTGCTGGTGAATGTGATGTCAACGCTGTTCATTGACACTTGACCAGGTATTGACTTGTTTTGAAATATGGCTGTGGCTTACATAGGGTCTTTTCAGTTGGAGTGCATTGGGTGGGGGATGTTTTGCTGCTGGTTAAAACCTGACCATTGCATGTGTGGTATAGGTTGCTGTGGTTCTTTAACATGATCAACTTTTTTTGGTTTTGTTTTGTACAATAACTGAAATGGAAAACCCCAAAAACTTTGACATGAACAGAGTGCTGAAAAAACAAGTTTTTTATTTTCATTTTTCCAAATTATGACAGTGTTCGTGTCACTGTTAATGATCATAAATTGAGACAGTGTGAAGGCGCTTGCACGCTCATGCGCGCAAACACGTTTGTGTGTGTGTGAGTGAGTGTGTGTGTGTGGCGCACGCGCACACGTGTGTGTGCATGGGTGTGTGAATGGGTGCATGTGTGCGCATGTATACATGAATGTGTTAAATATTAGTCTCATTATGGGTTAGTTTGGAAGTTTAAAAACTGAAAAGGCCAAATATGAAGTCGACGGTGATAACGTGGAATGCTTTTCCACTTGCGTTTTCTTTTTTCGTTTTAAATACTATCATGCGAAATTAAAACATGTATTGAATTTTACAAATCACGAACAGCTCACACTGAAAAAGTGGGTATCGCCATATTTCAGCGTGTAAGCTAGTGGTAAGGTGCTCTGCTACATTTTCAATTGCAATTTCCTTTCCTTCCTTCAGGGGCCTGGATAGCCTAGTGGTTAGAGCATCGACTGCGCACGGGTTCAAGTCTTCTAGGAGGCGTTGATTCGAGGGGGTGTTACTCCAAAAACTAAGACTTATACCAACTCTGTTCTCTTAAAATGTCCTTTCGATGAGACTATAAACCCAGGTACCGTGTAGAAGTGCACACAGAACATATGGTGCGTATATAAGACCCCATCTAATTTTCTAGTAGGAGAATCTAAGACTTTGTGGCGAGAATGACCTGAACATACCCAGCATGCATTCTGATGGTATGAGAGCCGACTCGTGTAACCTGCCCATGACACGCAAACTAAAAGATGATACATAAAACGAGACTAGCACCTAACAAACTCCTTTAAGAGTTATGGAAAAAGTCGAGAAAAGTGTTCTCCAGCATTTGGGGGAGATGCAGAGAGGAAAGGGGTTGTGAGACTGAAACTTGCTAGTCGGCTAGTTGTTGATTCCCTGCGCGTTCTGTTTCGTGGTGCATTGTTGATGTGCGTCCCCCTGCCTCTCACTGTACATGCTTCATCATTCTGATCCTGTTTGATGTGTAGGTCGAAAGATAGGGTTGGTGCCTTAAAGAATGGATAGGAACATTGGTGTGTGTGTGTGTGTGTGTGTGTGTGTGTGTGTGTGTGTGTGTGTGTGTGTGTGTGATTTAATCAATATTGTCACATGTTTATTCACTGGTGTAAAATACGGGAACAAAGTAATATTGAAATCACTAGCGCACTACTACTGCTGCTGCTGCTGCTGCTGCTGCTGCTACTACTACTACGACTGATGATGATGATGATGATGACGATGATGATGATGATGATGATGATGATAATGATGATAATGATGATGATGATGATGATGATGATGATGATGATGATAGTAATAGTAATTTAGCACATGTGTTGATGCTTTTGCGCCATTTACGCCGCACATAACGCATGTAGACGACATTTTGGGCCCAAAACTTTTCCCCAATCGATTAGACCATGAATGGTGGTATGGGTACTAGTCTTTCGGATGAGAGGTCCCGTGTGTTACACATCCTTATTCAGTGCACACAAAAGTACCCACGGCAACAAGAGAGTTGCCCCTGGCAAAATTCTGTAGAAAAGCAACTCTGGTAGGGAAACAACTACAGTTGCAGACAGGAAAAAGAAAAAAAAATGGGTAGGCGCTGCACTTGTGGCGACGCGCTCTGCCCAGGAAGAGCAGCCCGAATTTTACGCAGAGAAATCTGCTGTGACATAAAGTGGTATAAAATAAAAATAAAAAGGTGCAATGAATATGAATCAGTTGCGCTTATAAAAAGACACTGCTCTTGCCAAACGTCTGAGTCTTAAAGACACTGAAATGTCGATAAGATGACAAAGCTAGCGGAACAGCCCAGCAGTTCAGAGCCATATAGTCGTCGTCTCTATGGTCATCGAGGACACAGGTTCCAGTCTCTGCATAATCATCCAATAAGGATTAGCAGCCATCTGCAATTAATTCCCTTGAAAGTCCTCGGATGAGACTGAAAAATTTTCAGAGTCCCTGTGGGTAAATGCACACAGATTTTTGAATGTATGTTAAAACTGCATCCAGTTTGGTAGAAGAGTAGTCCAGTCATGGCTTCAGATGAGACTATAAACCAAAGCCCCATGTGCAAACGCACGCAGAACATCTTGGGGCACGTTAAATCATGTTCCACTTTTCGTAAGAGTAGGCCATTGTGTGCCAGTGGGAACAGATGACAAGATTTACAAAGCTGCATCGCACGGGGGCTGGGTGTAAAACAAAATGCACATGAGTGCTTATTTCATTATCCTTGATATAAAAGAATAAATGAATAAATAAATAAATAAATAAATGAAGATGACAGAGACACACCTGACTGTCTGGGAAAGGATTAGTGCCGGCACTGCCCGCAACCCCCTGCCTGAAGTACGGTGCAGTGCAGTGCAGTGCCCCAGTGATACCTTTAGGAACGGTGTCCAGTCAAGGCAGTGGTCGTGCCTCACAGGTCACAGTTTGACCAGTTTCCAGAAGTTTCTCGGAGTAATGCAGAGAACTAATCTTTGTTCGGTATAGCTGGACACTTTTCCCGTACTGTAATGATGAATAACCAAACGGGAAAATAAATCTAACAGTGAGTGAAGTCAAAAAGAACAATTTCAAAACAGAGTACGTGATTCCATCTAGACGAAGTGTACATCAAAGTATTTACTGACTAAGCTAGGTACTCATTTGCTATATATATATATATTTTTTTTTTTCTTTCTTTTTGCCTGAAGTGATTGCTGGGACCTTTTATCATGTTAGTAGAATCTGTGTTGAGTTATTTTCGTTTACTTCAAATTATCATGTAGATGATATTAGAAGCGGTTGCTTTGGTCACTGTCAGTCTCTTCTCATACACATGGTTGATTCGATTTGTTGATTGTCTTTCATTGCATTGGACAGTACAAATGTTTTCAATCTTTATTGATCAACATGCGAGAATGTGGCTTTTCATTTGACCAGAGGGTCATATTTTTGATGTTTGAAGAATTCCGGAGTTTTGTTTTCTTGTAATTGATGATCTTGTTTTGAATATTTGAATTGATTTCATTTCATGTGAGAAAGTAATTTGTCATTATTATTTTCTGATTAAATCTTGCCAATGCATGTTTTGTATATGTTTTGAGTGAAGTTGGATCGTACATGTTGTGAGATAATCGGAGATAACGCAGTATACCATAAAATGTCGCTTGTTACTTTGATGCTCCTATCCTCAACATCATCAGTATGCACCACTTCTGTTCGTTCAACAAAATTATTTTCCCACGTTAATGAATTATGAATGTTGTACCGGAGCTATGTTTTTGTATCTAAGACATTGTGAGATTTCCGTTTGTGACTGGATGTGGGTTTTGCAGTACCACACTGGTCAGTGGCGGAGGGGTCAGGCAGGGGAGGAAGGGGGGTGTCGTGTGGTCACCGCCTTCTGGGTCAGTCAGGGCAGCCCGTGAGCAGCTGATGTGGTTTTGTTCGTTTTGTTTGATGGGGTCTTGTTTTTGTTTTGTGTGATGTGGTTTTGCTTGTTCTGTTTGATGTGGTTGTTTGTTTCGTTTTGTTTGATGCGGTTTTGTTCCGTTTGTATGGTGTATATTCATTCGTTTGATTGTCTGTTGTCGTGTTGTTTGATTGTCTGTTGTCGTTTTGTTTGTTTTGTCTGTGGAAAGTAGTTGTGATATTTTTTTTTAATGTTTGCCATTACGGTTTAAACAAAACGTTGTGTCTCGTGTTTTTTATGCTGTTATTGTGTTGTGTGTGGTTTTTGTTCTTGTGCAAGGGGAAGAAACTGTGATGATGTTGGTGTCTCCAAGTGATATGGTACTGGTTTCAGAGACAAATTTCGGTTGACCTTTGGAGCACATGCCCGTTCCTGTTCGTGTACATGGTTGAAAGCCCTGTCATTTCGATCCTCATTTTCATCCACATGATTGTAGGTGTGGGTGGGTTGTTTGTAAATACAAGTGAACGTCTCTTAGTGGCAGAGCAATCATTCCCGGCAGATACTGTTGCCAAGTGGACAGAGTGAATTTCACTCCGTGGGGCCAATGAGCCGTGAGTTTGATTCTCGGCAGCTGCGTCAGGTGGGGATTTTTTACGATCTCATGGGTCACCCTAATGTGCAGACCTGCCAGTACCTTAACCTCCATCGTGTATATACGCATGCAGAAGATCAAGTGTACGCATCAAACATCCTGTAATTCATGCCACCGTCCGGTGGATGAAGGAACAACAGACATACCCAGCATGCACCCTGTATGTGGGAGGGATGGGTTCCGCCAGGTTCAAGGTGTCCAAGAGACACGGCCTGAACAGTATTGTTGTAGTAACCCATGGAGTCAGTGAACAGAAGAACAGAGAAACAGAAAACTTCTTCAGAGAAGGACAATGCAGCTGTCAACTACAGCGCTACCTATTGCAGTCATTCCATGATGCAAGAGAAATATATCTGCCGGACTCTGAAAGAATGTTTATGACTGACAGTTCATGAATTGTATTTGTTTATTTTCAGACTGGTACACACGAAACGACTATTTTCTTCTTTTAAATTCCATGCGTAAATAACAGAAGCTCTTCCAGTGTCGACTATATTTGATATTTCTGGAAATCTGGAGACAGACCTGTCCTCCTCTTGATAATTTTCTGGAAATACTTCAATAGACTTGTCCGTTGTTTTTTTTTTAAAGAAATGTCTTGACATACTGCTATAGGTTTGTTGTCTTTTCCAGAATTTTATTGAAATACTTACAAAACATTTCCTCAACAGCTTATTACTTTGTATACTTTTGATCTTTTTCTATCACTGTTTGTGCTGGTTTCCTCTCTTTTCTTTAAATGTATCGTTTTGCTTGCTTTAAATTTGTCCAGATATATTTTTTTTCAGATGACCTCTTAACTTTGTCGTTTGAATAGTTTACGATTCTGCGCTATGCATTTGCGATTTAATTTTTTGTATTGAAGCACTGGGCTTATTTTCGGTATAATGCACAAAATGAATGTATTTTGTAAATGTGTTTATCGTTTGTCCTAAAAAGAGCAAAATAATATAACTTGTTTTGTTCTTGAAAACAACCAAAGTGATATATATGATTACGTTTTTGTACTGAGAAGAACAAAGTGACATGATTCGTACTTTGCAAATCCTTCTGTGGTAAATGTAGCACGAAGAATCAGTGGTTAAAGCGTTTCTCTCATCATCTAACGATAAATGGGAGAAATAATTTGAATCTGCGCGGGAGTTCGCTTACAGAGATTTTTTCCCCTGGTCAAAAACATCGGTACTGACTACTCCATGACAATTTCTGTGGATGGGACTGTTGACGTAGGTCCCACGTGCGAACGTGCGTAGACCATTTCGTGCTCCTGTTAAAATCCTATTCTCTTTCTGGAGTGGAAGCCAGGTCTAGGAGGTGGCATGAACAGCAGGAGCATGTCCAACAGCCACACTGCTGTCTGCAGAGGTTGTGTGCCGCCGTGCTCAACTCAACTACCACACACAATCCTGAAAACAATCAGCGGAGTGCCCCACACAACGACTCCTTAGGGAGTTAAGAGAAGTCAGTCAGTCAGTCAGTCATGCAGTCAGTAAGTCAGGCAGTCAGGCAGACGCTCAGTCAATCATTCATTAGGTCAATTAGTCAATAAATTAGTCATTTTGTCGGTAGTACGGTGGTCTAGAGGTAACGCGCCTACTTAGAAAGCGAAGTCGGAAGTGTGCGGTGGTTTGAACCCCGTTTGAGCCCAAAACTTTACCCCCCCCCCCCCCGCAGTCCATTAGACCTTAAACGGTGGTCTGGATGCTAGTCTTTCGGATGAGACGATAAATTGAGGTCCTGTGTGTTACACAAAATTATTTAGCGCGCGTAAAAGAACTCTCAGCAACGTGGGAGTTGTCCATGGCAAAATTATGTAGAAAAACTCCACTCTGATAGCAAAACAAATAAGTTGCAGACAGAAAAAGAAAAACAATACTAGGTGGCGCTGCTCTTGTGGCGACGCACTTTCCCCAGGGAAGAGCAGGCCAAATTTCACTTAGACATCTACCGTGACTTGAAGTGGTGTAAAATGTAAACATGTCAGGCAGGCAGGCAGGCAGGCACTCGGTCTTCCACATTCCTTTGTATATCTTCAGGATGTCTCGGCTTCAGAGGTAATGTGCTCAGGTTACCTTGACACATTTGAGACTAGTGAAGTAATTTTGGGAATGAATGAGTAGTTTTTTATATTTTCGTCGTTGTTTGTCAAATTTGTTTGTGTGTTTGATTTGCTTGCTCTTCCGATGTTATGTCAGCCGTAATCATAATCTTAAGTGTTATACGATATAAAGAGTTACAAAGCTTCATCTTCACGTCGATACCACCATCATCTTAATCATCATCACTATCCTGATTTTGTTGTTCATTCCATTCCATGATGTAGATGCGTTGCTCTCCGTCGCCTTTGCCAACGTTGCTCTTGTTGTCATGCTTAAGATAACAGAAGCAGTGAGCATAAGATAATCATGTGGGTTTTGTTTTCTGTGGGTGGTGAGAAAAAAACTATATTAATTGTAGACAGGTCACTTCGCATATTAATGAACGGGTTGTGATCTGTCATAATTATGTTTAATGTTTCTTATTATGTATTTCTTCACCATTCCTAATCGTTTGATATTTTCTGAGTTTCTTATCAGACCATGTTTTTGATTAATGTATTTTGTAATAACATGTTAGTTGTCTACTAACCTCACAATGTTTTACCGTGTTACTATCTTCTCTCACTTGCATAATGTTTCTTCTAATGGAATTATCTGTTTTCTATATTTTCGTGTTATTTTCTTTGACATTGGTTGGTTTGCTTGTATCAAAGAGAACGAACGCTGACGAATCTTGGCTAATTTACTGTATATTATGATTAACAACATTCTGTGCAAAGATGAGAATGTGAGGGTGATGTTTTTTTTTGTTTCTGCATAAGAATTTTCATAATAAAGCAATTGATTATACAGGTATGTCATTCTGTGTTGTTTTTCTTAAATCTCAATTGCAATGAATGCTGAATTACTAATTCAAAACTCGAAACCGGTGTACTGAGTCTCTCAAGTCTTCAGTTGTGCCTTTGATTGTGTTGTAAGTGTACACACATACACACAACACACACACACATACACACACTACACACACTACCCACTCACTCACTCATCACTCACTCACTCACTCACTCACTCACTCACACACTCACTCACCATCACTACACATCACAGCATGCATACACACATCAACATCATACACTACATACATAAACATACATACATACATACATACATACATACATACATACATACATACATACATACACACACACATACACACACATACATACATATACATACATACATACATACTACATTACATTACGTAGCGTACACCGCGTCGTAGTCGTTACTTTACGTAACTTACGTCGTGCGTCGTACTACGTCACACCACGCACGCACGCACGCACGCACGCACGCACGCACTCTTTTAGTTTTTCGCTTTTGTATGTGATATTATCACCTAGACTTCAAATGATTACAGTGTTGCTGAAAAGATCAAAATGTTTTCACGAAACTTTGGCAAAAAAATTATAGATGTTCATAGCTAAGATTATGACAGGTTTAGCGCGTTAGAAATGTGCTTTTTCAATGATTTAAGACCTTTGTTAAAATCATTATTCCTGGCCAGATTTTATATACCACTAAAATGAGCTCTAGTGGTACTATAAACTCCAACACAAGTCTGATAACTAGAAAGTTTGGTTTGCTCATATTGTTTGCTGTGCCTTTCACATTTGTAAGGAATACTTTCAAAATAAACACAATTCGATCTTATTGACGTATGTCATATCAGTTATGGACCTGCATGACAAAGTATAAAAGACACTTTTGAGCCCAATTGTTATTTACCAGAAATACTTTCAGCACTATTGCTCATTATTATCACTCAACATACAGGAATAACACTGTGCTGAATCTGATTTTCAATTATCTATTTATTTTGATTGACTTTTTTTCACAAGCAGGAACTGGTACGGTGATGCTAAGCCAACAGATTTTACAGTCTAAGCAATTGTGCCCTAGTTTCATGTAAAGACTTTGATCATTACTTGAACGATGTAAACAAGGTGCCTTGTTATTTCATATGGGTTTTTTTGGTGGATAGTAATGAATAGTTTGAAGAATTAGTGTTAGTTCTGAACTTGAAGTAAATGCTACTGGAGCCACTAAAACTGAATGAGGTGGAACCCCTGATATGGTTTTCTTTGTTGGGGTTAAACAACAATGAAATAAAGTGGGAAAATTCTTTATAGGATGTCTGTGAGAATCTGGGGTGGAATTGGTGACGCACCTTAACATGAATTGCTTATATAAGAACAGCGTTCTTGAACACCTCTATTTGCGATCACATTATAAGAATTTTAGTGGGATAAATATTTTTATAAGGGATAATGACCGTGTATGTTTTTGAGGGTGTGCTTTACAAAATACCCGAAAACTAGTTTCAGTTCTGAACACACACGCATCAACTGAACAGGAAAGTGTTTCTGATTTGTAAAATATAACATTTTATTTAACAGCTGTACAGAGCAATATTTACACTATTTACATATGTACACGCTAAAACTACTAACATCGAATGTTTTAAAAGAGTTCACAGATATCTTTAGAAGTACCACAGTGGAACGCTCGGTAGAAGTCGTGGAGGTTTTTCAGCGGTCCGTTCACCCTGCAACAAGAGACAAAAATTAAGACTTCATAAATGTCACATTTTTTAAAGGAAAATCGATGTTACTAATCTGAAAATGAAGCGGAAGCAGCATGTCTTTTTTCCTTTTATATTTCCATACTGCCTGATAGAGAGCAAATTCAAAATATCATTGCAGTGTTGTTTTATCAATTTATTTATTTCATTTTCTGTTATTGCACTATCATTTACTTAGTTTCTTCGTACACTACTCCCTTACCCTACCCTACAACAACCTAGTCCCCCCTGTCTCTTACTACCCAACCCTGCCCTACACTTTGTCATTCCGTCTCTACCCTTCCTTATGCGACATTAGTCCTTCCCTAGGGCCTGCCCTCCCCTTCCCTTCCCTACATTAGTCCTTTCCTATCCTACCTTTCCGGACCCTCACCTGCCCTACATTATACTAGTCTCTCCCTACCTTACCCAGCTAACCTTCTTCTACCCTAAACAGTCTCTTCCTGTCGTAATCCATGATATGTTTTAATAATCAATGAAGATCAGTTTTGCATCGATGGCTGTTTTCCTAACTTATCAGATCATTCATCCCACAAGATTTTTGTCAGACAGAAGTCACTCTGACGTTTTTCCCCTGTACGTAGCTATTATGTCCCTTTAGTTGTTGGGAATGACTTAGAGTGATATATTATACACCCAGCCAATATGAATGGAGAAAATTGGCTGACAGTTCTTCAGGATGATGCTCCAGTGACATGCAACTGTGTTAAGCAGGAAAAAGAAAACAGGCCAAGTTACCACTTTGTCACATAGGCCGTGTACTGGAGGAACTCTGTCAGTGCTGCATGTTGCTGCTAGCCTTTCCTACAATTACCTGTGCTGGTTTGGCATCTGGAAATCCTCATTGACGTAATGCTGAAGAATTCCTCTCTCGCTCACTTTCTCGCAGCGGGTCTGCAACCAATGTAAACATGGATTAGCTCTCCTGACGCCGCTCTGACACCATGATCTCAAGTATTCTCACTGCACTTGTAGGGGAAAATGCCAAATAAAGCAACACAGAACAAAACACACACACACACCACACCTGTATTTTCTTTTATTTTAGTTCATAACAACTTGGAGAAAATGCAAGCAACTAACTGTTGCCTTTCGTTACTTTGTTATACTGTTTTTTTCTCAAAGAAAATTGTCTGTTTTCTCTGAAAACCACTGACAAAAAATGGTGGTAATTGTGTTTGTTGACACATCTGAAAAGGGATGGGCTCTGCCACTTCCAGTTGCCCACAACACACATTAGTGAACTGTTCATTGCAGTTTCCCAACAACTACTGTGGAGCTAATGAAGAAATCCAGTTATTGGCAAGCAGAAACAACAGCAGCAACGTACTGCTATTGCTGCAAGTGCATGCCATAAGAATGACATATCAACTGTGATTTCATACCCAACATTTTGGATGAGACTATACAGGGAAATTCTGTGTGTGGACACATGCATGACTTGTGCACTTAGGAAACGCGTCCTTTTTCCACAGAGAGATTGTCCATCAGGGGCTAGTGGTATGGACACCATGAATATACCCACCATGTGCCCGATGCTTAATAAGTTCAATGTGCTATGTATGCATTGGCTAAAGTATCCGGCAAGTGACTTGCGTCACTGAGTTATTATGTAAAACATACAACATACTGATCAATTTGACTGTCTCTCTTAAAAAAATCTGAAGCAAACAAAACAAACAAAAGCAAAGACCAATATACAAAACCGATGGTGGACGATCGGATGAAACAAAAGAGGGCTGTGTGAGCAAACTGACTGACGTTATTGATACTGTCCAAGATGAGGATTAGTACAGGGAACACTGACGCCAGAACAACTTGTACCTCTCCAGCCAGCAATCAGAGAGCATGATGGGTATGTTCGTGACATCCATGCCATCAGCTATATCTCCTCTTGCTGAGAGGTAAATGGAGTTTGAACAGCGCACTTTATAACTTAGCTTCGTCTGTACACAGGATTTTGATACATCGTAACATCTGAAAGATTTCCAGGGGAGCAAAGTTAGCACCAGTGCTAAGTCTAGTTGGAAATCCCTACGAGTCCTAGTCTTCGATGTACTATCGGATAGGCCAAGTGACTTGAACATTGCCCCCCCCCCCCCCGTTCCCAAAACATTAATGTTATTTCAGTAAGTGGCTAGGAGACAGTTGTAATGAAGGTGTGTAGCATTACCTGGGCGAAGGCGACGTAGAAGAGTTGGTCCCTGGAGAGAGCCAGACCTGGCAGGGCCTGGTCATTGGTCATTGCGTTGTGGAATGAGCGCCATGCCTGTGACAGACCACACACCTGTTTAGTACCACGACCTTTAGAGATAATGGATAGCACTAGTAGTTTATCACATACAGAGCTGATGAAGGGAAACATGAATTGATTCGGTTATGAGTACAGTTATCTTATGTTGTACATTTCCACACTAGTTTTTTTTAATTATTAAACTTGTTCAACTTGAAACATTCTACAATAGCATCCAGTCATACTGAACTTGTCTGTACTTTCTTTAAACTCTTTCATAAACAGTACCCCGAAAGTAAAATATCGTATTTTAGTGTTTTGTACTACACTGGAGTATACTGAACTGGACTATACTGTCTTGTATTTTCCTAAAATTGTGCTATGCTGTACAATATTGCTTAGTTTTGTTATGTTCCCCACGAAGGGCCATACTTGATTTTTTTATGCGTAAACTCTGCCTGTACATCTTGTAGAAATCGCATCGCCATATCAAGTGCAGCACCGCCCATTAACTATTTTTTCTTGAAACCTTTTCCTTTTTGCATGTGCATGATAATGTAGCCCCTGGAAAAAGGACTTTGGTTAAAAACCTTGCAAAGAACGACACTCTTGTTACTGTGAGTTCTTTTACATCGCGACATCATCATCATTCTTCACAAGACCGTGCTCTTCCGTTTCATTTGACGGACTAATCGGACGGACTAATCGGGCTTCTTCCATTATCCTCGAAGTAAAAGAATGAATAAGATAGATAGACATATATAAACTTAACTAGTATTTATCACAGCTATAATGAATAAATAAATAAATAAATAGATAAATAAATAAATTAATAAATAAAGAAAGAAAGAAAGAAAGAAAGAAACAGATAGATAAACACACGGCTTTGAAAATACACGCGGTACACAGTGACAGACACGGTAAGTGATGACTGAAGGCCTCACCATCATCACCATCTGCATGGCTAACTGGTCCTTCCACAGCTGAACACGGTTCTCCTCCCCGTCCACCTGGAACCGCCACCACACCATCACCACACATACTATCACCATAACTTCACCACACATACTGTCACCATAAGTCACCATAGCGTCACCATACGGTCACCATGCCGTCAACATACTGTCACCGTCACTATACCGTCACACCGTCACCACACCGTCACTATACCGTAACACCGTCACCACACCGTCACTATACCGTCACATCGTCACTATACCGTCATACCGTCACTACACCGTAACCATACCGTCACCATACCTTCACCACACCGTCACTATACCGTCACCACACCGTCACTATACCGTAACCATACCGTCACCATACCTTCATCACACCGTCACTATACTGTCACCACACCGTCACCATACCGTCACCACACCGTCACTATACCGTCACCATACCTTAACCCAGGTGTGGCTAAGGAGGAATCGCAATTACTTGATACTCACTACCATCACAATGCTCAGAAAAGCAGAAGCAGAGAGCAATCCATCTCAAACCACTCATCATCACAGTTGTAACACACGGCTTAGGAAAGCCAGAACAGGGATGGCAACTTACGCATACGTTAAAACCTGATCCGCTTTTCGGAAGAGTAGGCCAGCCATTGTGTGCCAGTGGGAAACATGACTAAATTTACAAAACTGCATACATAAAGGGAGTGGATTTAAGAAAAAGCACGAGTGCTTCTTCCATTGTCTTAGAAATAAAAGAATGAATACAGAGATAAATAAACTTAACCAGTATTCATCACAGCTAGAAAAAAAAGAACAAATAGATAGATAAATACACTCCGTTGGGATGGTTTAAACAGAGGTAACCAAAATTACATGAAATCACAGTATTCTCTTGTTGCAAAGTACAAACTCGCAAGCCAAAAGAAGAATGAGGACTAACCCGACTTCCCCTTAACTGATTGAATTGTAGAACTGTGCCTATTATTTTTTCAGGAATGAGATGTAAGTAATCTAGATTAGGTGAAGCCCCTCCATCTCCCAAGTTGTATGCTTAGAGCAGACTTGGCCAGATCATTCGGTGCAGTTTCTTTACTATTTTGCTCCCCACTCTCTCTGTTTGTGTCTCTCTGTCTGTCTGTCTGTTTGTCTGTGTCTCTGTCTGTCTGTGTGTCTATTTGTCTGTGTCTGTCGGTCTGTCGGTCTGTCTGTCGGTCTGTCGGTCTGTCGGTCTGTCTCTCTGTCTGTCTCTGTCTCTGTCTCTCTCTGTCTCTCTCTGTCTCTCTGTCTCTGTCTCTCTGTCTCTGTCTCTCTGTCTGTCGTCTGTCTGTCTCTCTGTCTGTCTGTCTGTCTGTCTGTCTGTCTGTCTGTCTGTCTGTCTCCTCTCTCTCTCTCTCTCTCTCTCTCTCTCTCTCTCTCTCTCTCTCTCTCTCTCTCTCTCTTCTCCTCTCTCTCTGTCTCTCTCTCTCTATGCGGGCACACTCACATTCGGTACTACAAATTAAAAACCAATGGTATAAGTGTATATGTTAAGGATTGTGTTCTTTTTTGCTGAATATATATTGAACTTTAAAAATATCATATCATATTGAATTTCATTTTGTAGTGCCTTATCAGGACAAAGGTAAAATGAGTTAAAAATAATGCAAATGCCCGTCTGTAACCCATGAAAAGTACAGTTCATTCACTCATACGTTTTATTCATTCACTTATTCATTCATGGTGGGTCGGTGGTCTAGAGGTAACGCACCTGTCTAGAAAGCGAAATTCGAGTCGGAGTGTGCGGTGGTTCGAATCCCGTTTGGGCCCAAAACTTTTCCTCCATCCATAAGTCCATGAGTGGTGGTCTGGGTGCTAGTCTTTCGGATAAGACGATAAACCAAGGTACCATGTGTTACAAGTTATTATTAAGTGCATGTAAAAGAACCCACGCAATAAGAGGGTTGTCCCTGGCAAAATTTTGTAGAAAAAAGCCACTTTGATAGGGAGACAAATACAACTGCAGGCAGGAAAAAGAAAAACAAAAAATGGTTAGGCGCTGCACTTGTGGCGACGCGCTCTCCCCGGGGAGAACAGCCCGAATTTCGGGGAGAACAGCCCGAATTTCACGTATAGAAATCTGCTGTGACTTAAAGTGGTATGAGATAATATTCATTATTCATTCTATCATTCATTATTCATTCATTCATTCATTCATTCATTCATTCATTCATATCATTCATTCATTCATCATTCATTCATTCATTCATCATTCATTTTATTCATTCATTCACTCACTGGCTTTCTCTCCCCCCTGATCTTATAGATCCGCATGCCATAGTCCAGCAGCTTGATGTTCATTCATTCATTCATTCATTCATTCATTCATTCATTCATTCACTCATTCACTCATTCATTCACTCATTCACTCACTCACTCACTCACTCACTCGTTCACTCATTCACTCAATCATTCATTCACACGCTTACTCCCCTCCCACCCCTGCCCTGACCTTATAGATCTGGGTGCCGTAGTCCAGGAGCTTGATGCTGCTGACATCTGCACGAAGCACTGCAGGCGCACAGCCAGAGACAGCACGGCGCTGTGGTTCAACACTCCTTCCGAGTAGTGTCCAGCAGGTCTGCAACACACAGAGGCACTAAACACTCATGGGAGATGCATTTTGTGACCTACTTTTGCGCAGTATCATAAGAATTCTGAACATCATTATGCATTCATGAAACAATCGCACTTGATATCAAAAATTAATATGATCACAAACTTCAAATTATATGCTTCCTGGAACAGGGATCGCAGACAAAGTATTTACTGCATCTCCTCGACAGTCTATAGATATTGTTGTTCCCTGTGGCGTAACTGTTTGACACCCTGCCTGTCCCTGCTGTCACTGTTCCGTCGTGTATTTGTGTGTACACAGCACACACATCAAGAGGGGTTGCAAGTAGATACCAATACAGAAAATAAGCATCCATTCTATAAGAGCAGTCTTAAAGACACGTTTGATAAAGTGTTTGTTTAATGTACGTATCTGTTCATATACCTGTTCGTCTGTCTATCTTTCTGTCTGTCCATATGTATGTTTGTCTGTCTGTCTTTCTGTCTGTCTGTCTGTCTGTCTATATATCTATCTGTCTGTCTGTCTGTCTGTCTGTCGATTTCTTCTTACCTCCATCCAACCTCCCTCCCACCATTAGACACCCATCTATTCACTAACTACCTGTTTACTCTCCGCTCTTATTCATCAATCTTTATAGCAATACGTAAAATTTTTAAAAAGCGAGAGGCAGAGACACATACCGTTAGAGAGGAGAGAGAGAGGAGAGGAGAGAGAGAGGAAGAGAAGAGAGAGAGAGAGAGAGAGAGAGGACGAAAGAGAAAAAGAGAGAGAGAAGACGAAGAGCAGAAGCAGAGAGAAAGAGAGAGAAAGAGAGCAGAAGACAGAAGCAGAGAGGAAGTACACAGGACAGAGTCAGACAGCCAGCAGAAGACAGACGAACAGACAGACGCCGAGATGACAGACGGGGCAGCCGACAGGATCGACAGACAGACACACAACGAGACAGGCAAACAGGCAGGCAGGCAGGCAGACAGACAGAGATTCTCAAAGGAATGCCTTACCATCCAGGCCCAGTTGTCAGGCTACATGCCGGCCAGGAAGGAGCCCCAGGAGCCGAACTGAGGGCATTGGCACTGCCCCGTGATACAGCTGGGGCCCGGGCCGAGCCAGGATTGTGTCTGCACACACACATACACACCACACCACACCACACACACACACACACACACTACACACTTCACATACACATACACACACATACACACACACACGTACGCAGGCACGCAGGCACGCAGGCACACACACACACACACACACACCACACACACACACACACACACACACACACACACACACACCACACACACACACACACAATTTCAGGAGGCATTGCATTGCACTAGCCTACTCTAAGGCTTGTTCCCATCTCACCCATTCACCTTTTCTGTAAACCAACAGTCCACACACCGAGGGTGTGATGGTTTTGATAAAACAGATGTCTACATGCTGGAATCAGCCTGCGATGCCAGACCCATATGTCATCACTTATTAGCCATCGTTTAGCGATAAAAAGGAGGTTACTACTTTCTATTTTCTGCCAGATCTCTTCCTGTTTCTCTGTCTGTTTGTCTGTCTGTCTGTCTGTCTGGCTGGCTGGCTGGCTATCTGTCTCACACCCCGTGCGTTGGTCAGGGGGAAGGGGTTCGAAGGGGTTGGGTGATCAGCGAGGGTTAGGGGTGGGGGAAGCGTTAAAAAGAGAGTCTATGTATGCGCGTGTGCACGCAAAAGTGGTATGAATGTATGTGTACATGTATGTGGTGTGTGCATACATGTGAATAGGTGGGGGATGGGAAGAGAGAGAGAGAGACAGAGACAGAGACAGAGAGAGGGGGGTGAGGATAGAGAGAGAGAAACAGAGAGAGACGGAGAGAGACACAGAGACACATACAGAGAGATAAACAGATAAACGGAGGATAGTAGATAGATAGATAGATAGATAGATGATAGAGAGAGAGAGAGAGAGAGAGAAGAGAGAGAGAGGGAGAGAGAGAGAGAGAGACAGACAGACAGACAGACAGACAGACAGACAGACAGACAGACAGACAACAGACAGACAGACAGAGTGACAGAGACACAGACAGAGAGACAAAGAGATAAAGAGACACAGACAAAAACAAACAGAGAGACACACAGGAAGAGCCAGACTCTCGATGACAAAAAAAAATCATGTTAGTGAAAAGGTGATAAGGATGAAGACACAGACATGGATCATGTACACAGACTGACACACAGACCCACAGAGGCAGACTGGGAAGAGGCGGGTGGAATTCTCTATCTCTAGATCCTCGTAACATCTTCATTTCAATTCCTTCCCTAATCCCACCTGAAAGAAATCCCTCCACCTTCACTACAAAGTAATTGGACTCCAGAGCCTTGTAACCCACACAAAAGAAAAAAAAAGTGGAAATGTTTTTCTTCTTTTTTTGTTTTAGCAATACAATCCTGGACAAATTGGAGGCAAGAGAAAAGGGGGATGGAGACATCTTTATGAGAGATTAAAAGGGCGGTGATGGTGGTGAGTCTGTGAAGAAAAGGATAGGGGATGGATGGGGGAATGAGGTAGGTGAAGGTGGTTGGATAACATGAGGCTAACTGGCTTTCTGTTAGATATACGCTCTAGATAAATAGTGATATGTTTCTCGAAACTTTTGGGCTAAGTTCGTGAGCAGAGGCTTGAGGACAATTTCGTCGTTCCAAATTCCTGTGGATTTTTTTAAAATACTGGAATGGGAGCTGAAAGACTCAAAATGAATTGATGTGATTACATTTCTTTAACATTAAGGAGAAGTAACTAAGGGGAATTTACCACACAAAACAACGCACGCACGCACGCATGCACACACACAACACACGCACACACACAGAACAGACAGACACACACACACAATTTCTATAATAATTCAGGAAGCAGGAATTCACTGCGGATTGTTGACACGTTCACCTGTTTTTATACCACTAACGAATGCACTGCAAACTTCAGTCATTAAGAACAGATGTCCAGACGCAAAAAGCACAGTGTATGTAAACCAGATGTTTTTATTAATCTCTTGATCAACCATTGCCCTCATTTGACAGAGGGTGACTAGGTGTGTGTGTGTGTGTGTGTGTGTGTGTGTGTGTGTGTGTGTGTGTGTGTGTGTGTGTGTGTGTGTGTGTGTTGTGTGTGTGTGTGTGTGGCGCGCGTGTGTGTGTGTGTGTGTGTGTGTGTGTGTTGTGTGTGTGTCTGTCTGTCTGTCTGTCTGTCTGTCTGTTGTCTGTCTGTCTGTTGTGTGCGTGTGTGTGTGTGTGTGTTTGTGTGTGTATGTGTGTGTACGTGTGTGAATGTGTGTCTGTCTGTCTGTTTGACTGTCTGTAGTCGTATTAATCTCCATGTAGTTTTACTTGTGGCGTATATTTCAGAACATTACTTTTGCGTTCAAAATGTGTCTGCATGCATTCATAAGCAGTTACTTCTTAAAATGCTCTGATACTTTCAATCTTGAAATAAATTTTAACAAAGTAAAAAAATTGCGTCTTACTCTCCTAAGCTAAAACAATTTAAACATCTTTTTACAAAGAACTATTTGACTACAAAAAAAATCATAAAGCCACTTTATCATGAATTTGCCATCTCAATGTTATCTCTCGGTTATAAATAAGGTTTTCTTGCAATGTATGTTCAGTACAACCTGTACAACCATCTCTCATACACTTCTCTGTCTTCGCCATGCCATGCCCCTATCTCTCTCTTCCCAAATCTCATCTCTACCCCCCCCCCCCCACCCACTACATACAAATCTATACTGCACCAAGCGCCCCTCTCCTACTCTTCAACAACACTTTTATTTCTTCAGATTGCACTTGAGTAGTGTGTAACGGTCTGACGACACAGGCAGCAAGTAAAAAAATGGAAGGACAGTGTTGCTAGAGGGACAGACAGACAGAGTGTGTGAGAACAGAGAAAACTATAGTTGGCTGAGTGGAATGAGGATTGAAGAGGAATGGAGAGAGGCCAAGGAGCTGAAAGAGGAAGGACAGTCACTGCAGCACAGAGGGGGATGTAACATCACTGCAGCACAGAGAGGATGTAACATCACTGCAGCACAGAGGAGGGATGTAACATCACTGCAGCACAGAGGAGGGATGGAACATCACTGCAGCACAGAGGAGGGATGTAACATCACTGCAGCACAGAGGAGGGATGTAACATCACTGCAGCACAGAGGAGGGATGGAACATCACTGCAGCACAGAGGAGGGATGTAACATCACTGCAGCACAGAGGAGGGATGTAACATCACTGCAGCACAGAGGAGGGATGGAACATCACTGCAGCACAGAGGAGGGATGTAACATCACTGCAGCACAGAGGAGGGATGTAACATCACTGCAGCACAGAGGAGGGATGTAACATCACTGCAGCACAGAGGAGGGATGTAACATCACTGCAGCACAGAGGAGGGATGTAACATCACTGCAGCACAGAGGAGGATGTAACATCACTGCAGCACAGAGGAGGGATGTAACAACAGTCTACGATCTTTCTGCATTCTTGATTTGTGGATTTATTGGAGTGGCACTTCTTTAATAAATGTTGGGGTTTTTCTTTCTTCAAACTTGCACGGATGAGACTATGAACCGAGGCCCCGTGTGCGAACACACGCAGGACATCTTGCGCATACGGTAAATCCTGTTCTGCTTTTCGTAAGAGTAGGCCATTGTGTGCCGGTGGGAACGGATGGCAAGATTTACAAAACTGCATACACACGGGGACTGGATGTAAAAAAAAGCACATGGTGCTTATTCTATTATTCTCGATATAAAAGAATAAATAGGTAAAAATAATAAAAGCGCGCACATGCCAATACTTACTGTGTTTTATGCATATAAGTAAGTTATGCATCCAGCGTGCATGAGAATTCACTGAATAAAGCAATTTAATAGTGAACAATACATGATTATAAGAAGAAGAAAGAAAAAAAAGGGTGGTGCTGCTTTTGTGGCGACGCATCTCCACGGGGAAAGCATCCCGAATGTCACGCAGAAAAATCTGCTGTGACAGAAAATGGTCTACAAATACAAAGGATCTGATGACGTATGTCACTGTTAGGTTGGAAACTAAAAGAGAGAGAGAGAGAGAGAGAGAGAGAGAGAGAGAGAGAGAGAGAGAGAGAGAGAGAGAGGAGAGAGAGAGAGAGAGAGAGAGAGTAACCGCATTTTCTCCAGTTATCTTCAAAACTTCAAACCATGTCCAATGCCAGCCACTACAACCATAACCTTCGACTACTACTATATTTCACTACCCCCCCCCCCTTCCCCCAAGTTCACGTTGCATCCTCAGAACCATCTCCACCTCCACCCCACCCCTTTCAGCACACAGTTTATTTCGTCAGATTGCACTGGAGTGTCTGCAACAGTCTGGCGACCCCAGCAGAAAAAAAAAGAAGTGCAGACAGTGGTGCCAGACTAAACACAGAGGGAAGGGACTCGACTGTGTGAGGAAGCGGCCATGGTCAGTGAAGCAGAAGGCTGTGACACCAGAGGTAGGGAGAATTGAGATAGTTGAAGGAGATGTATGTAGAAGGCTGTGATACCAGAGATAGAGAGAGTTGAGATAGTTGAAGGAGTTGTAGATGAATGTGATACCAGAGATAGAGAGAGTTGAGATAGTTGAAGGAGTTGTATGTAGAAGGCTGTGACACCAGAGATAGAGAGAGTTGAAATAGTTCAGGGAATTGTAGACACAAAGAGAGGCACAAAGACAGACAGAGATAGAGAAAGAGACAGACAGACAAACAGAAACAAAGAGAGATAAGAATTTGCTGCCAAAAAAGGAAAAACCTCACACATGTCAAAAAAAAAAAAAAAAAGAAATAGAAAGAGAGTAGAGAAAGAGATTCCAAAGCTTTCTACAGACTGTCAGTCACTCAGTCACCACAGAGAGGTACTAGGGAAAGAGGACCCCCTCCCTCCCTCCCTCCCTGTCTGTCTGTCTGTCTGTCTGTCTGTCTGTCTGTCTGTCTGTCTGTGCCCCAGTCTTCCCCACAGCCTCAGCATGTTCAGTTCACTGTCCTCCCTCAGTCTGTCTGCAAGCAGTCAGCAGTTCAGGACAAATTCATTGTGGACTCCAGACCCTGTTAAGCTGCGCAAGTTAAAAAAAAAAGTCCTCTGTTTTTTGCGGTCCACGGTACAAGCTTTGACAAATTAGGTTCAAGAGAGAGAGAGAGAGAGAGAGACAGAGAGATAGTACGACAGAGACAGAGTGACAGAAAGACAGACAGACAGAGACTGACAAAGACAGAGACATTAGACAGACACAGACACAGGCAGACAAAGACAGAGCAGACAGACACAAAGACCAAAACAGAGATAAAACCAAATCAATTCAAAAGCTTTTCATTTCGAGGACAGATATTAAGCACTCATATGCCTTTTTAGATCCGGTCTCCGTCCTTATTAGGGATAACAAAAAACCAACCAAAGAGAAACAAAAAAAAATAAAACAAAAAGTCAGCGACATCAACAAACAAACAAAAATGATAAAATGTGACGCTCCACCACAAAATGAGTCGCTTAGCACCTGACCCACTTTTCCCGCTAGGAGCCATTAAAGGCAGATGGGGGTCAGGTTGTCGATTTTAACATTTTGATTCATCATAAAACTGTAGCCCTTATTCTACCTTGTAGTGAAATATCAAGCCATAATTTTACTTCCTGTTGCCTTTAAACGTGTTTTGAAAATACCAAAGCCCTTATTCTGGCCCCCTATTATGATTCTTTACTTGTCCCTTTCTCAGTTTGTCATTTCTTGCAGTCTTTCATTTCAAGTTGTAATAACTCTGGATAGAATTGTCAGATTTTCAATATGTTTTTTTGTAGTGTACAGCCATTTCATTGCAGACTAAAAGCATGACAATAACTAAAACTTGACCTCTGGTGCAATGCGACTCATATGTGTTGCAGTGTCACACATAGAAAACAAAAACAGAAGAACACCCACAAAATAACACAAAAAGCACATACACAGAGAAAAAGCCAATGTTCATAGTACTGTAATAGAAAGCAAATAAGCAAACAGCAATCAAGAAAACGTACATAACAATTCAAGCCGCTGAAAACATCACCCCACTACCAGTAGTGAAAAAAAACCCAAATCGTATGAATGATAATATTTTGGTAAAAAGGGAAAAAAAGAAACCAAGCAAAAGAGAGAGAGAGAGAGAGAGAGAGAGAGAGAGAGAGAGAGAGAGAGAGAGAGAGAGAGAGAGAGAGAGAGAGAGAGAGAGAGAGAGAGGGAGGGAGGGAGGGGGCGGGGCATAAAAGACCCATAGAGACACAAGAACTGAAGAACTCAAAAAATTTCATGGAGAGAGAGAGAGAGAGAGAGAAAGACAGAGACAGAGAGAAATCAGACAGACAAACACAGACACAAACCTCTAAAAAAAAACACACCCAAAAAACCCAAACCACGCTGTCAGTAAGTAAAAGGGCACAGTATTAAGCAGAAAGGTACGCTACGGCAGCAAGCATGGCAAAAGAGACCCAGAAGGCTTTCCCCCAGACTGACACACGGTACCACAGAGGAGACAGACTGGGGCTGAAGCCGCTATCCCAGGGTCCTCGTCACAGACCCGCTTCATTTCAATTACTTAGTTAATCCTGTCTGGGAGGAGTCGCCCCGTGGACTACAAATTCATTGGCCCCCAGAGTCAGTTAAGCCTGCCGCACAAAGTTTTAAAAAAAGAATCATCTGAGTGGGGTTTTTCTTTCTTTGGTTGCTGCTTATGCTGGGTTTTTTTTGTGTTTTGTTTTGCTAAGGAAGGAAACCTTGAACAACTTGGGAGAAAGGACACATTGAAGGGATGTATAGTTTGATAGTGGTTTATACTGCTGCTGCTGCTGCTGCTGCTGCTACTACTACTACTACTACTACTACTACTACTACTAACTACTACTACTACTACTACTACTACTACTACTACTACTGCTGCTGCTGCTGCTGCTGCTGCTGCTGCTGCTGCTGCTGGTGCTACTACTACTTTTGCTACTACTACTACTTCTACTGCTACTACTACTACTTCTACTATAATTACTACTACTACTACTACTACTACTACTACTACTACTACTACTACTACTACTACTACTACTACTACTAACTACTACTACTACTACTACTACTACTACTGCTACTACTACTACTGCTGTTGCTGCTGCTGCTGCTGCTGCTGCTACTACTACTACTACTACTACTACTACTACTACTACTACTACTACTACTACTACTACTACTACTACTACTACTACTACTTCTGCTGCTGCTGCTGCTGCTGCTACCTCTACTGCTACTGCTGCTGCTACTACTACTACTACTACTACTACTACTACTACTACTACTACTACTGCTGCTGCTGCTGCTGCTGCTGCTGCTGCTGCTGTTACTCTACTACTACTACTACTACTACTACTACTACTACTACTACTACTACTACTACTACTACTACTACTACTACTACTACTACTACTATTATATGGGACTGTTACTGTGCTGAATCTTATTAAGCAAAGAAATCAAAGCACTTACATTCAAAACATTCACACGCATGCAACTGTTTTGCCTAAATGACATTTTCAACGTTTTTTTCTTCTTCAAGCTGATACTAGCTTACAAATACTATCGTACAAGAACCGTTATCATTACTCTACAAACAAAGCATCGTACAGCATCACTTAACGTCATCAAGGTATATCATATCTACTCTGACATTCCTCAGGACAAGCGACAGTTCCTTCAAAACTACAACTCCTGTACATCTCACCCCCCCCCCCCCCTGCCCCATCTTTTTTCTGCACTCAACACACACACTGGATCCACCATCCCCCTTCTTCTTCATCATCCCTGTAGTCCCTCCTCCTCCGCCAGCCACTACTTCAACACACTTTATTTCTTCAGATTGCACTTGAGTGCGTGTAACGGTCTGAAGACCCGGGCAGAAGAAGTGAGGACTGTGTTGCCAGACTAAACACAGAGAGGAAGAGGGGGGCTGAGAGGAAGGGAAAACAGTTTTGGTGGAGTGGAAGATGTGCGATGTGAGATTGCAGCAGGGTTGGGGGGTGGGAGGGAGGTGTTAGATCTTGGCATATAGTGGGTTTGGTGTGGCAGAGGAGAGGAAGATTGAAACTGGGAGAAAGAGAAATTGAAGGAGAGAAAGTTTGAGTAGTGGTTAGAGATGGAGCGAAGGCTAAGGCTAACATATTTTATTCGAGATAATAATAACACTGTGCTCTTATTTTACATCGCGCTCGCCGCGCTCTCTGTTCAGGGATACATCAATTTGCTAAATACTATAACTAAAGCTTATGCATACTATAATTACTCTACTACACAATAAAGACACTATCTATGACTAAGTAATAAAAATACACTCGATCAAAACTAATAACTCTAGTACAATAAACGCTGTTGTGGTATTGGAATAACTATAATAAACTATAATAGTAATACACAAACATAAACTATATACAACTTGACTACTCTCTCTCTACCCTACTCATCTGTGCAAAATTATACTTACATAATCATACTACTTCTATATAAGCGCGGATTCTCTGTGTTATTAACTAATATCTATATTGATAGGAGTATACTGCACATATACAATATAAACTACAATCAACAATTATAAGATGTTACAGTGCGAACTATAAAGCCAAAATCAAAGCACTTAATTCAAAACATTCACAGCATAGCAATGTTTGCCTAATGACATTTTCAATGGTTTTTCTCAAGCTGATAAACTACAAACATGGCGTACAAGAATCGATTATATTCTGTAAAAAAAGCATCGATAGAATCCGCTGAAAGACATCAACGTACAAAACTATAAATTCTCAGGAACAAGAAAGTTCCTTCAACTACAACTCCTGTACATGCTACACCATAACTCACCCCCCCTCCCATCTATTTTTTCTGCACTCAACACACACATCGGATCACCATGCCCCCTTCTCAACCTGTAGTCCCATCTCAAGCCAGCCACTACTTCAACACACTTTATTTCTCAATGCAGTGAGTGGTAAACGTCGAAGACCTGGCAAAGAAGTGAGGACTGTTTGCCAGACTAAACACAGAAGGAGAAGAAGGGGGCTGAAGAGGAAAACTAGTTTTGGGTAGTGGATAGATGATTGCATTGAGATTGCAGCAGGGTGGGGAGAGAGCGGGGTGGTGTTAGATCATGGCGATAGGGGGGAGGTGGGGGAGGAGAGAGAGAGAGAGAGAGAGAGAGAGAGAGAGAGAGAGAGAGAGAGAGAGAGAGAGAGAGAGAGAGAGAGAGAGAGAGAGAGAGATGGCACGGCTGCTAAATGGTTAAGGCTCCACCCTCTTGTCCGGCTGGTTATGAAATGACAGACTGAAGGTTCATTCATATCTTGATTGCTTAATATGAAGGAAAATGTGACAATCTTCCTTAACAGCAAGACCTGTGAGTATCTTTAACTCGTTGTTTGCCTCAAAGTCTTGGTGGTATTGAGTGTCTTAGATTCCTATCAAGACCTGGTGAATGCAGAAACAGGGGACTATTGATCACTTGAGGTTTCACCCGCATCTTTGAGTATCCAACTTACTAGTCAAGTATCTAGGCAGCAGATATTTCTGTAGATATGCTATGTTGATTATGGAATAGTTCACACGTAGACACACATTTGTAGAAAAAACAAAAACGAAAAGGAAGTTGTTACAGAAGTAAGACTTTTGGGTCATTGGAGGCTCGAACCACCCAAACACCAGATTGACAACACTGCATTGACTCAGCGGCAAATGCATGTCTTGAAAGCCGATTTTGGTGCAGATGTAGAGGAAAACCACATTCTTATCTCCCTTTCCCACGCCTTTTTAACAAAGCCCTTAAACGCAATGGTCTGGGTGATCTTCATACAGGTGTGATAAAATTAAGATCAGGTATAAACAATAGATGATGAACTGTGATGGCAGCGTATCGAACACAATTCTGCAGAAATAACCCCTTTATTGCAAAATATGTATCTTCTTTGCAGATAAAACTTATTGTCTTGATTATTATAAATAGCACCATCACAATATAATATCCTTGAAATAAATATATCTATCATCATCATGCGTCATCATCATCATCGTTGTGGTCGTCGTCGTCGTTGTTTTGTCGTTGTCGTCGTTGTTGTCGTCGGCATCATTGTATCAATATCTACGTACAAATGCCAAAACTTAGAATAACTTTGAGAAAAAAAGCAAGCAGACAGCCAACCAGCCAGCCAGCCAGCCAAACAGACAGACAGACAGACAGACAGACAGACAGACAGACAGACAGACTGACAGACAAGGAGACAAAGAAATAAGAAGAAAG
>CM060316.1:74070728-74088228 GCA_030674155.1 Stramonita haemastoma | reverse complement strand
CCGAGGTCTCGTGTGTTACATATAATTATCCAGCGCATATAAAAAAAATCTAGACAACGGGATAGTTGTCCCTAGCAAAATTATGCAGAAAAAAGCCACTTAACAAAAATGCAGTTGTAGACAAAAGAAAATGAAGGGTGGCACTGCTCTTGTGGCGACGTATCTCTAAGGGAAAACAGCTCGTATTTCACCCAGAGAAATCTGCCTTGACTTAACGTAGTCTAATTTTTTTTTTCAAAAAAGCCTAAGCATAAACTTGCCTCTCCAACACAAAGACCTACATTAGCCATATCACAATACAAGCTGTGGCGGACATTTTGACAACATCGTTGTTCCTTACTGAATGATTTTTCGTTTAACTCAATGAGAACATTTCCATTGCTGACAATGATTGACAACATGGATTCTACAATGGCCGCTGGAATGGTCAGTAAAAGCGCTTTAAGTGCACACATTGGTAGTAGGACGATAATGAAACTGGGAAAAATGATGAAAAGACGGGCTGGGGGGATGTTTCGATAGATTGTGGGTTTTTTTTTTTTAACTTGTTTAAATCATAAAATTGAGTTTAGTGCATTTTTTTTCTTTGTGTTACAACACGTTTTGTGTGTAAAACTCTCCAAGGGAAAAGCACACTGACCATTGCAATGATGTCACATTGATTTGTTTTTTTGTCTTCGTGTATTTTGTTTTGCCTTTAATGGATACTTTTTTCTGTGTAGAATCTTTGATTCTATTAAGTAACTTGCGACACATTTATTATTTCAAAGCAGCAAATCTATAGCGGATTACGAAAAGGAGTGACAGGCACCCAAACAGATTGTGTGCTGAAACTTTTAAGCTATAAATGAATGATGATTCCCGGACGTCTAATTTTCCCATCCAGACACTTAACACCAAAACCGCAATGCATGCTTGATAAAATGGGAGAACTATCTGGATGCAGAATGGATTCAAACTGCAAACTCCCAGCTTTGTAGTACAGTATATTGACTGCTAGGCTAATAAACCATCACTGGCACTTCTGGTATGATAAAAACATCAGCCTTGATACCAGCGGACAAGGTAGGCGTACCAATGAATTACGTAGGAGTACAGATACCATAGTCAATGAAGGGATTTCATAGAGGTAAGTTCCTGTGCTTTAAAAGACTGCTTCTGCTTCTTTTTTGCAGGGATATACTGATTTCCCATTTGATGGCTACGCACTGTCTTCCAAGAGTTATACATATAAATCTCTCTCTCTCTCTCTCTTTCTCCCTCTCTCTCTCTCTCTCTCTCTCTCTCTCTCTCTCTTATATATATATTATATATATATATTTTATCTATTCTAAAAGAGGGTAACACAGGTTAGTACAAAAACCTCTTTAAAAACTTAGAGGCATGAAAGCACCCGACCTAGTAAAGTCATCGTCTGGCTGATCGATACACCAAACTAAATAGTGTCTTCCAAATTCTTGCTTTTGGTTTGTCTGTCCTTTCAAGATTTTTTCTTTTATCCCACACTATTCTAGCTTGTATCAACAAAATCACCCTTTTTCCAGCTTTTAGTTTTACAAATAATAACATATTAACGCGAAATTCCAAAAGGAGCACGCATGGCATTAAAATCAAGAAACAAAAAAACGACCCATCTCTCATACACCCAATTATTAAAAAAACCCACCTCAATACTCCAGCAGTGAAATGGGATGGATCCTCCCTTGTCTTTCCAAATAATGATAATGATAATAATGATAATAACAATAATAAGGATAATATTGATAATGATGATGATGATGATGATGATGATGATGATTAATAATAATAATAATAATAATAATAATAATAATAATAATAATAATAATAATAATAATAATAATAATAATAATAATGATAATAATAATAATAATAATGATAATAATAATGATGATGATAATAATAATAATAATAATAATAATAATAATAATAATGATGATGATGATGATGATAATAATAATAATATATAATAATAATAATGATGATGATATAATAATAATAATAATAATAATAATAATAATAATAATAATAATAATAATAATAATAATAATACATGGAATTGATATAGCGCTATATCTTGTAAAAACAAATCAAAGCGCTTATAGGAATGATAGGCGACAAATCACAATGGATAAGGAGCTTAACCACACACGGTCTATTTCCCAAAAGAAACCGACCTTACCACAGGAGACAAGGCGTGAACTCTACTAGAAGTTGAAAACAAAAAATCTGACCAGGTCCTTTCTCCTTTCAAGGCCACGCACCACTGATGCAGTAAAGTGAGGGGAGAAGAATGTTAAAGCAACAGGACTCCAATCCCAGTTGTGTTAGACGAAAGGAGGTCACAGGGATGGAACACAGCTGTTATCAATGTCATTATCTTGTGATTATCTTGTCACATACTTTTTTCCGGTTCTGGTAACAGACTCTTCTCTTTCTCTCTCTGTGTGTGTCTTGTCTTTTTGTCTGTCTATCTTTTTGGTTCGTTTTTTGTATGTCTGTCTATTTGTCTGTCTATCTTTACGTCTGTCTCCGTCTGTCTGTCTCTTTTTCTGCCCCCTCCTCCACTCTCTCTGTCTGTCTGTCTGAGGAAAGAAAAAAAACACAGACACAAAGAGACAAACATTGGAAGACAGCAAACTACACGACAGACACAGACACACAGACAAACAGGCAGATAAACAAATTGACGACCAGACAGACAGAATAAATAGAAAGATGGAGAAACGAGGCAGTGTTGGTTACAAGTTGGGAGTTAAAAGGTTAAAATCAATGCCCTTTCAGAGAGACAGAGAGAGAGAGAGGGGGGGGGGGGGAGAGAGGGAGAGAGAGAGAAGAGAGAGAGAGGGGAGAGACAGGGAAGAGAGAGGAGAGAGAAGAGAGAGAGAGAGAGAGAGAGAGAGGAGAGAGAGAGAGAGGAGAGAGAGAGAGAGAGAGAGAGAGAGAGAGAGAGAGAGAGAGAAGCCACTTCCTTATAGAATATGCCAGATGATCTTCAAAAAACTTAAGAAGACGAGCAAGAGGAGACTCAAAGTGACTGCCAGACAAACCCACAGACAGACAGAGACAGAGGCAGACTGACAAACAGATAGAGAAACAGACAAACAAACAGACAAACAGAGATTGTGAATTCGAGTGCACGTATATTAAAAAAAAAAACACAACTCCTTTCATAAGCCAATACAATTATTCAATTTCTTTGCATTTTCTTTACCCTTTCATTCGAAATCGTGAGCTTTCGGGCAAAGTGCTGACATGTATTGACAGGTTTGTTATTTTGTGTGTTTTATCTAACATTGTACTGACATTTCCCTCTTTCCTTCTTCCTTCTTCTTTCTTCATTCACATGACAGCTTTGTCTTTCTAAAGCTCTGACATCTCATATCCTGTTTTGCCACAATCATTTTTTTTTACCGACAGCCGCAGCCGAAGAGAACCCAAGAAAACAGACAGGCCAACAAAAGAATTAAACAAGCAAACAAACAAATATACAAAGAAAGCAACGGACACAACAAAAGCAAAACAAAACCCCAAGGAAATGAAAGCACACAAGAACATATTGGAGGTGTCAACACCCAATGCACACAAGGGCAAGAGTGTTAACACAATGAGAGCAGGTTGGCTTTTTTTTTTAAAGTGTCCATTTAAAAATAAAAGAATATGCGTTGTCGTGAGTTGTGTTTCTGTAAACTTGTGGACTATGTTTTATTTTTGTTTGTCACCAATATCTTTTTTGGTGTCTCAGAGTTGGTTTTTGAGGTGCAGTGTTCCCGAACAATGATTAAGAGAGAGAGAGAGAGAGAGAGAGAGAGAGAGAGAGAGAGAGAGAGAGAGAGAGAGAGAGAGAGAGAGAGAGAGAGAGAGAGAGAGAAGAGAGTACGTGTGTGTATATAGCAATAGCTCATAGTTCTTGTGCTTTTCCCTAAATCGGAAATCCCCGCTGGGACACTACGTTAATCACAACAACAACAATCGTTCTGTGCTGTCTGTATCTGATTTAAAAAGACATATGTGTTAGAAAGTTTCTATGTTCATGTTATCACATTTAAATCATCGTCTTGATTCATGCAGGGCCCCCCACCCAAACAGAAAATCCCATTTAGGTACTCTGCTTCTATAATGTTCACTGCAATGAAAGTGTAGCAAGCAATTAAAAGACTATTTACACAACAAAGTAAAACAAACAAAATCATGAAACAAACTAGACTCTGCCTGGCACAGGAAGAAGAAAAGAGGAGAGAACAGCTAGGAGGAGATGTGGGATGGCTGCGGTAAGGGGAAACAAGCAAGGAAGAAAAGAAAAAAAACACCACAACCTGCGTCTTGCTGTCTTAGCCAATCAAAGTTTCCCAAACAATTAACTCCTACATCCGGACTGTGATTGGAGAATTCGATCTGTGTGAAACCGCCACTACCCCTGACTAGTTTCTGTCGGCTGTGATGGGGTCCCCTTATGTGGAGAAAGGCCAGTAGAGAGGGTGGAGAAAATGGAGAAAAATAGGAGGAGGGGGAAGGGGAGGAGTGCAAACGGAGGAAAAGTGATGGGAAAATGGGGGTTGGGGGCAGAGACACTGGTAAGGAATGGTGTTACTTGACCAATACTATAATTGGTGCACAGATAAACTATCATTGATTTCGCCCCACCCTTGCCCAGACAGGGAGATCTAACTTTCCCCCGAAGGATCTATACAATGGTTTCCTTCCATTTCCATCTCGTTACCAGCTGGAGTCTGGTCTCACTCCCAAGCCGCTCATTTCCTACTTTTACCCATTGCTTAAAAACAAAAAGTAGGATTGTTTAGAAATACACACACAAGTTTTGCTGTGCTAAAGTGTTGCGGGGTAAACTATTTAATTCTGAGGTCTGTAAGCTTGTCTGGTCAAAACAGGAGATTGATTGTAAAACTCTCGTATTTCTCCCAACTATACACGTTTCTCTCCTTCAGAAATAACTGGTGGGGACATTTAAGTTGACACACAATATACTTTGAAAAGAGAATAAAAGACCCTACTCTTCAAAAGAAATAATGGTTCTTGTCTTGTTGCCCTGATATTCCAAGGCATTTCACCTATAGGTGAACTAATCTTTGAGAGAGAGACATACACGCGTTCTCTTACTGTGAAAACAACCGTTCTCTTACTTTGAAAACAAGTGCATTGAAATTGTAAATTGTCCCTTGTCTGGACTGCTTGCCATTATACATGGGCGTACATTTCCTGCTAAGTAAGCATGGATGCACTTTTCATCAGATCAGTTCCAATCTAGTTTTCACCAGGTCCGATGCAGTTTCCAAATGGTCCAGTCTACTTTTCAACATATGTAGTTAGGCATCTATTTTTTAAAATAAAATTTTGTAGTCATTTTTTATATCACTGTATATCACAGCAGATTTCTCTGTGTGAACTTTGTGCTGCTCTCCCCCGGGTGAGCACATTGCCACCAGTGCAGCGCTGCCTATTCTTTTTTTTCTTTTCCTGTCTGCAACTGTATTAATTTGTTGTTTCCCTATCAGAGTGGCTTTTTCCTACAGTATTTTGCCCAGGGACAACCCTCTTGTTGTCGTGAGTTCTTTTACAATGCGCTAAATAATGATGTCTAACACACGGGACCTCGATTTATCGTCTCATCCAAAGACTAGCACCCAGACCTCCACTCATGGTCAAATGGATGAGGGAAAAGTGATGGGCTCAAACAGGATTCAAACCACCGCACATTCCAACCCGGACTTTTCGTTTTCCAGACAGGCATATTACCTCTAGACCACCGGTCCACCAGGTAAAAGTTGAATGAACAAGTTTAGATATGAGAATTTTTTAAAAAGCCTGCCGAGAGGATAATACAGACCAATGATGAAATAAAGAATTGTAGACATATTAGCGGATTAGAAATAGTAGCACAAGTTGATGTGGGAAAAAAAGGAAAGAAACTGTACCTTGGATATCTCAGCCAATGAAACTCCGCCAAACAATTTACTCCGTACATCCTGACTGGGATTGGATAATTCGATCTGTTCGAAACTGCTACTACCCCAGACGGCCCCCATCTACAGAGAGAGATTCTCTACAGTGGAAAAGGGCAAGTAAAGAGGAGGGTGGGGAAATGGGATGGATGGGGGTCCGAGGGTGGTAAGAGGGACAATCAGAAGGAGGTTGTGTGAGAAAATAGAGGCAGACACAGAAGTAAAGCATTGTATCAGTTAGGCAAGATCATAATTGGTGTTTAGACAGATGATAATTGATTCTACAACACCCCTATTCAGTTAATTCTGACGTGCACTAACTGTCCGTTATCCTCGATATAGAATAATAGATCAATACATAAATGAATAAATAAATCATTAAATACTGGGGTCCTCCATTTCCATCTCAGTACCAGCTGGGGTCTGGCCTCACACTCAAGCCACTCATTTCCTACTTCCATCCAGTGGCCAGTTGAAATGGGAAAAGGCCCTAAACAGATAAAAGTTTGCTGGAATAGAATGGTTTGAGATGAGCTGCTACATAAGGCTTGCAGCCTAGCGTGGTCAGGTTAGGTACGAGAGTAGATGCTCAGTGTCTGGAATGGCGGTATAACTATAGGGCAAATTCTTGTGTTGAAGAACGAGGATGAGCACCCAGATCTTTTGGGTAACTCTCTATACGTATTAAATGGTGATCTCTCTCTCTCTCTCTCTCTCTCTCTCTTCTCCTCTCTCTCTCTCTCTCTCTCTCTCTCTCTCTCTCTCTCTCTCTCTCTCTCTCTCTCTCTCTCTCCTCAATTCATTTCCAGTATACGAAAAATTCACTGGCATGCTCAAAAGTACGAATACCCTGGCAATATTGTTTTCTTCTTGGCCCAGGACATTGGTGTGTTGTTCTGCTCTGAAATGTTATGCTGAAATTGGCTTCATCCATAGAAAATCCTTATCATACCATCTTCTTTTTTTATAAAACAAATATTCACCCCGAGAATAGGTGCCTGTATGGCAAAGTACTTGGAAGTAGTCATAAATGCAAACGACTGCTCCGGCGCACACTTACAGCCTCATAGTGATTCCCAGGTGTGGTGAGGAAGACGGAGAGCATGTTACGTATCACCCTTGTTTGCCAACCTGAATAACCCCCAACACAACAAAAATAATTCTACCCGGACTTAAGATCCTACCTTCTGCTTTAGCCACTGTCTTGTTCCAGTACTCCTGTAGTCTTAGGTCACCCTACATACAGTTTCCAACAAGTCAATTATTTTCAGTGAATGTAATCGGCAGGCAAATCATCAGTACACAGGAATGCGATTTTACCATTAGAATGAAAGGAATAGCTGGAAGTAGAAGGAAGAAGGCTGGAATAGAGAGCTGGGTACATCTGGTAGCTGTGGCTGGCAAGAGGAGAAAAAAAAAAACAAGAAGAAATGGACCTTGCTGTCCTAGCCACTCAAGCATCTCACAAATAATGTACATTGTTCATCCAGACTGTGATTGAATAACTCAATTTGTGTTGTTCTTCATTGTTGGACAGATCTCTGGGGTTAGCCAGGAATAGGATGTTGCATATGCGACCGTTTACCTACCACCAAGTTAGCAGTATTTCAACTTTGGGGCTAATAAATCTATTAAAACTGCTACTAGGACTAGTCCTGAATACCTCCTACTTACAGTGAGAAATCCATCTTAGGGAGTAAGGAGGATGGAGAACTTGAAAGAAGGAGGTAAGCAATGAAGAGGAAAATTGGTAAGGAAGATGCAAGAGTGAGATGCAGTGTCACCCGGCCAGTACTATAATTTGTGTGGAGATAAACTGTCATTGATTTCACCACACCCTCTGCCCAGACAGGGGATCTAACTTGCCCAAAGGTCTATAACCTGGATTCCTCCAGTTCCATCTCGTTACCAGCTGCGGTCCGGTCCGCCACCCCCCCCCCCCCCCCCCCACCCCCTCCCCACCAAGCCATCGATCTTCTCCTTCTGTTCATTGCCCAACTGAAATGGGAAAAAGTCCAACACAGATACAAGTGTTCTGAACTGTAGTTACCATGAGGTCAACTGCAAACAACGCCTGCAAAGTGATGTGCCAGAGTAGGTTGATGAGACAAAGATCCTGTTTGGTGTTAGGATGGTGGAACTGCTTTCATTACACTTATGCGTGTATACTTCTCTGTTGAAATGCGTTCATTGACCTTCACTTTATCACATGCCTTACTTATTTCAGGGTGAGAAAGTGGAAAGTGGCAACTTTTAGACAGAGATGGCCACATTTTTTCTGTTTTGATAATCTATTCTTCTAACACATTGTCACCTATAGCTGACAGACTTCACCACTGTGAGAATGAAAAACAAAAAGTATTTCTCAGCAAGCAGTGCTTTTGACAAAGGTATAAAATATCACCTTGTGATGATTCTCACAAAGGTATTATTTGCTCATGTGAGGAAAGAGAGAGAGAGAGAGAGAGAGAGGAGAGAGAGAGAGAGAGAGAGAGAGAGAGAGAGAGAGAGAGAGAGAGAGAGAGAGAGAGAGAGAGAGAGAGAGAGAACACTGAGCACTGAACACTGAACACTGAACACTGAAATCGTTTAATGTACATTGGCCATGGACCACAATACATTTCTTGGGCTTGGGATGAAACAAAAGATTCATTCATATCATTGGCAAAGCAAATGCACAAAAGGTATAGATTCATGACTGGTGAAAGAAGAAAAACATTTGTCTAAGTCATGATTATGACCCTAGTGTCCCAAAATATGATTTTCCCTGGGGAGAGAACTATGAACACTGGGATAATCAATGTACATTGGCCCTGGCCCACAATACATCTCTTGGACTTGGGATGTCATAATGGGTTTATTCAAATTATTGGCAAAGCCAAAACACAAAAAGTACATGCTATGCCTAAACAAAGTCATGACCCCTATATCAAGCATAACCAACTCACAAAATGAAAATGATATCTAATGAAAATTTTGGAAATCATGCATATTAAGTGTAAATCAAATCGTATCAGTATTTCAATACACAGCTTGAAGTAGATTTTTCCTTTTGTTGATAGAATGAAAAATATATCTAGATAAACCGTGCTTGCACTCATCATTTGTTGCTTTGAGAGAGAGAGAGAGAGAGAGAGGAGAGAGAGAGAGAGAGAGAGAGAGAGAGAGAGAGAGAGAGAGAGAGAGAGAGAGAGAGAGAGAGAGAGAGAGAAGGCAAGGCAAAGGCAAGGCAAGGCAAGGCAAAATTCTTTTATTCGAGGATAATAGATAAGCACTCATGTGCTTTTTTACATCCAGTCCCCGCCCTTTTCAGGGATAACATCAAGATAAAAGATAGCCTCAACTAAACAAGAACAATTATAATGATCCAATTACCAAGAGCAAAAAACCTTACCAAGTATCAAACAACAGGTAAGAAATAGACAGAGATACAAAATTAAGGTAATGTTATAAAAAAGGCACTCATTCAAAACGAAAATAAGAAGTAAGAATCAATGATGATTTTGATTTGAATAGAAAAAATAACAACAAACAAACAAACAAACACAAAAACATACAAAACAAAACAAACAAAAAACCCCAACAAAAACAAAACAATACGAAACAAAACAAAAAAGGCGCAATAATTAAAGATCAAAAATGAGAATATGATGAGGTTAGATGACTGAAAACATCAATCCACCATCATCTATCATCAAAATAAGTCCCATAAAACATTAGATTTTGATAAAAGGTGGGAAAGAACAACAACAACAGGTAAGAAATAAGACAGAGATACAATATTAAGGTAATATTATAAAAAGGCACTCATTCAGAAACGAAAATATGAAGTAAGAATCAATGAAGATTTTGATTTAAATACAAAAAAAAAACCAAGAGAGAGAGAGAGAGAGAGAGAGAGAGAGAGAGAGAGAGAGAGAGAGAGAGAGAGAGAGAGAGAGAGAGAGAGAGAGAGAGAGAGAGAGAGAGAGAGAGAGAGAGAAACTGGAGCAAGTAAGAGATTAACACTGTACGACTCCACCAGATAAACCTTAAACAAGACCTATTCATCTCAGCCAATCAATGTTTCCAAAAACAATTGAACTCTGTCATCCAGACAGTAAATAACAGCACTCAATGCCTGAACCAGCGACAGTACCCAGTTCCTGATCTCTATCATTCTGATACGGGCAGGCATCCTGCACAAGGGGCAGCTAGAGGCAGACGTGGGAGTGAGGCCCAGTGTTCTCACTTGGCCACTAGCACTACACTAGGTCAGGGATAAAGTGTCATCGATTTCACCCTACTGCTGGCCAGACTGGGGACTCTTGTCTTGAGCTGCAGTCTATACACTGGGATCAACGATCACTGGGATTAACGATACTGTCTTGTCCCACTACCCAGTCATCTCTGTCCTTTTTTACCGTAGCCACTGTCACAGCGATGCTGTGAACACCCAAGGTTCATTCGAGGTCGAGGATTGTTTCTGTCACTGCTGCACTGGTGAGCACAGAATGCTGTCAACGTCAGGTCATGAGGAGATCTTTGAGTAATACTGGCATTATTATGAGACCCTTAGAACTAGAAGTCCATCGCCTTCTCCCTTTAGTCATTAAGAGAGGACGATAATGTTATGGAAGAGTGTGTGTGTGTGTGTGTGTGTGTGTGTGTGTGTGTGTGTGTGTGTGTGTGTGTGTGTGTGTGTGTGTGTGTGTGTGTGTCGATTTTTATGACTTAATTCTCAATGATTTGCACAAACACACATATAGACACACACACATACACATACACATCGTGTGTCGGTGGGAACAGATGATATTTAAAAAACTGCATACACACGGGGACTGGGTGTAAAAAAGCACAAGAGTGCTTATCCCATTATCCTCGATTAAAAAAATATATATATATATATCAATATATATCAAGGAAACACAAGTCAACAAATAAAACACTATGACCCATCTCAAAGTTGGAAGAAAAGAGACGAAGGCAAGGAAACATATCATCTGTGCTAGCCCTTGTCTGTGACAGACGAATGCTGACATCCGGACAGTAATCAGTGTTATTGATCAGTCTGGTGCAGCTAGACATTGCCTCTGAAAGTTAGCTAGCCTCTCTGCGAAATTTACTTCCAGCAGAATGGTATATTCTAGGTGTTAAACAAAGTCTTACTCTTAAACACAGTAAGCGTGGATTGGGATTTTAAAACCACCATGTAAACTTTAAACAAAAAGATCACACTAAAAACGAAATGTAGATTTGTCTTATCTGCCTCCTAACTATCACAAGAATAAAGTACTTGCATATACTATAAAGAGAGGACAAATATACACGCGCATCGTATCTTACGACTGCACACAGTAGGTCTGCTCCTTCCTGAGTTTATCTTTCACACCCTCCTGTGAGTGTGTTTTGATAATGGAGAGTAACCTGATAGATTATCAGATTGTTTACGTACATGAGTCTACATTAAACCTGTGGGTCAGTTAAAAGTACTACATACTTGAAACAAGTTGTTTAATGCTAATGTTGTCAATCCGATCAGCCATTCGTCATGACTGGTATTTTGGATAAACATTGAAACCAAAATGTTGCCCTCACCCTGCCTCTATGCAGTCTTTCTTCTTCTTCATCATCCTTAGTCTTTTGTTTCAAGTTCACTTGCAGTCTGTGAAATTAATAGCCTTTTACGGAAAGTGAATTTTTGCAAATGTATTGTAGCTTTTGTTTTGTGGTGTGGCTAAAGAAGGAAAAGTGAGAGGAGAATGAAGTCACATGTAGTCATATAGTTTTCGTTCTATGGCAAAAACATACTGGCTATAAAGCTGGCGCGGTAAAGTTTGGGCAGTCTTAATCAGGGAAAGTGGCCATAGTATTATACAGTCTATATTTCCTCACATTACCTGTCTGAGTTTGTGTGTTTTGCTTGTTATCTTGTTTAAGTTTGGGTTGGTTTTTTTCCCAATATTTCTTCAGAAATTTGCCAGGAACAGTGTGTTGTTTTCACATTTCTGTTTACATTATTACATGCATGCTAAATGTGCCGTGCTGTCATATGACCATAAGTTTTAGCTTTAGTGTAAAACTTGCAAATAGACCGTTTATTTTCGTGTAATTGATGGTGGGCAAATGTTTATTCGTGGACAGTGTTAAAATCACATATCTCTTAGTTTCTACAGAAGTTCATTGCCTTCAGACAGAATGTAGTGGTGATGTAACAGAAGCAACAGAAAATATTAGGACTACCCCTCCTATAAACAACACTGATATTATAACAAGAACCAAACAGTTGTGAAATGTTCCTGAATACGTATTCATTCAGTGCAAGTGTGAGAAGTAGTTTGATGATATAAATCATCAATGAACCAGACATTTATACGTTCCCTAAGTCTATGCATTTGACTATGTGACCCAAGCCTGCCTGCCTTGAAACCTCCATCCTATTTTCCACTGTCTGTCTTCCTCATTTCCTTTCTGTGAATAAGCAGGATTATGACCAAGAACAACATAATGTCTGCTCAGCCGTTTCTTCCCAGAGGTCCTCTGTGGACACTGTGTGCCGGTGATGGGGGCAGAGGAGATAGGATCTGGTGCATCTTTATCGGTAGTGGAGCAATGCATTGGTGATTCTGGGCACAGAATTGGTTGCGCCAACAGTGACTTGCTTTCCCAATCCTGAAGAATGACTTGATTAGAATTGCAATTTTTCCATGACTCTGATCCTAAAAAAGGGAACACTTTAACTCGAAAATAAAGCTGCTTAGCTTAGCAAATTCAATCTGTTTTGTTGCGAAGTGAGTTGATTAAACTGGTTATTCTTCTTCTAAACCATTTTAATGGTGTTTCTGTATCTTCCCGGAAAAAATAAAACAAAATATCAATCCAAGGGAATGTACCAACAACTAGAAAACCAAATAGACCCTACAAAGCAAACAAGCAAACACACAGGAATCAGCAGCACCCCCACCCAAGATAGACAAGAAAAAGAAGAGGCAAAAGCTATTTATTTATTTATTTATTCTTTTATATCGAGGATAACAGAATAAGCAATCATGTGCTTTTTTTCATCCGGTCCCCGTGTGTATGCAGTTTTGTAAATATTGTCATCTGTTCCCACCGGCACACGATGGCCTACTCTTACGAAAAGCGGAACAGGATTTAACGTGTGCGCAAGATGTTAAACACCAGTAGATATCTCCACTAGTACCCGGCCTGTGTGTAAAAGATTAATGTCTACATCCGGACAGTGATTACAAACATCGATCAGTCTGCAGCAGCCGACCACTGCCTGTCTGTGTGTGTGAGAGAGTCAGCTAACCTCTGCAGAGTTCACATGAGAGTAGGGGAGGTGGAGGAACAGGAGACAGTGTGGTTTTGGTGTTAAACAAAGTGCTCTTACTCGACAAACAGTGTGATCATCGGCACACAGATTAAATCTTCTGCTGAAAACCTTGAACAAATAGGATACACTTGATAGTGAGTAATGAATTTTATTTTTCGTCTGGCTCTTCGCCAGTGTAACATGAAAACGTTTACATCGGTAATAAAATATATTATTTGTCAAAGAGATGTATTTAATCTGACTGTGCACACAATATATTTGTCCTCACTAGTTGTTTATACCAACAGTTTGAACGACAATGACGTGGTCATGAACTTGAACAGTGCAATGTCTGCTTAGTTCTTTTCTCCTAGTCTACGTTCCTTATGGACATGCATTTTAGGCCTTCTACGTACGTGTCTAAAAACCTGCTTCCAGCTGGCTATATTACGTCTTTACTGTGTCGACAAACTCTGCTAATATTGTCTTTCAGTGATCATTTCTAATCAGAAAAGGAAATTACGTCTTTACTGTGTCGACAAACTCTGCTAATATTGTCTTTCAGTGATCATTTCCAATCAGAAAAGGAAAACACTGATAGATTGGATATTGCTTTGCCGATTATTTGTCAGTTGCTTTGCCAGTTATTCGTCAAAACCACAAAATGTCAACAGTGCAAAACTGGTTAACTAATTAACGAAATATCTAACTGATTAACGGCCTCTTAAAGTGATTGGCTATAATTATAGATGAAAAAAATTGCCAGGAAGGAATTAATTTGGTGTTACACTTATTTTTCTTAACGCAAATGCTTTAAGTGCATGAAACAATCTGGACTTATCTAACATTGCCTTTTCCTTCAAGTAGTATTATAAACCAACATAGGCAAGCAAGACACGAGTCTTGCAATTAGAGCGTTTACTAAGCTCCGTACTGTGCTGAGTGCTACACGGACACAGGAACAGACTGTATCGACACATTTCCAGTATCAAGCAACCACCCCCCTCTGCATTTTCTCAGAGGTGCCATTTTATATTTCTCAATTAATTCAGCACTGCCATCGGGCTCTGTCGACAAGTGGCGATCATTGGGGGCTGTAATACCAACATCCTGGGGTATGGTAGGAGGGGGACATAACCCCTGGCACAGGAACAATCGACAGACCAAACAGCAGACGACAGATGAAAAATGGAGGACACGTCACATCTTCTCTAATGGAAGAAAGAAACCGGCAGTGTCGGCGAGGACTTTTCAGTGTGTGTCTACCTGGAGTCATCTACAACTCTTAATGACCCGGACACCTGGTATTTTGAGACTTGCATTGGCAGCGTTTGCAACTTTATCCTTTAACCTTGTGAAGCTTAGCAAAAGGTGGATATCAATGTTATTTTTCTACATGCATATAATGTTGGCGGACTGATGCGTGCACAATTTCATGACTGCGAGTGCACATAATTATGCGTGTATGTTTGCGTAAGAGCGTGCGTGTGTCTGAGATCATGTTATAATACAATCTCACAACGGAATACTGTCTCAATGTTGACTAATGTCTAAAGGTGTTTATTGTAACAACTACAAACTTCAACAGTGTCTGACACAATTTCTTCTCCACCACTGTGTAGAATTGCCTTGACCTCAGTGTGTCTGGGGTAGGTTGAATGTCTTTGGTAACAGGGTGCATGCTGGATATGTTCGTGTCAATCATGCCGCAGGGCATAGCTGACCTGACCCGCAGTATTATTTTTAGAAGATAAGCTTCCATTGCAACGTGTGCACAAAATGTGTGCGGGTTGTCACACGGGACCGGGGAAGGGAGTCAGTATCAATGTCAACCCCAGGAAACAATACCTCTTGATGACACCTCAGCAGATGCTGGCATCAATCTGTTACTGTCAGATCACCAGGCTGATTTTCATAATACTACATTTCTTTTACTGAATGATGAATGAATTCTTTTGACTGTGAATTTACAACATAAACCCTGAAAAAGCATAGTCGATCCACTACGTGGTGTGTGCTGACATAACGGAAAACGTCATGTTACAAACAATTCTAAATGATTATAACCATGTAGGTGCTCCAGATTGTACAGAAATAAAGACTTCAGTTTCACAGAGCAAACAAAACATAACACTTCTCTCCTCCCTTGAAACAAAATAAACGAAACAAACAAACAAACAAAAAAAGGCTTACAGGAGAAAACAAAATACGGCACATAATAATGAACACGTTTCCTTAACTTTTCATGGTTTAGTGACTGCATCAACATGTTCACAAAATTCCTTCCCCCTTACCACCCACCCTAGCGTCTGTAAGCTGTTATTAGTGATTCCAAATCGGGGCTCAGGAAGGCGTGTAAATGACGGTAATGAGGGAGGGTGGTGGCACTGATGGCAGAAAGGACAGACACAGAAATGGGAGACCCAGTCTGCTCTGCTACACGTCAACTGACTTCTAGAACCCGCCAGGAGTTGCTGATTGTTGCTAATTTGTTCTCCCTAAGCCAGGCAACCTACAATTTGGGATTTCTTTTCTTATCGTGGCTAGCTGTCTCAGGGCCTGACTTTTATTTTTGGGATAAAGAAACACGAGGGGGTGTTTTGGATGAAGGAAGGAATGCTTAGACGTTTGATTTTTATTTCGTTCCTTGTTTGTGTCCGAGGTTAGATTGTTTTCAGGAAGGAGGGGGGGAGATGGGGGTGGTCTTATTGTTCAAAAGAAAGCAGGATTAGACCAACAGGCTTACAATTAACTGAATTGCCATGCTCCTCACTGAAGAGTTTCTAACAAAGCAACAAATCAAAACAAAGCAAAAGAAAACTCCCTTTTTAATATAAACAATCAATCAACCCGCAAAATTCACAGACAAGGGAAGGGAACTAAAAAATAGAAAGAAAAGTATGAGGCCCCCTTTCCCCAAAACAACAACAAATTACCATAATAACAACATCCTCTCTTATGCCTTTTCCACTGGTTTCAAATCTCACTTTACTATTTGCGATATATCCCCTTTAAAATTTAACGTATTTGCCCATCACAGAGTAGTCCTTGATAATGCAATGCCTGGGTGCTGAAGGCACACTGTGAATGGCAGTGGCCGGGTGTTTTTTTTACGACAGAAGAATCGGAAAAGAAAGAAAAAAGAGGAAAGATATGCTTTTATTTGTTTCACATTATGCATTAACACTTGTTGCTATATTTTGATATGTCAACTCAAATGTACTTTTCCCAGTAAATTTATCCTATATTTTTGCATACATATGCAAGTCTTAGATTTTACATATGTGATGGGTGGTAAGCAGATTATCTCCCATGTGATCGGAGCGCGCAATCGCAGGTGTCGTGTTTCTATTTAGAGACACACTTGTGAATTGTCAATGCTCTGTTTCCTTGGGTAGTGGTCGAAAACCCTCCATTGGATGTACTTCGCCTTCATGGTGAAATGTATTTATGCAACCTCTTATTAGATGTCCCATCCTAAACTGACTGACTGTGCCGTGTTTCCGAGGTTTGTGCAGAAATGGGACATCAACTATGTCCACTTTGTTACACATACCATCATGCCAAATTGGTAGGAACTTATTTTAGATCAATGTAAAATATTCATTTACCATAAGATGAAGTTTTGATTTCCCTTTTTCATTTTATTTGAGCGCTGACTTTATTGGGAAGGCTGCGATACTGTTCTCTCCTATTTCATATAAACTTTTGCAAAAACAGTCTTTTTTTCAAAACACTTAACATTTCTTGATTGAAAGTGTCTAGAGCAATTCTATTATGTCAGTTATTTTTAATCGAGTGCGTTGTTAGCTTTAAAGTTCACAGAAGTGGCACAAGCTGGCCGATATATTTGGAGCTAAATAGATATGCTATTTCTTACACCCAAATAGATAGTCACAGAACCAAAACAAATAAGTTAGATAGTCTTTTTGACTAAGAAAAGAAATGCACAAAAAGGAATTGATAATGAAAATAAGAAAAAAAAAATACATTAGCTTTATTCCCAAAGAATTGTTGAACAATGTGTTTTTATAAGCAGTATTTACCAAGTTTCTTCAAACACTTGGAGACAGAAATACACAGGGCTTGAGGTTTCCATTGATTTTTATCCTCAAACCTGACAACGTAATTTAGCCAGTAACTTGTACAAGACGCAAAACTTACCAATACGATAGAAATTAAATAAAATCACTTTATCCTACGCTAAAGCAATACTCAAACA
>CM060316.1:74025728-74065728 GCA_030674155.1 Stramonita haemastoma | reverse complement strand
CTGCGATGTAATGGTTCAGATGATTCAGGTGGTTTGTGTCGACCAAATGTGTCCACCACCTTCAGGTTATTGAGGTTGGCAAATTTTAGGAGCCCAGGCCTCTTTCGTTGGTTTCAGCATTGCAGTATTGGTCACATAATTATCCTCGTTCAGTTTTTGTTAGCATCTACTCCTATATTTCCACTCCCGTCGCTGACTGTGTACCATGATACCATGATGTCTTTCTTCGGCGTATGGCCTATGACCTCTTGCAGTTGATCGTAGAAGTCTTCAACGTCATCGTGACGATCGTCAATTGTTGGGATATAAGTTCAGATGATGGTCATGTTAAAAGGTGCTGCCTTCAGATACACTTTAATGAGTCGACTAGAGACAAGAAAGGGATAAGGGAGGACGAGTGATGCCCATCCACCCTACGAGGTAGAGTGCAGCAGCCAGATATCAAAGGCATTACCTCAACCAGAGCACTCTTACGTGATGACATCTGACTACCGTCAGATCATCAGTCCTATGCTCCTGCTATAACCCTTTATAGCTGCACAGCAGCATCAGCCAGACCAAACGCGTCATCAGAAAAAAAAAACCAACAGTCTTCCACTCACCCGTCGGATGTTGGCCTCCAGCCTGAGGTACTCGTTGACCAGCAGGTTGAGGTTGCCCGTGTAGTTGGTCCGTGCCAGCAGCGACAGCAGCAGCTCCTCTGTCGTCTGCTCCAGCCCCAGCACGTTCTGAAAAAAAAATCAGTTATTCCACCGTCATTTCATGTGTGTGTGTGTGTGTGTGTGTGTGTGTGGTGTGTGTGTGTGTGTGTGTGTGTGTGTGTGTGTGTGTGTGTGTGTGTGTGTGTGTGTGTGTGTGGTGTGTGGTGTGTTTTGTGTGTGTGAGTGAGTCAGTAGTGTGTGTGTGTGTGTGTGTGTGTTGTGTGTGAGTGAGTAGTGTGTGTGTGTGGGTGTGGTGGTGTGTGTATGCGTGTGTGTGTGTGTGTGTGTGTGTGTGTGTGTGTGTGTGTGTGTGTGTGTGTGTGTGTGTGTGTGTGTGTGATGGTGTGTGTGTGTGAGCGGAAGGGAGAGAATAGGTTCAATACCTGTTTGAACATAAACTTTTCTCGACCCTCTATATTCTGAGTGGTGGTGTGGGTTCTAGCCTTTCTGATGAGACAGTCAACAGAAATACTGTGTGCACCATACATTCAGCATATGTACAAGAACCCATGGCAACTAGAAAGTTGTCCTTGGCAATGTTTTTGAAGAAGACAGTCACTCTGGTAGAGCAAAAAACCCATGTACACCGTGAAAAGATGAAAAGTAATGGGTGTCGATGTATTTGTAGCGACATGCACTCCATATGGAGAGTATCCCGAAATTTCACACAATTAAATCTGATGTAACTTAAAGCGATATACAATACAATACAGTACAATATATCACAAAACAAATTCAATGCAATACATTAAAACACAATCTAGTACAATACAACACAATGCAAATTAGTACAATACTATACAGTACAGTGCAATACAATACGGTACAATAAAATACAATATAACATAAGATTCAAGAATGTATTCTTGTATATCATTTTCTTTACCCATCTCTTCTCTTTCCTCTCAGGTCAACACAGAATAACAAGAGAAAAAAATGCATCTTCTTTCCTGTAGAGTAAAATTAAAGATAAACACACCCAGAATAAAGAAAAAATAACGTCATATCAATTTTAGAAACCAGTTTTTTTATTTTTGCTCAAACATGTACGTGCGTGTGCATGGCATTCATACCCATGTTATTTTTTATCATGGATACAAAATTGAAATTACATATTCGCTGGTATTTAGCAAGTGCACTCACCGTAAATGCCTTCACGCGCAAGAGTAAGCAGGCACGTCATTTAGAAACATGTATGTGACAGATATGCCGGATGAAAATACAGTTATGCAATCACTGACGAAATCGACAGCAGCTTGTATAACAAGGTGATTTATTTATTCTTTCTTACTTTCTGTAATATTTTCTTTTAATTATGAATTTGAAATAACACCTTTTTTTTCTGTTTTGCAGTTTTCAATATCTGTCAGGAATGAATGAGAGGAAAAAAATCTATATTTACTTGGGGAAAAAAGAGACAGAAATATGTATTAAAAGCAAACAATTGTAAAATCTTATAGCATATTCTTCTGGTTCAGTGCATGTTTTTCTTTCATAGATTTGGAATTGAATTTTTTTCACGCACATTATCTGGCAAACACCAACTTAACCGCAAGAGTACACGCACTGGCATTCTTACGTATAGGCACACACTCTTATACGGGCGCACGTGCACAGGGCGAAAACATGACATTCACATACTCTCTCTTCTCTCTCTGTCTCTCTGTCACTCTCTCTCTCTCTGTCTCTCTGTCTGTCTCTCTCTCTCATTCTTTCTCTCAATACTCTCTCTCTCTCTCTCTCTCTCTCTCTCTCTCTCTCTCTCTCTCTCTCTCTCTCTCTCTCTCTCTCTCTCTCTCTCTCTGTTGTGCCTTATATGATTTTACACTTGAAGGTAATTGTAATGGATAGGGGAGGTTTCAGGCCCAAAAGTGTTCGAACCACCGGACATTTCCGACACGGAGTTTTCGCTTTTTAGCAGGCGCTTTACCTCTAGACTACCGTTCACCTTTTGAATCTGAATGCAACATGCTCTGCATGTGTTCACACACAGAACTGGGAAGAACTTTTGGCAGAGTGGAGTCAGTATTTTCCTCTTCTTCGTAGAACGGTCAGACAATGGCAATTGCTTCCTGTCATAATCTATAAGCAAAAATGCATTGCGCTGCCGTTAAGCGCCTGACAAATCAGGCCCGGGGCTTTTTGACTTCAGAGTTGGAGAGAATTGTTTTTTTATGTCTTTCTCTGGAAAACAAGGAACGAAAATGAACAAAAAAAGGCAAAAAATCGACAAGCCAGGGCTGACAGGAAGAAAAAGGAACAAGGCAGAAAGAAAGAGAGGGATGGAGAGAGGGAACGACTAGCACAGAATTTCCAGAACATGGGTGGCCATTTTAACTGACAGCTCTCCAGCATCCCTGCGGGGCATTCAGTACAAACATAAACTCCAGAGGTCAAGTTCCCCTCGAACACAGACACATAAGCAAAGATTCGACCACTTACTCTCGGTTACAGTCAAGCCAAGAAAATGACGCTCTAACCTCTTTGCTATTCTATACCGCAGCAGACAAAGAAAAGACACAAGAGTATTGAAATGGGGATGGGGAGGTGGGAACGAGTGGCTAATCAGAGGAAAGGAAGGCTGTTCACGAAGCAGTCTGGCTGTGGATTAGAGAGGGGTTTTACCGCTGAGGGGACCCACCCCTCCACAGTCCCTGAATATCTTACTGTCTGCCTCTGAAGAACAGGAGAATAGTCTGTATATCCTGGAGATGTCAATCACCAAGCTAAAAGAAAAAAAATATCCCACGGTTTTCTTTTACAAAATTAAAAGAAAGCTTTTCAAGGAACTGATTTCTTCTAAGTTTAGAACAGTAACATGATGCTGTGTGACTGTTTATTTCTTATGGATATGTTAACAGTATGGATAGACAGTGTATGATTTTGTGGAAGAGATGGCAAAAGCAAGACTTAAATCACCGAAGTCGGAATGTGGCTACCTAAATGGTGGGTGAAAACGGCCGCTGACACAAAATCTCACATAGTAAAAATCGGAGCTGTAGACGAGAAACAAGTAAAAGATTAATAATAAATCAGTTAGTGTTTTTTTTTATTCTTTGCCCTGCTTTGAATACTTGGGCTTTTTTTTCTTTATATAATAATAGTAAAATAAATATTACGATAACTTAACTTTAATTAAAAAAATAATAAATTCACACTCTTTTACCATATCATTTCATCTCTTCACCTTTTAAGGAAAAACTGTAGTTAAGGAAGATACTCGGCGTTGTTAATATGTCTGGCATATGAAAACGTTTGATACATAAAATATTCTTAAGCGAAAGCTGGAGGAAGATGAGATTTGATTGATGACGTATTCAGGCGTGGGTCTGCATTCTCATGGGAAAGGCTCTCGGTCTGAGAGCTTGGAATGCCGGAGCAGTTAAAAGGGAATGGAAAGCATTTTGCCATTTTGGGGGGTTACCGGCCTTTACGGAAGAGACAGCTCTCTACGTGGAAGTTGGATTTAGTCCCTTATGACTGATATAACTTTTGCTGTGTGCTGGGGACCGGTTATATCCTGTCTGTCTTTCTAGGTGCTTGCCTGTCTTCCAGCCTGTATGTCTTCCTGTCTCTCTGTGTCTGTCTGTCTGTCTCCATGTCCGCTTGCCTGTTTGTCTGTTTGCCTGTCTGTGTCTGTATAGCTGTATCCCTCTCTGTGGGGGGACGGATAGCCTAGTAGTCAGAACATTGCGCTGGCAATTTGACGACCCGGGTTCGAGTCCGGTCGAGGAGATTTTTCTCTTGGAGTTAACATCAGTGCTGACTCCACTCTCCCCAAAAGTCCTTCGGATGAGACTTTAAACCGAGGCCCCGTGTGCGAACGCACGCAGAACATCTTGCGCACACGTTAAATCCTGTTCCGCGTTTCGTAATAGTAGGCCATCGTGTGCCGGTGGGAACAGATGACATTTACACAACTGCATACACACGGGGACTGGATGTAAAAAAAGCACAAGAGTGCTTATCCCATTATCCTCGATATAAAAGAATAAATCAATCAAATCAAATCAATCAATCTGTCTCTCTTTATTCCCCCTCCCTTCCTCTCTCAATCTCTGTCTGTCCGTCTGTCTGTCTGTCTCCCTCTCCCCCTCCCTCCTTCCTTCTCTCTCTCTATCTCCCTCTCTCTCTCTCTCTGTGCCTTATATGATTTTACACTTGAAGGTAATTGTGTATGAAATAAAGATGTGGTTTACTGGTCTGAAAGTTTAGTTGTACACATGTACACTTTTCTTGTGTCTAAAATGGTTCATCATTTCAATACTTTCATAGACTAGCGATCCAAGAAATTCTCCCAATTTGTCATACAGACAAAAATGGGAGGGACACAGAGAGAGAGAGAGAGAGAGAGAGAGAAGAGAGAGAGAGAGAGAGAGAGAGAGAGAGAGAGAGAGAGAGAGAGAGAGAGAGAGAGAGAGAGAGAGTGCAGAGTCAGAGACATGGAAATAGAGACAGTGAGAAAGAAACAGAGATAAAGAGAGACAGACAGAGACAGAGAAAGAGACACTGATGGAGACAAAGACAAACAGGCTGACAGACAAGAAAGACAGACATATTAAAGCCAGACATAGACGAGAAATAAGCCTACAGTGAGTAAGATATAAGCAACAGAGATATAAACAAGCATGCAAAACGTAGGAAGTGAGAGCCAGAGATAAAGGAACAGAATAAACCAAAGAAACAAAAAAGGAAAATAGAGAAAAAAGCATAGGCCAAACAGGAAGACACAAGAACGCAGAAGGAAACGTTCTCCTCAAAAAAGTCGTCTGACCACCACAGGGGGTATTTGAAAACAAACAAACAAGAAAACAAAAAGCAAGCAAACAAACAAACAAAATAAATCATCAAAAGTTTTAGCAAACTGTTTTATTTATTTTTTTCTATTCCCTTTTCTGCTGTAGGAAGAAGGGCACTGAACATTTAGTGTCCCGAAAATGCCAATCACTAGTGCAAGGATAAACTGTTTTTCTTCCGGCAATGGCTTTACCCTCTCCCCTATGGCATGTTACACACACACACACTACACACAAACACACACACACACACACACACACACACACTTACACACATACACACACTCACACACACTCACACACACACACAAACACAAACACAACACACTAACACAAACACACAAATCCCACATGCCCAATTGCACATACACACCAATAACGCAGTCGCCCTCCTACTACCATTTTTCAAATTACCCCTCCCCCCCTTCTTTTTTTTCTTCCTGTCTTCCTTCAAACTGATCATGGGGCTGCTTACTCACACAGATAGCAAACGAAAAATTCCGTCTCAAACATAACCTTACAGGAAATATTTTAACAGGGAAGGACAGTTTTTAAATGTACTGCCACAACCACTTTTTCACCAGAGTACACTTGAACAACCTCAAAACCAAGTGCAACGTGTCAAGCCCACTTTAACATTCTACACAGAAACATATCCAAAGGTATGGGAGGAAGAAAAAAAATATTCGTGATAACTTAAGAGAAGATGGTGGGAAGGGGGACCTTAGTGCATATTGCTTTCGGAGGGTAACTAAGAATAGGATTTCCAGTAAACAAGCAAGTATTCTAAATTATATTTTTAAATGGGCTGGTATTGGTACAGACTCTCTTCAGCTAAAAAATACACAGTAGAGAAAGACAGACAGGACAGTGCAGGATAGGATAACATGGGACAGTATGGGTCACACAGGACTAAATCTGAGTTTCAGGCAAAGAAGAGTTTCCACCCAAACCAAGGACAACTCAAAACGGCGGAGTGCTTCTCCAGCCTTTCATCTAGTTCAGAGTCACTTTGGCCCAGACTGGGGCCCTGGCCTGAGGGCGGGCAGCCAGACCCCTGAATGACTCATCAATTAACTCCCTTCTCCCGCCTCCACACCTTAGGCTACACGTTTGTCATCAGCTAAACTTTTCATTGGTAGTGTTTTTATATTTGTGTCAGCTGATAAATGATCTTTAGCCATTATTTTCTTGGTGAGGTTTATTTCCTATTTAAGGCTGCAGGAGTATAATATATCAAGGACTAGCAGACAATATAGGTAGAATATAGATTTCTAGTGATTTAATCCTGGACCATTCATACAAATTCACACAGCTGCAGTAAAAGTAGTTTTTAAATTAAAAGTATTAACATCAACATGCTGATTGATGAACACAGTAATCACATAGTTAAAATTGTTGACTTCAGTCTCATTGGTCTGTGAAGTATTGTGGTTAAATCTTAGCAACATCTGGTGAATTAATGTGGGGATTTAAAAGACTTTTATGATGGACATAGCACAAACACACACACCAACAAACACACACACACACACACACACACACACACACACACACACACACACACACACACACACACACACACACACACACACACACACACACACACACACACAACCAATCAAAAGAGACAGGCAAGCAGACAGATATACACACACAAACAGGAAATGAAAAAGTCCAGGAAGACAAGACAGACAGACTCTGTCACACAAAAAAAGAGGCAGAGGAGATGGTCTGGTCAAGTTTAATGGCTAAAGGCAACACACCCAGTCCAAACTGTCTGCCCTTTGTGGAGACTAAGGGAAAGAACCCTGAAAATAGAAAGCAACAAAGTCCATTGACACACAGTCCAATAAACTGATCATGAACTGGAAGGCTGAAAGCTACTCGACTCTGCCATTGTCAGTCTCTGGAGAATTCTACTAAATAACACTGTTTGTAGGTTATTTTTATCAACTTGAACTTCATACTAGAGTCTGCTGTGGTAATCTGAACTACATATTGAAAACGGGGAAAAAAACTTTCTCCTGATCAAAATTTCCATTCAATGATATGAGAAGATTGCTCAAAGTAAATCATGATGACAACCGATTTTGTGTTCAGACTTCAGTATGATTGCTAAACTTAATCTTCCTGCATCACACTCTATAAAGGGTCTTGGTGGCAAATACTTCCCAAAATATTGTTGACAATACAAGCAAAGCTAAACCTTGTCATATTCTTCCAAAACGTACACACAATACCAATGAAGCCTCAGAGATAAGAGTTTCAGACTCAAACTCGAAATTTCAGGGGGGGGAGGGGGGGTCTTAAAGTCTGTTTGTGAGTTATCTCCTTGGTTTCTGCAGTCTGGGGACAGCCAGTGGCCGATGACAAGACCATAGAATGCACTCTAGAGATAATTGTAATATTGGTCTTAAGTATCTTGCGATATCCATAGCACATAATTATGATCATGCAATACACTGGACATGCACAAACTTGGACACACACACACATATACAAACACTCACACACACCCCTTAGCCCCTCCTCTTCACACACACATACACACATATACACACATACACACACACGCCTGCATACATGAGTACACATACAGAAGAGCAGTCATGTACACATGTGCACAAACGCATGGATGCAAGTGTATAGAGACATATACAGAGAAACAGAAAGACAGTGACACCAAGAGACTGAGATACAGTAACAGAGACAGACAGAGACAGACAGACAGATATAGACATAATACACATAATTGGTTGTGTGTTTACATAGATAGATAGATAGATAGATAGATAGATAGATAGATAGATAGATAGATAGATAGATAGATAGATAGAATACATACATACAATACATACATACATACATACATACATACATACATACATACATACATACATACATAAAGAGAGAGAGAGAGAGAGAAGAGAGAGAGAGAGAGAGAGAGAGAGAGGAGAGAGAGAGAGGAGAGAGAGAGAGAGAGAGAGAGAGAGAGAGAGAGAGAGAGAGAGAGAGAGAGAGAGAGAGAGAGAGAAAGAGAAAGACTGAGCAGAACTACTACTACTACTACTACTACTACTACTACTACTACTACTACTACTACTACTACTACTACAGCAAAAACAAAAAAATCCCAAAAGAAAAGAAACGTGTGCCTTACAGCAAAGAGCAAAGCAGTCATTTGGAAGGAATCTGATTTTCACGCACAAAGAGTTATACCCCCAAAACGAAGGACAACTCAAAACGGCAGAGTGCTTCCCCAGCCTTTCATCTGGTTCAGAGTCACTTAGGCCCAGACTGGGGACCTGGCCGGAGGGCAGGTAGCCAGACCACTGAATGACTCATCAATTAACTCCCTTCTCCCGCCTCCACACCTTAGGCTCCCCATTATTTCACCCCCTAAACTTTTCTTTTGGAGTGTGTTTGATTGTTTTGATTCTTTTTTGCTATCTAGCCAATTAATGTGCTTCAGGGTAGGTTTTTTTTGGTTCTGATTTCTTTTTTTTTTCTCTGCACATTGAAGTCTAAGAAGCAGGTCAGAAATATAGCAACATTTGTTTGGGTGAAAATATAGGGTATGAGACTGGATTATACCATTACACAGTTGCAGAAAGTCAGACTATAGATTTTATGAGCAAAATAAACATTGTAATAGTCTAACTTTTGTTGATAATAATGAGCCCAGACTCATCAAGACATCAGCTTTCTGTTAACAGCAATATAGTTCTAGTCTGCATCTGAACTAGCTAGAAAAAACACTGAACAATGTGGGACTTACTGATGATGGTTTTAATGAGCTATACATAAAATGCTCTAAATTAAACATCAACATCTTTGTCACGTCTATTCACTCTACTGTGTTTACAAAGTGTTTGAAACCTGGTAGTCATTTCATATTTCTTATGCATGATAAGTATACAATTGATTTCTTTTTGGTGAAATACATTCATTTCAACTCATACCTAATACTCTGTGTAAAAAAAACCCAAGAAAACTAAAAAGAGTAGGCCTTTTAAACATAGTTCCCTAAGTGCACTTAATGTTTATGAAGCCACGGACCTAAGCTTAAGAGGTAAGGGCAACAAAACTTCGCAGGATGCTGCTTTACTGGGGGATGTCATTTCTTCACCTGGGTGACCACTGCTGCCAGTGATCTCCGTGGTCAATAGTCCGGGGACAATCCACGGCTAGGGACAGGGCCATCAACTAGGTCTGGAGCTAATGGAAACATAGGTTTAATGTATCCTCTACTTTCTCCCCTGTGCATGGGATTGCAGGCACGTGCGCGTGTGCACACACAGTCAAACACACGCACAAACACACACGCACAGAGACAAAGACACACACACACACATACACTGAAAAACACACAAGCAAACAGGTCACACCTCGGATTTGTATGGCACTACACAGGCATAAATGTAACACACATAATCCCATGAGCACATAATTATATACACATTATTTTGTACACTACATATTTATGCACACCTTGCGCCCCTCCCCTGTTAAACACACAAATACACACAAACACACACACACATACACGCACGCAAGCACGTACGCACGCACGCACGTGCACGTTTGCAAATATATGAGCGAAAAAATTGACCCGCATACAAGAAGAAGAAGAAGAAGAAGAAGAAGAAGAAGAAGAAGAAGAAGAAGAAGAAGAAGAAGAAAGAAAAAGATAAAATCTCTCTACCACACAGCAAAGAGTAAAGCAGCCCTTTGGGACTAAGTCACTCTTTCCCGCACAGAGTTATCTCCAGCAACAGGCCACAACTCAGAAAGGTAAAGCGCTCTTCATCTCTTTCAACTCGTTCAAAGTCACTTAGGCCCAGGCTGCAGATCTGACCTGTGGGCAACCGGCCAGACGACTTAATGAGTATTGGACACATCACTCAACTCTTTTTTTTTTTTTTATCCCTGATACCTTGAGGCTCCAGATGATTTCAACAGCTGAACTTTTCCTTTTACTGATCTTGGTTTTTATGTTTCTGCCAGCGAGTGAAAGCAGTTTTGCTCTGAGTGTTAAAATGGTAATGACTTTAATACAAAAAGTGAGGCTGGAGTGTCTGATAATTATAATAAGAATTATGCATAACACTTTTTGAGTGTTGAACCTTGTAAACTAATCAAACCAAAGTGTTTGAATATCAAGAAGCCAAATACATAATTATGCAGATACGGTAACATAAAGACAACTTCTAAATCATTATGCACAAAAATAAGAAGTTTTTCCATAGGTGTTATAAATTTGATGTCTGCTTATAAGAATAATCACATAATCCTTCAGATAATTATGTGAAAATCACAAGATAAATGGAACTGTGTGAAAGAACATAGTAATGACATGCACAAACTTTACTGAAAGTGAACTGATCTTAGCATCAACTTTTTCTGCCACACTTCTAGTGGCTATATGTATTGAACGCTTATGTGGGAAGCAAAGCAAACACTTATTGTATGATTTACAACAACTACTTTTAATCACTAACAATATCCTAGGGAAAGAATGGAGGGCTACAACCAAAGCTGAATCTCAGGAAAGTACTCCTCCTTTAAGAGAGTATTACATGACACCATTGCAAAAGCTTGGGAGGAAAGAGAATTAAGCTGAAATATAAATTTAAAAGAGTGAAATATTATTTTCCGTGTGTATGACCACTGCTCTCAGTGATATCCTTTGTGTATACAGCCTTGGGACATCCACTAGAGGACACATGGCCATGAAATACTGTCTGGAGCTAATGGAAAAATAGCATAAAGTACTCTGTGATTTCCACCTGCATACACACGTAATTATAGCACATACATGGTGCTAGCATGTCCCAAAAATTATGCCAATACAGATGAACCTATTATTTGCACAATTAGATGCAGACATATCCGGACACAGACACAGACAGACAGACAGACAGACAGACAGACAGACAGACAGACAGACACACACACACACACACACACACACAAATGCACAGACATGCTCACATCATACACACATGGTAATGAGGAAAAATGGACTTGCATACAGTTTAGCTCTATGCAAAGAAAGAGAAGGATGATGACAACGACGACGACAATGCTGCTGCTGCTGCTGCTGCTGATGATGATGGTGGTTATGATGATGTTAATGATGATCATGATGTTGATGATGATGATAATGATGGTCATCATCATCATCATGAAGTTAGGGAAGAGAAGGAGGAAAAGGAGAAGGAGGAGGAGAAAGAGGAGGAGGAGGAAACCACCTCTTTTGCCGTACAGCAAAGAGCAAAGCGGCCCTTTGAGACTACACGGGACTTTCATGCTCACAGTTCTCCCCAACAACAGAGGACAACTCAGAAAGGCGAAGTGCTTTTCCACCCTTTCAACTCGTTCAAAGTCACTTAGGACAAAGCTGCAGACCTGACCTGTGGGCAACCGGCCAGACGACTTAATGAGTATTGGACACATCACTCAACTCTTTTTTTCCTGATACCTTGAGGCTCCAGATGACTTCAGCAACCGAACTTTTCTTTTTCCTACATTTGGTTTTTATGTTTGTTTTAGCCCAATAAGAGCACTTACAGATTTTTTCAGACCACGATTCTTTTGCTCCAATTGTTGAAATGTAATTGATAATAATAGTAAAGAACTGGCACTGGAGTGTTTGAAAAGTACATAGAAAACAAAACATGTCACATAGATACAGTAGCAGGAACACAACGTTTATATCAACGTGTACAAAATCAAGGAGTTATTCTTTTCTATGTATCATGTTTGATGTCTGTTGCTAGTTCATACCAACGATCATATACTCCTCTAAGACAACCATGTAGAAACTTCAGGATAGCTGGAAATATATGGAAAGCACTAAGGATTAGATACACGAATTGTGACCAAAAGCGGATGGGCCCAAAACTTATGTTAGTATAATATGTCAACATAGTAACTGAAACAAGAAATCAGAATGCATAATTTATAGCTACTACTTTTAATCATTTGTAAGCACTAACACTATCATTGGGAAAAAAAACTGACTGACTATAACCAAAACTAAATCTCCTCCCCCTCTCCCTACTGTAAAAGAATATTAAATGGTGCCATTGCAGATACTTCATAAGTAAGGGACTTAAACTCGAAGGTAACCTTAACGGTGTGAAACATCAGTTTTTCGTTTGGGTGACCACTGCTGTTAGTGATACCCTTGGTATATGGAGCTATGGGACAGTCCCCGGTGGACACAGAGCCATGAACTGCAGTCTGGAGCTAATGGAAGCATGGTCTTAAGTATCTTGTTCATTCCACCTGCGTGCATACGCGTTACGCTTACACAATATTGGCCACACTTTGCATTTGCCAAGGTTCACGTAAACACAGACAGATTCAATTCTGGCTTATGTGCACATATATAAGTAATATACGCGTCCAACTCGGGCCATCAGCTAGCTCTCTTTGACTAGGTGAAATAGTTATTTGTGACAATCTGCAGTCACAATAATGACATATTATTCTGACGTTGGACATTACTTTCATATCACAATATGTGGTCACAATGTGAATGCAGGGTTTTTGTTTATTTCAATGCAAAACAAAACATAAAACTAATGCTTTCAGTTCTCGAAAAAAACAGATACATGCATCTGTTTCATGACGTCTTCTGCCTGATAAGGTCTTTGTCAATCTTTTGTTGTTTTTTGTTTTTCTCTCTGTTCTGTTTGGTTTTAAGAACATCAACTATGTTTACATATGCTCATATGTTTTATCTATGTGTTTTTCAGTCTGTATCCCTGTCTGTTAGTTTGTCTGTCTGTCTGTCTGTCTCTATCTGTCCGTCTGTTTCTCTTTCTCTCTCCATTGTTTCTGCTCTCCTTTCAATTTCCTTTTTCTTTAGCGCATTTTAGATTGAAAATGAAAATGTTGATGAAAAAAGGAAGAATTCAAAAACAAAACAAATAGCAAATGTGAAATAATTTTACTAGCTCAAATTAAAGAACTGGGGAACAATAGAACTGCATACAAAATGAAAACGAATCGACAGGCGACATGCCAAGAAGTGAAAGCATTTCAATAGCCTGCCTCCTCATTAGCAGGTCTGAATCAGTGTGAAACTAGAAAAAAAACAAGTAGTCAACAATTGTTCTGTCGAAGAAAAGGCTTACAAAGGATAGCAAGAAGGTTGGGAAATGGAAAAGTAAAATACGCAAAGCACAGTGGTGGCTACATTCCTCATGTTTGAAAATCCAGAGTTGGTTTTATAGAAGCTGCTGTCTCCAAGTGAAGGAATTGGACGCACGTAGCCTCTTTGTGTGTCTGTCTGTGGGTCTGTCTGTCTGTCTGTCTGTCTGTCTAACTGTCTATCTGTTTATGTTTCTTTCTATCTCTGTCTCTCACATTACTTGAAAAAGATGGAGGGAGACAGCGAAAAAAATGTACATTCTTGATAGCACCAAAAATAATAAAATGCATATAGTCTAGGACTTATGCAATGGCCCATGATGTTTTAACACAGCTGCACCTACATATTAAAGCACACACACACACACACACACACACACACACACACACACACACACACACACACACACACACACACACACACACACACACACGTTTAAAAGTGTGTCTGATATACAATTATGTACATGTATATATATGACTTTTATTACTTAATATATTACTTATATTACTTTTTTAAGAGACGCGTTAGAATAAAGACCACATGCAAACCTGAGTGTACATACATACATACACACATACCCCCTTCCCACCCTTCTGTTTACTAAACAATCATTTACACAATACAGAAAACAGCTTTTTATTAAAAATACTCTGCTTCTAAACATTTTTTTAAACCAGTAAGCTACAAGATAGACAAGATAGTCCACACAGTCCAACAGCCACAGGGTGTTTAAAAACTCCAAGCTGTCAGTTTTTTTCTTATTTTTTCATACCTCTTTAGGTCATGTTAGGTTTCTTTGCAAAAAACCCGGACTGTACTCCCCGAGGAAAGCACGTCACCACTAGAGCAGCGCCACCCGCTATTTGTTTGTTTTTCTTGTCTGCAACTATATTGTTTCCCTATCAGAGTGGCTTTTTTTCCAACAGAGCTTTGTCATGGACAATTCCCTTGTTGCTGTGGGTTCTTTGGCGTGTGCTAAATATTTTATGTGTAACACATGGGACCTCGGTTTATCGTCTCATCCAAAGGACTAGCACGTTACCTCTAGACTACTGATCCACTTGGTATTTAGTGCCAGCATTCAGGAGATGACAGTTGCCGAACAAAGCTTTTCCTCCTACGTTAACACAGATAAAAAGTGAAACAACAACTTTCCCCACCCAAAAAAAAACAATAAAAATATTTGGGCACGGTGGTTACGAAGAGAGAGAAAGCATCACCCTCGGCCCTATTTTTCGTTTCCCCTCCAGTCTTACTTTTTTGCCGATCTTCAAGCCTGGTGTGCACGCAACATGTTTTTTTGTTTGTTTGTGTGTTTGTTTGCCTTTTTTTTTAAACAGTGTTAGTTGAGTTTTCCACCTCGCCCTCAGGGCATTCCCCCTTTAATCAGATTTATTTTTATTCCTCAGCTACAGCTGTGAGGTTCAGCAATGGGGATATATTACGTATGCAACGTTGTTTTACATATAATACATGGCTACAGTTTGCAGGATTTATATTAAAAAAGGCTCGGAAACGAAATTGCAAACTTTTCATGCATCCCCCATTAAAAACTGTCGGAACATTCGGTAAAACAAAAACATAAGGTAACCATCCTCCAACATTGTGACTGTTTTGGAAATTTTGGAAGTAAAAAATCTAAGACTTTAACTTGCTCTGACATTTGCTAACTTCAGTTTTCTTCCAATAGCTACTCTTACTTTAAGTTCTGACTATCTTCTGGTTTTCACTAATAACTATGTAAAAAATGTGTTCTGTATGATATCGTAAGTAACAAGTTTGAACACATGCATCATCAACATTCATGCAGATGCCAATACACGAACATGTCCCCCTGCAGATATACATGCACTCTAGCATACATTCCCTCTCTAAACTGTCTTTCCTTTTCTTTCTTTGTCTGTCAGTCTGTCTGTGTGTCTGTCTGTCCCTCTCTCTCTCATACACACACAAACACCTTTACACAAACACCTTTACACAAAACACACATGCACACACATAATTATGCACACTCCCCCACCCACACACCCACACACATACACACCAATGGTTTACACAAAGTTCAAAGTGTAGGAAAAGAAAAGCCACACTAAAAACGTGAGGAGGATACAGGCAACAAAAATCCAGCCAAGCTGACCTTGTTAAAATGCGGACATGGAGGCTCGTGTTTGTGTTCACAATGTCACAGGTCGACTAATCAGCTCTTTTTCTTGCTTTCTCGGTTCACCCCAACGTTTTTGGGTGGGTGGGTGTGGGTGTGGTGGAATGCTTCCTTTGCCCCCCCCCCCCCCTTCTTTCCTCTCCCGTCTCCTGTGTGTCAATGTCTCGCAGACATCTGGTGTTGCTACGCTCAGTTAGCATACAATGAAGGATTTTCCAGTTGTTAGGACAGGCCTAGCGCGCGCACAGGCACGCACGCACGCACGCACACACACACACACACACACACACACACACACACACACACACACACACACACACACACACACACACACACACACGCAGAGTTAACATCAGTGCTGACTCCACTCTCCCAAAAGTCCTTTGGATGAGACTATAAACCGAGGCCCGGTGTGTCAACGCACACAGAACATCTTGCGCATACGTTAATTCCTGTTCCGCTTTTCGTAAGAGTTGACCACCGTGTGTCGGTGGGAACAGATGACAATATTTACAAAACTGCATACACACGGGGAATAGATGAAAAAAGCACATGAGTGCTTATTCCATTATCCTCAATATGAAATAATAAATAAGTAACTAATTAAAACTTACACACTACCGCCGCCACCACCACACCACCACCACCACCACCCATTCACCACCACTACATGGGATAATGTCTCTACCCAAAAACACTGACATGCTGCACACACCACAGCAGTACAACTCCAGCATGTCTTCACAAAGTTACCAGCTACTTTTTAAAAAAAGCAAGTACAAAACTCTGTGGGCATAATTACCAGGAGAAAACTGGCAACAACAAAAATCCAGAAAACCTGATGTTGTTAAAGTCTGGACATGGCGGTTCGTGTTTGTGTTCACAATGTCACAGGTTTGCCTAATCAGTCCTGCTTCTTGCTTTCTCTGCCAGGGAAAAAAAAGAAAAGAAAAGTGTTTGGTTGGAGGATGGGGAAGAAGTAGAGGAGGATGGGGAAGAAGTAGAGGAGGATGGGGAAGAAGTAGGAGGAGGATGGGGAAGAAGTAGGAGGAGGATGGGGAAGAAGTAGGAGGAGGATGGGGAAGAAGTAGGAGGAGGATGGGGAAGAAGTAGGAGGAGGATGGGGAAGAAGTAGGAGGAGGATGGGGAAGAAGTAGGAGGAGGATGGGGAAGGAAGTAGAGGAGGATGGGGAAGAAGTAGGAGGAGGATGGGGAAAGAAGTAGGAGGAGGATGGGGAAGAAGTAGGAGGAGGATGGGGAAGAAGTAGAAGGAGGGTGTGGAAGAAGTAGAAGGAGGATGGGGAAGAAGTAGAAGGAGGATGGGGAAGAAGTAGAAGGAGGATGTGGAAGAAGTAGAAGGAGGATGGGGAAGAAGTAGGAGGAGGATGGGGAAGAGAAGAGATGGAGAGTGAGGAAGTAAGTAGGAGGAGGATGGGGAAGAAGTAGGAGGAGGATGGGAAGAAGTAGGAGGAGGATGGGGAAGGAAGTAGAGGAGGATGGGGAAGAAGTAGGAGGAGGATGTGGAAGTAGAAGGAGGATGGGGAAGAAGTAGGAGGAGGATGGGGAAGAAGTAGGAGGAGGATGGGGAAGAAGTAGAAAGAGGGTGGAATGTTTCCCTTCCCTTAACTTTCCAGTCTATGTCTAGTTAGTTCTTCAGTTTAACGTCCTTCCACAAAACAGTGATATCAGACGTGTGTGTTTATATTTATATATATATATATATATATATATATATATATATATATATATATATATATATATTATATATATATATATATATATATATTGTGTGTGTGTGTGTGTGTGTGTGTGTGCGCTCGCGCGTGCTTGTGTGCGTGTGAGTGTGAGTGTGTGTGATGTGTGGTGTGTGAGTCCGTGCCTGAAGTTTGTGTCTCTCACCCTTTCTGAGGTTGGTTCAGATATGCCTCTGTGGTCAGAACCTTGCAGTGCAGTGCAGGCAACAAGGATTTTCCTGTTTTGAGTGTAGGTCTGTCTGTTGCTTGTACAGGATTGAATCAGATCGCAGGATTTTTTTTACATCAACTGCCATTTTTATGGATAGATAGATTGTGGCTAGGCATGAGGGCTGCATGTTTTCTGGTAGTGATGATGTTGGGAAGTTGGAGAAGTTGACTGTGTAAAGGAATAAGGGTTTTTTACGTCAAAACGATAGGATGTTTGGGTGATAGTTTAACACAACAATTAAAAGGAAAAGTTTTAAAAGCTATGGTTATGAAAGCCACTTGATGGAATGCAATTTGCAAAAATGCAAATTCAATGCAATTTTAACAGTCATTTGAAGAAAACTGTCGTTCATTTGACACATGATTTATATAGTAATGGATGCCACTTGACTTTACAAAGCTAGATAGCTTTTGTAAGCAGATACTATATCTACCTTATCAAAATATAAATGAATAAGTGTTTATACATGATGGTTCTTTTGGCTGGCAAGCTTTCTTCAGTGTGCAAAGTTTTTACAAATATGTTCAAAGCCAGTTGGGCTTCCAGTGTCACTGGAGTGCATGTTAAACGCAGTGTTGCAGGAGAAACGGTGTCTTCTTTCAAAGTCGAAGGCGAGAACATCACACTGATGTGTGATTCGCTGACAAGTAACTCAGCCGCATTCCTGTTGTCGGTCAACATGCAATGATCGAAGGAAGTGCGCAGGTGAGCAGAGACAGAGGAGAGGAAGGTATAGAGAAACAAGAGAAAGTGAATGACAAGTTTTCCCTTGTTTGTTTTACGACAGTATGTACTATTATAGGATTGACAACACATAGGACATGTTTACATATGACACCGGCTACCCCCCTCTTTAAAACGTCAAGATGAAAATGTATTGACATGGTGCAGACTGACACAGAAGACAACAGTGAGATTCTTATGATAAAAATGTCAGAAATGAGTGTGTGGGAAATCTGAGAAGTGGAAAGAGAGTGTGGCTGTAGAGTTAGAAATGGAATCAAAAATGTGTTCCATGATAATTGAATAGTGTGCTTTATCTATTCGGTGTGACAAACAATTCAGGAAAACGATGCAGACCACATGCAGAATCCCTAAAAGGAAGACTGTCAGAGTGTGAAGAAAAGTTAGAGATGCACAAGTGATTGCAGGTTTGCAAAAATTTACAGGAGCAGAGTGTGCCGAGTATGGGGAAGACGGAAATAGCTGCGAAATGCAAGAGACTATTACAATAGCAGATATACTGGAAAGATTAGATTAATTGACAGGGACAGCTGAAGATGTCCACTCCATGATGCGTGACTTAAGACAGAGCACTACTAGTACTACTGCTGTGTTCAAAGGAAACGTTGACACTGATGTTTCTTAATTAATGTATGTAGACTTCCAGAGAGACTTAACAACATAAAGAATAATTACCCAATGACTGACAGTATATCCATTTAGAAGAATGATGTGGAATCCATGTCATGAAGACTGTTTGGGCTGTCCTTAGTTATGATTTTCATTGATTCTGTTTTGTGCCCAGTCCCCATCCCACTGTCCCCTTGTGAATGGGCGTCAATGCTTATCACAAATAATCAATTGTCATTGTCAAAACAAAATAATAAAAAAGTTTTTTTTTTTTAAGTGTTTTTACATTTCTCTCTTTCTTTCGTGAATGTACAGAGAGAGAGAGAGAGAGAGAGAGAGGAGAGGAGAAGAGGAGAGAGAGAGAGAGAGAGGAGAGAGAGAGAGAGAGAGAGAGAGGGGAGAGAGAGAGAGAGAGAGATCCTAAACCACATGCTTTCTAAATTCCTAGTGTCTTTTCTACTTCGGATTTGACAAAAATTCCAGGTATAAACGAGCTGCACCCCCCAGCTAGCTCCCCTAAAAGCAAACCACAATGTGAAAGAACAGTAAGACGCCACAATGTTGCAGCTTTAATTTAAATTTACATGCATTTCCTGTTCCCTTACTGTGCAGTAACCTTTCATGCAATCTTGGAAAGAAATAATCCAGAACAGCAAAACTACAGCAAACAAAATACACAAATATTTAGGGGCTATGTAGAAGGCGAGATTATGTCCTTCACCACGCCCCCCCCCCCACTCCACGCATCTTCCCTATTTTTTTCTCTGATATAACTTTAGATCTGTACTTCTTTCAAGTTTGCTGAGTGCACGCGATGCAAATTTAGCAGGTTTTTAGTGAAATCTTTTCCTTGCAGTTAGTAGATTTGCATTACTCTTTGATGTGATGAAAAAAAATATATCCAGACTTCAAATTGAGTTGTAAGCAATGCCAGAAAGGGGTCGCACGTGTGTACCCCACTGTAAACATGTTAGGAAAACTCAGTTAACTGGTTGTTTATGTACAGCCTTAGCACTCCAGTGGTTTTAGCGAACCCGCTTCCAGCTACTCTTGAAACCCTAGTAAAATCTGCGTATTTTTTTCTGTGAAACTTTGTAACTGTATTTAAATTCCAGTTTCTGCTTTTGCATCATTTCAAATGAATTGTATTATTTTAGATCAGTATTTATTTTGAGTACATATGTACGCATTAAAAAAAAATTCTACCTTTTATCAATTTTTCTATTTGTTATTTGCCTTTTGGTTTGGTTATTTCTTTGTTCGTTATTTATCATTTTTTCTATTTGTTTCATATAAATGGATGGCTTCACGAAAAAGCAAAAGCATTGCAGATTTAACGTACTGTCTGGAAATAAAATTTCATTTGACTTGACTTGAACCACCTGACTTCACGTGACAAACGAAAGCAGACACAGAAACAGGGACTTAAACCAAAATAAAATGATTTAGATCGATAAAAGGGGAGGGAGGAAGGGGGGATGGCATGAGTGGTTTAAGTGTGTCCTTGCGATTGACAGCCTCGAAGTGAGCCTGAGATCCAACCCGACACAGACAAGCTTTAAAGGAGACTTTTCCCTTGGAGTTGTCACATCAGCACTGACTCCACTCCCTGAAAGTGCTTTATAAAGACTATAAACTAAAGGTTCATGGCTTAATCACAAAGAGCATATCATGCACACACTTAAAACCCTTTCTGATTTTTGGAAAGTAGGCCACTTTTGTTGTAAAAACTGATGACAAAAACCGCATGAGGTCAGCATTTGTTTAAAAATCATCCCCAAAGTCAGAATGTGGTAATTTAAATGGTGAGCAAATTTTAATCTTAGGAGCTGTGACTAAGGAATGAGAAAAAGAAAACAATAGACGTCAGACAGAAGACAGTAGGAAACAAAAACATGCTTTCTGTCTGACAGAAAGTCAATGAAACAGCAAATAGAAAAAAAATCCGAAACAATAAAACAGAGCACATTCCATGAAATCCATCTAGGTGCCTGTATTCACTAACTTTCCTTCTTTATTGCATCATTGGAGAGAAGACCCCCCCACCCACACACACACACAAAATTATTAAAAAGATAGATAGCACAGACATATGTCATGTTATTTATTAGTATTAGTATTTATTACTTGCTCGATTTTGAACATGTTTTGTTGAATTGTGGTATCTTTCTTTTTTCTTATCTTTCTTCATTTTTGTCGGGGATGATGGAGTGGGCACTCGTGTGCTATTTTGCATCCGGTCCCTGTGTGTGTGCACTTTTGTCAGTCTTGTAGTGTGTTCACACCGGCACACGTGGCCTGCTCTTGCGAAGGGCGGAGCGGGATTTGGCGTGTGTGCGGGGTATTCTGCGTGTTCGCACGCAGGGCCCTCGGTTTGTGGTCTCATCCGAGGGACTTTGTGTTTATGAGCTATGTCAGCAGCATAAGTTTTCACAGACTGGGGACTACGTTGAATGTTTCAGAGGCAGACGGACATTTCTAGGAAAGATTGAAATTAAAAAAAAAAATATATATATAAGTATAATAATACTTTTTTCTGTCCTAAATTGTATTAAGTATTAATTGAAGAGTTTATTAGATGTGCATCAGTTTGATGTTCTTGGTTCATTGATTTAAAAAAAAAAAATTCTTCAGATTGTTCATTTTTGCTTGCTCAAAAAATTCTATAGTATTCTATGTTGAAAAAACTGTGTGTCTTTTTTGAAATTGTTTTTGTGAGTAACCATTCTTTGTTTTTTTTTTCTCTTCATTATTACGTGGTGTGTGTGTATGTGTGTGAAAAATTGTTAATACTATTTTGTCATACGCTGATTATTGTATTTGTATATCTTTCTCCTTTGAATTTCCATTTCGTAATTCCCATTTTTGGATTCCTCACATTTAAAAGATTAGGAGTTCCAGACTAGTTTTTCTCTCAATATATGACATGTCTTTAACTTTGGACACCTGGCCGATGAAGCATGGTCTCCGTGTTGGCTATCTCAATATAAACAATGCTACTAATAAAATAGACGATATTGCAACCATTCTATATAATAATGATAATCCCTTTCATTTATTTTGCTGTGCCGAGTCTCGCCTTTCTTCAAAATTTACTGATGCAGACATAAACATACCAGGGTACCAAATCCTTCGTCTAGATCCTAATAAACCCAAAACCACCGGTTTACTTACATATTTTGCATCTTCTCTAAATTGTAAAAGACTCCACAATTTCGATGTTTATGATATTGAATCAATTTGGATAGAAATTAAACTGCAGCGCAGTAGACCTCTCTTGATAGGCTTTGTATACCGAAATCCATCAGAATCTACAGTATGGATAGATAAATTTAATTCCCTTATGGATGAAGTGATACTTTTGAACCATGAAACCATTATTCTTGGAGACTTTAACATAGATTTATTAAAACCAAAATCTAAATGGTACCATAACTACACATTGCATGGACTTGAACAGTTGATTGACAAACCAACGCGAGTAACTAACAACACTGCAACATTGATAGATCATATATATACTAACACGAAACAACATATAGTCGAAGTTTGTGCTCCATCATGTGGGAGTAGCGATCATAATCCAGTTTGTTTTACCTGGTTCAAAAATCGAATAAAAATTCCTAAGGTAGGACATAAAACAATTTATTACAGAAGATTTAAAAAATTTAATGAGAGTGATTTTGTTTCTGATCTGTTAAATTCACCATTAAACCATGTATATCAAATAAGAGATCCCAATGAAGCTGTTGAGTTTTGGATTAATACATTTATTTCAGTTTACAATAAACATGCACCCTTCATAAGGAAAAGAGTTAAGGATGTAATAAAACCACCTTGGATAACAAAAGATATTGAATCCGAAATACATTATAGAAACTATCTAAAAACTCATGGGACAAAAGAGCAATATAAACACCAAAGAAATAAAGTTAATTCAATTAAACGCCGATCAAAGCGAAACTACCTTCAAAAGATGTTGGTGTCAGCAAATGATTCTCGCCAAGTCTGGAAAGCTATAAATTTATTAACAAACAAACGTGTATCCAAAAGCCAACATGCCATTAAAGACATATCAGCAGATGAATTAAACTATCATTTTTCAAATGTTGCAGATAAAGTTATTTTACATGACAGATCAAGAGATAACGATCTTCATTATTTAAAACAGTACATGGAGTCAAAACCAATTAACTTTCCTTTCTACCTACCACCAATGACTATTCTTGATGTACTCGAAAGCTTAGCTTTAAAAAAGAAGTCAAGAACTCGTGATCTAGATGGCTTAGATGCGAAAATTTTAAATCTTTCAAGCCCGCTGATTTTCGACTCACTTACCTACCTATACAATTTGTGCATTGAAAAAAATTGCTTCCCTTACAAACTGAAGCAAGCTAAAGTTATACCTGTTTACAAGTCGGGTGATTCCTCTTCTCCGTCAAATTACAGACCGATTTCCATTTTGTCTGTCTTATCTAAGCCTGTTGAAAAGCATTTACAAAAATCCATATATTCTTACTTTACTATTAATAAACTTATGAGTGAAAGTCAGTCTGGGTTTAGAAAAAACTATTCCTGTCATACAGCTCTTATCCAACTCACTGACAATGTCTTGCATAATATAAATGAAAATAAATTTACTGGTCTTCTTTTTGTTGATTTTGAGAAGGCATTTGATGTCATTAACCACTCTTTATTATTGCGTAAATTATACTTGTACAAGCTAACACCAGAAATTATTAATCTTCTAGCAAGTTTTTTGTCAGATAGGAAGCAGCTAGTGTGTAAATGACCAAACATCAGATTTAGTAGACGTTAAACATGGTATACCACAAGGATCAGTGCTCGGACCCCTACTGTTTTCCATTTATGTAAACGACTTGCCCTGCTTTGTAAATTGTCACTGTGAAATGTTTGCTGACGATACATCTCTGTTCTGCAGTGACTCTGATCCCAATACGTTAGGCAACAAACTACAGGATAACATTGACAGCCTAATTTCTTGGACACAGCTAAATCATATGTCTTTAAATGCCAAAAAAACAAAATGTATGTATGTTTCAGCTAGACAGAAAAGACAAAAAATGAAATCCAGTTTTAAACCCTTGTTTATTGATAAACGATTAATTGAAGAAGTGGATTCTCATAAAATACTAGGTATCACTATTGACAAGAGCTTGACTTGGACAGATCACGTGATGTCTCTGGGAAAACGTCTCTCTAACAGGTTACTTCAGCTGTCTAAGATAAAGAACTTTCTTGACAACCATTCCCGTAAACTCTTCTTTTGTGGACATGTTTTGCCAATTGTCGACTATGCATCTACACTATGGGACAAATGCAGTGAAACAAATTTGAAACTTATCCACCGTTTATATAAAAGAGCACTTAAGCTGGTTTTGTTAAAGTCAAGCTCACTGACTGTCTCTGATTACAAGCAATTAAATATACTGACTTTTCATAAAAGACTTTTTTTCAACAAAGCTGTGTGCATGCATAATGTTATAAACGGAAATGCTCCTCCTAAGATTAAAAAATCCTTCAAAATAAATCCGCACAGGCATAATCATTTACTAACGTTCCCAAGACCCAGAAATGACCTCTACAAGTCAAGTTTTCTGTATTCGGGTAGTCATTTATGGAATAATCTCCCAGTAGATCTAAAAAGTACTACAAGCAAAACCCAATTTAAAAAACACTTAAAAAACTATCTCATGAATAACAGTGTTGAAAAAGACTTGTAAGTTTCACCTTTTCACCACTGTGTACTTTTGTGCTATTCACTGATATTTTGTTGTTGTTATGATTTTCAAAGTAAGTTTGTTGCAATATAATTATATGACTTCGTGCTGAATAATGCAACGGTGCACCTACGCGCGCATATGTGTATGTTTGTATGTATATAAGATGTTTTTATATGCTGTTTGTGCAGTGTGTGTGTGTGTGTGGGGGGGGGGGGTGTGCGTGTGTGTGTGTGGGGGGGGGGGTGTGAGTGTGTGTGTTTGTGCATGTGTGTGCATGTGTATGTTTCACATGTGTATCTAACAAATAATGACGGGCATGGGTGGGTGATTTGTCGATAGCAAGTGTTTATTAGTATTTATGCATTTTGAATATTGAAATGTTTAAATATTGATATGCTAAAATTTTGCTTAAGATGTGTGTAGTTGGCTAGTTTTCTGAGATTATCATTTTAGTCCTCTTTATTGCTGTTATCATTGTCGTTGTCATTATTTGTTGATATTTTTCTTTTTCATTTTCTTACATACTTTTCTTTGTAGATGGCTTGATGAAAAAAAGCAATTGTTTTGCTTACTCAATGTACCATCTGTAAATAAAAATTTGACTTTGACTTTGACTTTGACTTATGAAGGACACAGCCACACAGCTGACAAGCACTCCAGTGTGGGGCAAAACAAACGATGCACGCTCCAGTCACTAGAATTTAGGCCAAGTGAAGACGAAGACTGGATAGGATGTCATCAGAAATCTGGAAGGATTTCTTTGAAGAGTTCTGGTCATTACCTTTCCTGTTGCTTGACCTGTCTTCCTTCATTTTGGGAAGTTATGTTTATCTGAAAGTCCATGACTTTTTTGGAGATACTGTTTTGCCTCTTCTAAACAGAGTTTCTTATGTTTCAAATTAGAAACCTCTGTCTCTGTATGTTTCTCTCTGTCTTTATGTCTGTCTGTCTGTCTCTTTCTCTGTCTTTCTCTCTCTCACACACACACAAAGATACACAAACACATACACACATGCACACACATACATACACACAGACACACATGAGTTCGAATCTCTTTCAAGATGATTTTTTACTCTTGGAGTTAACATCAGTGCCAACTCCATTCCCCTCATAGTCCTTTGGATGAGACTCTAAACCCAGATCCCACTACGAATGTACGCAGAGCATCTTGCACACACGGTAAAATCCGTTCCACTTTTCAAAAGAGTAGGCCATTGTGTGCCGGTGGGTACAGATGAAAAAAAAGACAAAACTGCACACACACACACAGGGACTGGATGTTAAAAACCACTTGATGCTCATTCATTATCCTCGAAACAATTAATAAAAATACAGGACACAATTGTACATCACGTATACACTTGTATGCACAAAATTATTTCTCCAAACATGCTCAATACTTCATAAAAAAAGACTGAAACAGTTCAGTCTGCCTGCATAAAGTTGGACAAAAGCGACACTAACAATCTTTAACCAGGCCGGAGGAAACTGGCGAAAAAAGAAGAAAAAAAAGCAATCCAGCCAACCTGATCTTGTTAAAGTCCAACATGAGGGTTCGTGTTTGTGTTCGCAATGTCAGAGGTTGGTTAATCAACCCTGCTTCTTGCTTTCTCTGGGGGAAAAAGGAAGTGTTGGGGAGGGGGGGGAGAGGAAGGGATAAGGAAAGAATGGACAGACAGCATTCACCCCCACTTTCCTCCCTCTTTTTGTCGTTGCTTTCCCCACTCTGAGATTTTGTCAGATTTCTCCTGCAGTCAAATTTCATGTGCACGCAATAGGGATTTTTCAGTTGTTAGCGCAGACCTGATTTTTCCTGGAAGGGGATTTATTTCTTGGAAACTGATGTCAGATTGTGGATTTCCATACACTGAATGAACACAGTTTTATGAATTGATTAATGATGGATTCAGAGAAAAGTGCTATCTGAGGGAGTTTGAGCAAAAGATTGCATGCAAGAATAATCATTTTCAACATGGTATGAAAACTTGAGCAAAAAGCTGCACAACATCCTATAAATTCAACTTTGATAATACTGGGCAGTGTGTTGTTTATTCGACATCATATTGTGCATATTCGTTGATGCTATTTTTTTCAAATAAAAGACACTTTTTGCGGAAGTGTGTACTTTTCACAAAATAAATGTGGAGAGTTAGGCGTATTTGAATTATATTTTCTTTGAGATATACAGATGCATACAGGGAAAGAAAGATCGAAAGGAAGAAAAGAAAGAAAGAAAGAAAGAAGAGAGAAAGATAGATACAGAGATAACATAGATACAGATACATAGATACAGATATATAGATAGGTAGATAGATAGATAGATAGATAGATAGATAGATAGATAGATAGATAGATAGATAGATAGATAGATAGATAGATAGAAGATAGATAGATAGATAGATAGATAGAAAATAATAGATACATAGATACATAGATACATAGATACATAGATACATAGATAGACAGAGACAGAAACAGAGACAGGAGAATAGACACTTAAAGACAAAAGGCAGACAGACAGACAGACAAAAGATCCTCAATGCTTTATAGAATGTTCTGGTACATCTTCACAGAGTTCCAGATCTGAAGTAAATAAACATTTCCCGCAGGAAACTGAAAACAGAATTCACCTAAAGTCTTGATCTAAATATATACATGACATTTTGCAAATGCTCGCAATGTACCAGCCTTGTACCCAGCCTTGACCTAGAATATATGCGGATAAAGTCCCAAAGGATGTAAAATAAAAAGAATTTACTTTTATATTATACGTTTTTGTTTTGCATTTTCTGCATGTTTTTGTGGATGATGTTCAGTATGTACCGCAGAACCTGGTGTGTGCACGCAATGCACACGTGTTTCCAAGTTTCACTGGAACCTTGATTTTGTTGTTGTTGCTGTGAATGTTTATTTGTTCTGGTGTGACGTGAAAAGGGAATTGTATATATACAGCATTAAATGGTGTTATGCAGGTGGCGGAGAGGGGTCAGCACGTTCGTATCTGACTGTAAATAAGTTAGGAAAAAGTGTGTTAACTGAATGTGCAGATAAACCCGTGCACAACCGGGCTTTAAATAAATATCTGGCATCAAGCACCCTTGTAAAACTTGTCAGTTCTGCTTACTTCTCTTTTTATAGCTTTTATGGCAAGTAGATTGGATACTTTTTTATACTTCCCACCGTTTTCAACCTGTTTTTTTTTATTGAAATAACTTAACACACACAGCACAATTTATCAACATAATAAACAGCTAATGCTCCACAAAGGGTGACCAAGGAAGATCCCCAGATAATTATATAAGCAGCATAATGATGTTCAGTTGTCAACATGATCATTTGAATATTCTACAGTGTAAATATATACAGGCAGTCTTTTTCTTATCTTAGAAAAGCTGCAACATGTACCTGTTGTGCCTTTGTTGTTTTTTTCAAAGTCTTATCATAAGCAGTTAACATTTTCTAATGAGAACAAGAGATAGACAAAGTAACATAACCTTGCTGAAAGGTCTTTTTGTTATGGTAAGTTTTTTGTTATAAAAAACTGTTTTAAAACCCAAAGGAAGAAAGAAGGAACTGAAATATATTTTAAAAAGTTATTATCATGTGAAAATCATATGACTGTATATATACTCTAGAGTTTTTGTAGGGACTGTGGGGGCAACTTTTTAGAGAGAGAGAGAGCGAAAGAGAGAGACAGAGACAGAGACAGAGAGACATAGAGCTACACATGCATGCATACATCATCATAACACCACCACACACACACACACACACACCACACAACAATCACAAAAATGCACACTACACACACACACGCACAACTAGACAACATTAGATACTCAAACTAACAACAAAAAAAAAAACAACAAAACAAACACAGACTGTACACTCTTCTGACAGAAAGTCAATAATACAAAAGGACAAAAGCAAAAAAACCATTAAACATAAAAAAGAAAGAGACAAAAACCATCCACCACGTCACAGCAGGTATTGAACTTATTTTTGCTGATTTTGCTATTTTCCATATGTATCACTGAAAACAAGAAAAAAAAATCCAAAGACACAAAACATATGACATTTTTAGATAGCACAGACATCTGTCATGTTATGAAGGACACAGCCACACAGCTGACACGCACTCCAGTGTGTGGCAAAAAAACCATGCACGCTCCTGCACTGGATTTAGGCCAGGTGAAGACGAAGACTGGACGGATGTCATCAGAAATCTGAAGGGATTTCCATGAAGAGTTCTGGTCATTACCTTTCCTGTTGCTTGACCTGTCTTCCTTCATTTTGGGAAGTCGTGTGCAGGTAAAAGAGAGAGAGTTCTTTTGGGTGACATTGATTTTTTTTTATCCTGTCAGGTTTGTTTGGTTTCTAGAATAGGAATATCTGTCCCTGTATCTGTCTCTTATTCTATGTTTCTGTCTCTTTCTGTCTGTTTTTCTCTCTCTATTCCTCTCTCTATCTGTCTCTTTCTGTCTCTGTCAGTCTGTCTCTGTATCCCTATGTGTCTGTGTCTCTGTCTCTGTACCTGTCTCTGTATCTATCTGTCTTTCTGTGTGTGTGTCTGTCTCTGTCTGTCTGTCTGTCTGTCTGTTGTCTCTCTCTGTCTCTCTCTCTGTCTCTGTCTCTGTCTCTGTCTCTGTCCTCTCTCTCTCTCCTTCTCTCTCTCCTCTCTCTCTCCTCTCTCTCTCTCTTCTCTCTCTCTCTCTCTCTTTTCCCCCTCTGTCTTTCCCTCACCACAACTCGATTCTTTTGACTGTGACAGCTTCTAAATACATGCGACGGTACTGGAACCATTCGTATCGGTCAATGCCCTTCCAATGGATCATTCCAGTGCCGTGGAGAGGGGGGGGGTCTGCTGCATGGGTAACAGCTTGCCCTCCATACATACTTGCCCAGGCTTTGCGCTCTAAAGACTAGAGCGCAACTCTATAGTCTTCCGAGACTGATGAGTGCCTACTACTACTAAATACATGCATGCATATGTATACATTAACATTTTTCCCCACAGAAAAACACAAGAACTTCCCTTAATTAACATAACCAGGCACAAATAAAGATAAGAGGGGAAGAAGTATATATATGCAAAACGAGAAGTACAAGAACAAGTTAAAATGATAAGAAAAACCATGAAGAAGGGTTGCATGAGCTAGAAGAACAAGAGAAAGAAAAGATTTGATTTAATTTGATTTATACTTTTATATCGAGGATAATGGAATAAACACTCTTGTGCTTTTTTACACCCAGTCCCCGTGTGTATGCAGTGTTGTAGATGTCATCTGTTCCCACGGGCACACGATGGCCTACTCTTACGAAAAGCGGAACAGGATTTAACGTGTGCGCAAGATGTTCTGCGTGCGTTCGCACACGGGGCCTCGGTCATTAGTCTCATCTGAAGGACTTTTGTCTGTCTGTCTGTCTGTCTGTCTGTCTGTCTGTCTGTCTGTCTGTCTGTCTGTCTGTCTCTCTCTGTCTCTCTCTCTGTCTCTCTCTCTGTCTCTCTCTGTCTCTCTCTGTCTCTCTCTATCTCTCTCTATCTCTATCTCTCTCTCTCTGTCTCTCTCTGTCTCTGTCTCTCTCTGTCTCTGTCTCTCTCTGTCTCTGTCTCTCTCTCTCTCTCTCTCGTCTCTCTCTCTCTCTCTCTCTCTCTCTCTCTCTCTCTCTCTCTCTCTCTCTCTCTCTCTCTCTCTCTTCCCCCCTCTGTCTTTCCCTTCACCACAACTCGACACACCACAAACCCTACATGCACAGCTTTTCAAGCTGCAATGAAAAGCAATGGACGTGCAACGAAGAAACTAGCAGAAAACTCATTCAGCCTTTAAAGACCAAATCCACCATTGGAACAAAGTCCTGAAAGCACATCCCCCCCTCCCTCTCCCCAAATCTTCCCTGGTTTCTCCCAACAAAGATGACATGCTGTTGTCATGATCATCTTTGCACATGTTTAGTAATAATAATAATAATAATAATAATAATAATAATAATAATAATAATAATAATAATAATAATAATAATAATAATGATCATCATCATCATCATCATCATCATCATCATCATCAATCATCATTCATCATCATCATCATCATCATCATCATCATCATCATCATCATGATGTTTGCACATGTTTAGTGTCTGATGAGTATCGTGAATCAGCCTGTCCAATGGACACTTTGGGGAACAAAAAAAACCTATTTACTTTCCTCTGTGACTTGTTTGATTTTATTTTGAAAGATCGCATGAAGGAAGGATAAAACAAATAAAAATGACACCAAGGAGTGAGGAAACCAGAAAGACAGAAAAAAGAAAAACTTTACAAAAAGGAATTAAAGGGGGGGGGGTATTTATCTCTTTTTAATTCTATTCTTTTATATCGGGATATTGGGATAAGCACTTTTGTGATTTTTTATCCAGTCACTGTGTGTATGCAGTTTTGTAAATCTTGTCATCTGTTCCCACCGGCACACAATGGCCTACTCTTACGAAAAGCCGAACAGGATTTGACGTGTGCACAAAATGTTCTCTGTGTGTATGTGTGTGTGTGCGTGTGTGTGTGCGTGCATGCGTGTGAGTGTGTGTGCACGCATGCGTGCGTGTCAAGTCTTTGCATTACATTATATTTCTTCGTGTCTTTTTTTTTCTTATTCTTTTTGAAAAAAAAAACTCCTTTAACAGAAAATGACCATGGGAAAAAGGGATGGGGCGAGGGAGGGAGGGGAAGGACAAAACCATGATGAAAATGCACCTCTTTTGAGTGATGAGTTTTTCACTACTATGCCCCTTTCTACTTTCTTCCTCACCACCACCACCCTTTATCCTGACTGTATCCTCTCTGCCCTACATACCCACCCATCTTTTGGATTTTCATATCGTGCTGCACTAAGAACTTTCTTCTCTCGGAAAGCAGTGCAGCTATTCTTGTCTGTTGCTCTGAAACCTCTGTGTGTGTGTGTGTGTGTGTGTGTGTGTGTGTGTGTGTGTGTGTGTGTGTGTGTGTGTGTGTGTGTGTGTGTGTGTGTGTGTGTGTGTGTGTATGTGTGTTGTATGTGTGTGTGTGTGTTTGCGTGTTTGTGTGTTTGTGTGTGTTGTATGTGTGTATTGTTGTGTGTGTGTGTGTTGTGTGTGTGTGTGGTGAGTGAGTGTGTGTTTGGTTGTATGTGTGTGTGTTTTGTGTTTGTGTTTGTGTGTGTTTATGTGTGTGTGTTTGTGTGTGTGTATGTGAATGTGTGTGAGTGTGTGTGCATGTGTGTGCGCGCGCGCGCGTGCGTGTGTGTGTGATGTGTGCACTCGAGCTCATGCACTATACTGCATATGTGCTCTAAATCTCTAAATGTATAACTCCTTTTATGTTGCTCTTATAGAAAAAACAAGTTTACCTTAGCCCCTTAATTTTTAACAAGAGATTGATGGATCGTGAAAACAACAAAACGAAACACATATACAAGTTTTTACTTGGACTGTAATTTGAGTATTTGGGAATAAGCTATCTACAAAATGAAATTATTGGCAGATGTTATGCATGATTAAAGACACTCTACCTACTATTGCAATCCCTTTAGGTAAAATATACAAAGTTGTGAAACTTTGTGAGCTTTGGTGCATGCTGCAAGTTTTCACATATTTGTGTTAGTGTCCATGCATATATGTATGCCTGCATGAGTCAAGTACTTTTTTGCTTTCCTAAACTTCTTGATTTTTTTCTGAAGGCTAGTTATATTTCTTTCAGCCACATCCATACATTTTCTCTCTCTATCATCCTGTCTGTTTTTGTAGTCTGTCTCTTTTTTTATCTCTGATTCTCACTTACTGTGTGTTATTGCGCGCGCAGCTTGAGCGCGTGTGTGTGTATGCATGCGTGTGCATTTTATGATGTGTTGTGATGTGTGTGTGCGTGTGTGTGAGCACATACCTTCCTCTCTCTCTCTCTGCCTGATTTCCTGCTTCCTACTACACATGCACTCATACTAGTTCACACACATGTCTAACATAACATAACATAATCAGCGAGGAACCCTATTTTGGAATCAGAGAGATAGAAGGAGGAGATGTTTCCATGAAAGTTGTCCCATCCTGTGCTTTGCCATTCCATTAGCTGATTTGTATGTCCACCGCCACGTCTGCTTCTGTTCGTGTCCATTCACTTTGCCTCTGAGGACCAGCTTTCCTTCTGTGGGGGAGAGCACTATTCTGCTGACGAGTGATGTCACATTGAAGAAAAGGTTTTTGAAATGTCAAGCCTAAGTGAATGTTGGAAAATGACGAAAAGACGAAATATAACATCAATATGAACAAAGAAAGAAAGCAAAAATAAAAAAACTCAGAAAAATCTAAATGGATGAAGCAAAAGAATTGGAGAACAAGAATAAAGAAAAGAAAAGAAGAAGAAGAAGAAAGAAGAATGAGAGAAGAAAGAAGGAAGAAGAGGAGAGGAGAGGAAAAGGAGGAAGAGAAGAAGAAGAAGAAGAGGAAAAGGAGAGAGAAGAAGAAGAAGAAGAAGAAGAAGAAGAAGAAGAAGAAGAAGAAGAAGAAGAAGAAGAAGAAGAAGAAGAAGAAGAAGAAGAAGAAGAAGAAGAAGAACAACAAAACAACAACAACAACAACAACAACAACAAAAGCACAAGAAGCACAGGAAGAACAAGAAGAACAAGAAATGATGACAGTTGATGAATAGAGCAATGATACACTATAATACTTTTGTGAAATGCATACATAGATCAGAGGTAAAAAGTGATTAACTATCTCAATATACAGTTTGTAGGCAAAACCAACCCCCAGCAAGCCAGAAAAAGTGCATAATCACAAAGATAGATAGTCAGATAGACAGAGCAAAGAAAAAAAGAAAGCTCCAGTGAAAAGGTGGGTTGAGACAAAAAAAAAAAGAAGGAACCACAACACCAAAACAAACAAAACAACCAAACAGAGGAGTTGGGAAGAATAGGGAAACAAAGAATGAAAACAAAATAGAAGGTAGCCAACAAATGAGAGACAGGAAGACACAAAGAGAGAGACAGAGAAGAGACAGAGATAAAGACAGAGAGAGAGAGAGAAAGAGAAGATAGAGATAGAGAGACAGAGATAGAGAGGGAGAGTCATAGAGACAGACAGATAGAGACAGAGAAACGGAGAGACAGACAGAGAGACAGAGAGAGAGAAAGACAAAGAGAGAAAGAGAGAGACAGAGAGGGGGAGAGAGAGAGAGAGAAAGTCAGATAGACAGAGAGACATAGACAACACAGAGACGAGACACATACAGACAGAGAGCAAGCAAGCAAAGGAATGGAAGAGTTAAGAGAGAGAAAGAGAGAGAGCAGAGAAAGAGATAGAGACAGAGACAGAGACAGAGACAGACAGACAGACATACAGAACGAGACAGAGAGAGAGAAATCACACATAAGAGACGGAGACATAGGACAAAGAGAGAGAAGAGACAAGACAGACAGACAGACAGACAGACAGACAGACAGACAGACAGACAGACAGACAGACAGACAGACATATAGACTTATCTTCGCCAACCAATAGCAAAAAAATCCCGTTTGCACACTACAACATATCCTCACAAACTTTCCAGCTGAAAAACAAAAATGGAAAAGCTAGAGTAAAAACAGGTGGGCAAGAGGAAACTGTGGCAACAAAAAACTGCAGCCAAGCTGATCTTGTTAAAGTGCGGACATGGCGGTTCGTGTTTGTGTTCACAATGTCACAGGTTGCCTAATCAGCGCTGCTTCTTGCTTTCTCTACTGGAGAAAAAAGAAAAAGAAAAGAAAGTGGTGGGAGGAAGGGTTTGGGAGAAAGGGTGGGTGCGTGGGGGAGAGCTCCCTTCCCACCCCACCACCCCCTAACCTCCTCCCCTTTCCTCATGTCCAAGTATCTCCTTCTTTCCCCCAGATTCAACCAGAGCGCTGCTGTCCTGAAGTTTGATGTGCACGCGACAGGGATTTTCAAGTTGCTGGTCCTTTACAATAACGTTTTTTTATATTGTTGTTATCCTTCTTATAGTGTCTTTAAGATAGAAGGGTTTAACGTTTTCTTACACATTAAATGCAGTCTTTTGGGTACTTTAGTGGTTGGCTGGTTGGATTAAAAAAAGTGCATAATTTGTGTAGTAATTATTTCAGAAAGTTTCAGAAAGAGATTGTGTAAAGGAAATATCATTTCAACATAAAGATATCTATCTATCTATCTATCTATCTATCTATCTATCTATCTATCTATCTATCTATCTATCTATCTATCTATCTATCTATCTATATATATATATATATATATATATATATATATATATATATATACCATTTAGCAGAAAGCTGTAGAAAGTGCTAACTCACTAGCGTAAATTTTTTGGAAGCTTCTCCCTAATTTGGCGCTACTTTAACAGTAGTAGTTGCTTTGTAATTGTATTTGTATAAGAAGGTATAAATGAAATTAGAAAAATGTTGATTTTGTTTTATTTTTGCAATTCATTCTAATATATATTGAAAGAGAAAGAGAGAGAGAGAGATTTTATTTATTTTATTTATTTAGTCTTTTATATCGAGGATAACAGAATAAGCAATCATGTGCTTTTTTCATCTGGTCCCCGTGTGTATGCAGTTTTGTAAATATTGTCATCTGTTCCCACCGGCACACGATGGCCTACTCTTACGAAAAGCGGAACAGGATTTAACGTGTGCGCAAGATGTTCTGCGTGCGTTCGCACACGGGGCCTCGGTTTAAAGTCTCATCCGAAGGACTTTTGGGGAGAGTGGAGTCAGCACTGATGTTAACTCCAGAAAGAAAATTTCCTCGACCGGACTCGAACCCGGGTCTTCAAATTGCCAGCGCAATGTTCTGACCACTAGGCTAAGGCTATCCGCCCCCCCAAGAGAGAGAGAGAGAGAGAGAGAGAGAGAGAGAGAGAGAGAGAGAGAGAGAGAGAGAGAGAGAGAGAGAGAGAGAGAGAGAGAGAGAGAGAGAGAGAGAGAGAGAGAGAGAACTGAAAAAAGAGGACTGGTATTTAAATAGGCAATGATACAAAATATCAAAGCAAAAACACAGACACACCGCTTTTCCCACCACGACTGAAAATTAATGATAAAGGTAGAAGAAAAAGATAACTACACACAAATAAAGACAAAAACCCCATGCAAACAAGAAAGATTCTCAAAAAAAAAAGATTTACACTATCAGAGTGGGTGTTCTCATTGCTGAGATTGCTGTTTTATATTGTGTCATAAAAAACAGCAGAGAAAGCACACAAAAAAGCACGAAAAATTGTTAATATAAAAATCAATTAGACAGCACAGATATCTGTCATGCTATGATAGAAACAACCACACAGCTGACAAGCACTCCAGTGTGTGGCAAAACAAACCATGCACGCTCCAGGCACTGGGATTTAGGCCAGGTGAAGACGAAGACTGGACAGGATGTCATCAGAAATGTTAAGGCATTTCCATGAAGAGTTCTGGTCATTACCTTTCCTGTTGCTTGACCTGTCTTCCTTCATTTTGGGAAGTCATGTGCAGGTAAAAGAGAGAGTTATTTCGGGTGATATCGATTTTTTGTCCTGTCAGGTTTGTTTGGTTTCTAAAATAGGAATCTGTCTCTGGTGTTATGTCCATGTCTCTATATGTCTGTCTCTTTGTGTATCTGTCTCTGTCTCTGTCTGTCTGTCTGTCTCTGTCCTCAATTGTGTGTGGTTTTAATCTCACTTTATTCTTGTATGCAACCGCATCTAAATAAACGCATACATTTGTATATTTTGACAGATTGTGAAAGAAAAACACCCAAAACAATGACTACAAGAATAACCAGCAAAGAAGACGAAGAAGAAAGAAAAAAGAGGAGCAGTACAAAAAACACAGAAAGACCAAGACGAAAACAGAAAACACAAATGATAAAAGCTTTAAAAAAAAAAGCAAAAGAGCAAGAATAAAGGCAGAAACACAGTTGTAAGCTGAAGTGAAAAGAAATAAAAGGCAAGAGCCAGGACGAAATTAATAGAAAACCCATTCAGCTCTGAAAGAGCAAATCAGCCATTGAAACAACGTTCTGACAGCATCCACTCTCCCTCTCCCGAAATCTCCTTGAGGTTCTCAAGACAAAGCTGACATGTTGTTTTCATGATAATCTTTCAATGTATTTAGTTCCTGACGAATGTTTTTGAATCAACTTTTCCCTAAAGAAACCATAGGAAGAAAATGTATTGAGGAGGTCTTTTTCTGTTTGTTTTAAAAGACTTAAATGAGAGACATAAAAAGGATGTAATGAAGGTTATAAAAAAATGGAGGAAAGAAAATAAGCAGGAAGCGAAAATTGAAAAAAAGAGGAACACGATGTGTGTGTGTGAGTGTGTGTGTGTGTGGTGTGTGTGTGTGTTGTGTGTGTGTGTGTGTGTTGTGTGTGTGTGTGTGTGTGTGTGTGGTGTGCGCGCGAGCGTCCGTGTGTGTGTGCATGTGCGTGTGTGTGTGTGTGTTTGTATGTGTGTGTGAGAGAGAGAGAGAGAGAGAGAGAGAGAGAGAGAGAGAGAGAGAGAGAGAGAGAGAGAGAGAGAGGAGAGAGAGAGAGAGAGAGAGAGAGAGAGAGAGAGAGAGAGAGAGAGAGAGATGGATGTTATATGTCTGCGTGCGTGCATGCACGCGTGCGTGCTTGCGCGCGGCGTGTGTATGTGTGAATGTGTGTGTGTGTGTGTATGTGTTCGTATGCTCGTACTTGAGTGAATATGTGCAGACATTGTACTACGTTTATATGTTTTTTCTGCTTTTATCTTTGTTAAGTTTCTGTACGTAAAAAAAAGAAGTCCTCTTAACGAAAATGAAACAAGGGAAGTGAGAAAGGGAGGGAACCTAACACAGGAAGTTCACCTCCATTGAGTGATGAGATCCCAAATACTATGCCCTACTTTAGCTTCTTCCTGCTCCTTCTCCCCCCTCTCCCACCCGCTAAAAATGCTGGCTCCATTCCTCCCACTCCCAACACAACATCCCTTGCTTTCTAATTTCATATCATGCTGCATCAGTATTTTTTCTCTTGAAAAGTAGTGCAGCAACTCTTGTTTGTATGTCTCTTTGACGGGTGTGTGTGTGTGCGTGCGTGTGTCCGTGGTGGTGTGTGTATGTGTGTGTGTGTGTGTGTGTGTTATGTGTGTGTGGTATTTGTGGTTTGTGTTTTTGTGTGTGTGTGTGTGTGTGTTGTGTGTGTGTGTGTGTGTGTTGTGTGTGTGTGTGTGTGCGCGCGCGCAGCGCGTGTGTGTGTGTATTTTTGTGTGTGTGTACCTGTATACCACTTAAAGTGGTATACAGGACATTTTTTACAGGGCGGCTCAGGGCAATAAAAAAAAATAATGGGTAGGTGCTTCACTTGTGGCGCACGCTCTCCCCGGGAAGAGCAGCCTATATTTCACGCAGAAAATTCTGCTGTGACATAAAGTGGTATAAGAGTAAAACTGTAAAATAAAAATAAAATAAGACACGGCAGATTTATATGCGTGAAAATCGGGCTGCACTCCCTCGAGGAGAGCGTGTCGCCACACGAGCAGCAGCACCATCATTTTTTTTTTTCTTTTCCTACCACAATGGCTTTTTCTACAGAATTCTTTTCTAGAGACAACTGTCTTGTTGCTGGAGATTCTATTACCTGCGCTACATGCGTCTTGCAACATGCTACCCTTGTTAATCATCTCATGCAAAAGGCTAGCACCCAGACCTCTGTTCATGATCTGTTGAAAAGGGGGAAAACGTTCGGGCACAGACGGGGTGTGAGTGTTTGATTTTTAAGTGTATTTTATTCTTTTATTTCAAGGATAATGGAATAAACACGCAGGTGCTTTTTTTATACATCCTGTGCCTGTGTGTATGCACTTTTGTAAAATTTGGTATATATTTGTGAGTATTTATATCCGTGCACTCGTGCAGGCAGACTATTCATGTAGCTTACATATAAATCTGACATAATCAGCAGGGGTTTTTATGGAGGCAGATGGGTTGGAAGGGGGTGGAAGTTTTTTTTCCATGAGGTTGACTCATCCTGTGATTTGCCATTCCATTAGCTGATTTGTATGTCCACCGCCATGTCTGCTTCTGTTCGTGTTCATTCACTCTGCCTATGTAGCCCAGTGTTTTTCTTGTTTTTCATTTATTTATTTATTTATCTATTCATTTATTTATTTATCTATTTATTTATTTTGTTTATTCATTTACTTATTTCGTTGTTGTTTTATGTCGACGATAGTGGAATAAACACTCTTGTGCTTTTTTAAATATTTCCAGTCCCAGTGTATATGCAGTTTGTAAATCTTGTCATCTGTTCCCATCGGCACACAATGGCCTACTCTTACAAAAAACGGAACAGGATTTAACGTGAGCACAAGATGTCCTGCGTACGTTCGGACACGGGGCCTTGGTTTATAGTCTCATCCGAAGGACTTTTGGGAAGAGTGGAGTCAGCACTGATGTTAACTCCAGGGGCCCCTTGAAGGGAATCGAACCCGGGTCGTCAAATTGCGAGCGCAATGTTCTGACCACAAAGCTATCCCGTCCCGTCTTCTATAGGGGAGCACTGCTCTGTTGACCAGTGATGTCAGATTGAAGATTTCTTTTTTTTAAATATCAAGCCAGCCTGAGCTTTAGGATAGGATTTTCTTTAATAAGAATTAAAAGAACCCCACATAACAAATAGCGACAACATCAATGGCATTAATGTTGAGAAAGTGGGGGAAGAAGAAACGTATAAGAATGTGAGTGACAAAAGAAGGAGAGTCAAAGTAAAAAAAATTAAAAGGCGAAGAAATAGGTAAAGAAGAAGATGAGAAAATGCAGAAAAAAAATTAAGACGGGGTTTAACGAAATATGAAAAAGAAAACGGAGAAGAAATACACAAAGAATGCAAAGAATGCATAAAAATGCAAAGAAGAATGCAAAGAAAAAATGCGAAAATAGAAGAAGAACGCAAAGAATATGAGGAAGAGGAGTGCGAACAAGATTGCAATTAAGAATGCTAAGAAGAGAATCGCGAAGAAGAAGAATACCAAGAAACCAAGAATGCCAAAAGAAGAAGAAGAAGAAGAAGAAGAAGAAGAAGAAGAAGAAGAAGAAGAAGAAGAAGAAGAAGGAGGAGAGAGGAGG
>CM060316.1:73990728-74020728 GCA_030674155.1 Stramonita haemastoma | reverse complement strand
CCTAACTACTTCAGCAATCTCAGTAGCACTACCCCGAGTTTGTCAGCCTGTATCTCATAGATATGCTGAAACTGCCAGAGTTCATCCCTCCTTAGGTACAGGGTTTATACGGATGGTTATGATTGTGTTTCCATGCATGACCTACCAAACGCTGACATAGGCTGTAAGATTTATCACGTGTGCATTTAACGTCTCAACAGCTTTACATGGAGAAAACCAAACCCTCCTCAACAAAGCTGATAGGAATTTTCCTATTATCAGCTACTTTAACTTTATGTACAAAGATTGGGGGACGGGATAGCTCAGTGGTCAGAGCGCTCGCTTTCCCCCAGCCAAGTTAAGCAGCGTCGAGCGCGGTTACTAGTTGGATGGGTGACCGATTGCGCGCCTTGGCTACAGTACAGTTCCCCCAGTTCACCCAGCTGTAATAGGGCACCTGCCCTCTTTAGGGTCAGGGAAGGTAAAGCAGCGAGGGAGAGGAGATGGGCGCCACCCTCAACATGCTGGCCCTTAGAGAAGCTGAGGTATGTGACGCCTCACTCCCCTACAACCACACAGGTTATGGGACACCTTTACCTTTCACGTACAAATATCATCCTATGTTCCATCCAAAGAAAAAAAAAGTCCTTAAATATTGAAATGCTACCATTTTAAATTCGTTTCAGTAAATTAGAGTAAAAACAACACAAAAAGGCTACATTTCTCGGCTAGCCAGTTTTTAGATATAAACCACAGCTGACTGCGTTCTATACCAAGCTTTCCAACTTCTTAGGGGCCTACTATTACGGTAGGGAAGATTCAGAGGCCTGCAAGTTTACGCACGCACGTATGCACGTACACAAGACGCGTGCATGCGTGCTCACTTACTGAGAGACTAAAACAGAAAAAAAAGATGAGAACACATTCTTCAGCCTTCACAAACATCACCTTACATTCTGTAGGCTATGCTTATCATTAAAACATTTAATTTCACAGCACAATACATTAAAAAAAAAGTATATATATATATATAATAATATATATATATATATATAATGAGAGAATGAGATATAGAGTAGATGAAGATGAAAGAGAAAGTATATAAGATAGAGATATAAAGTAAAGAGAGAGAGGAGAGGAGAGGAGAGATAAGAGTAAAACTGCATTTCAAATCAGCTACAAACGCCAAGTATTTATTAGGCACTCTTCTAACCCAAAGCAATCGTTGACTCCAGCCTGTGCCGAGTTTTCCCACTTCCTCAGGCCTCTCAGTGTTCAGCACTTTCTGGAGGCTGCCATTACGACAGCAAACACGCCGTTCCTCACATCCCTTCCCTTTACAATTATTCTTGTACACTCCTGGCAGTGCCTTCTTCAGACATCTTTACGCTACTTCACTTTTTCCACATCCCTTGACAACAGCTTTGGGTGACCTGTGAATGAGTTCTTTCCACACTGAAATGCTTAGAGGGAAGTACTCATAAGTCCATGTCTAAGAGATCGAAAATCTTTTTCAAAGAAGGTTAGTGGTTGCTGCTTTGCCACTTGACCTAACTGTCACGTTCTAATGTAGTTGAAGACCCTGGGTTGTGGGGTATTATACTAAGAAAATTGCAACTGAAAGCTGCTATTTTCAGCTATACTACCTTCAAGCACAAAGCCATGGTTGAATACCCAGGTTCTCGATGTTAAATCTCATCAGCATGATGTGTGACAAGTTTTAGGAAGCTACTATTACGATGGTAAAAAAACCCTATCTCACCCCATTTTTGTCCATAGTCCTTGTCTCTCCAAGTAGTGACTTTCAGACATCTTCACGCTGCTTTGGCTCGTTTACTGCTCTAATAAAACTTTAGATGACCTGTACATGGATTCCTTGGAATTTACAGGATTAAGAGAGTGTGTGCTTTGCAAGTCGATGTCGGAGATGAATTTGTACATTGACAGGAGAGCGCTGATACGTACAATGACTTGCGTAGCTGTAAGGCATGACCAGCACAGGTTGTGTGGTTTGATTGGGAAAAGCCTTCACTAAAAATTCTGGGGGTTGTGCTGTGTCGTCTCAACAAATCTTAAGAAGTGCAAAGTTATATTGTTGTAGGTTCTTTCGGTTCTTTCTACTTTTACGTTTGCCTTAAAATAATCCAGCATCTTTATCATATAAAAGAGACAAGTTTGTGGAACTTCTTTGTTCTCCAAACATTGGTCACCAACATAAACACAACACGTACACAGACACACAGGCACAAACCCATCCAAACAAAACGTCCGTCAAGATTCGCTCAAGATGGCTATAATATGTATATATTATTATATCATAATAATATACTTCTTATATATATATATACATATATATATATATATTATATATATATATACATATCTCTGTCTAAATTGTAATTGTACATGATGATAAAGTCGCACAAAAAGACAACCTCACCACACTTCAACACTATATATTTTTTATAAAGTAGTAATTCTCTGCTATATATTGAAAACTTTAAAGTTAAAGTTACTCTAGTGAACATCAAGCAATCACTGTAGACTGAAAAACTGTCAAATTTGTAAAAAAAAAAACGATAAAGGTTCTACAGAAAAGAAAACTTCCCAGCCACCCTGCTCAGACATCTACCCATGAATGCCAACAGACCAGAATTTTTTTTTTAATCAAATCATAGTAATTTTGCAGCTGTATATTTGAAAACTTTGCCAACAGGTTGCACAGTTTCTCTAGTGCGACGCCACAAAGCACAGTCTCACAAACCTCTCCAGCCGGACAAATGAATACCTTTGCCTCAAGCCCACTGAACTTTGAAATGGAGAATTACTTATAGAGGCCATCATTTTATTCCAGGTTTTGCCTTTTCTCCATTCCTCTCCAGCTACAATGTTGTCTACTTTTTTTTTGGTAAAGTTCCAGTAAATTTTCACAGTTCAACGCGTGAGATCGACATATATTTTTCATCAAAATGTTTCGGATACGTGCACATACATGTGTGCGTGTTTCTTTATTTATTTATTCATTATTTATTTATTATTCATTCATTTATTTATATATTTTATTTATTCTTTTTTATCAAGGATAATGGAATAGGATACTCGTGGCTTTTTTACATCCAGTCTCCGTGTGTATGCAGTTTGGTAAATCTTGTCAGCTGTTCCTATCCGGCACACAATGGCCTACAATGGCCTTGCTGTGTATGTGTGTGTTTGTGTTGTTTGAGAAAGAGAGAGAGTGCGCGCGCGCACGCGCGTGTGTGTGTTTTGTGCTGAGTGGATGGAGTAAATGCGTGTGTGTATGTGTGAGAGCAGGTATCCCACACGCATGCACGCGCGTGCGTGCGCATGCGTATGCGCGTGGTATGTATGTGTGTATCTGTAGCGCTCGATACAGATTCATTAGTGCCATTGATTTTTTTTTGCTGTGGACAGCCGGCAGATAAGAATCAAATAAGCCAAACAAACAGAAAAAAAGTAGAAAAAATCAAACATCAAATATTGTGATAGGGTGTGACAAGAAAATAGCAGCATTATTTGTTGTTTATTTCCAATCGACAAGAAATTAAGCTGTCTACTCTGCTGGCAACTATAAATTGAAATTGAAAACAAAAACTCATCTTTGCTCTTGGCTATATGTAGTTATCTTTTTTTCGATGCGTTTTACTGTAATGCTCCCAATAGATTTTTTTTCTCTTTAAAGCTTTAACGGTTTTTTTCTGTTTGTCTTTTTAATTATGTGAAAGTTTGCTGTTAAGATGGTTTGGGAAATGTCTCGTTTAAAGGGTAATGAACTTTGATATCCCGTCAACATTCTTTTACACACACACATACACACATACACACACACACTCACACACACACACACACAAACACACACACACACACACACACACACACACACATACATACACACATCCACGAACACACACATCCACGCACACAAATACACACACATCCACGAAAACACACACACACCAACACACACACGCGCGCGCGCGCACGCACACACACACACACACACACACACACACACACACACACACACATACATACATAAACACACACACACACACATACACACACACACACACACACACACACACACACACACACACACACACACACACACACACACACACACACACACACACACACGTGTGGGGACCGTATAGCATGGTAGTCAGAGTGATTTGCACGTGATCTGTTCATTCGGGTTCGAATATCTTTCAAGAGGATTTATCTTCTGGAGTTGACATCAGTGCCGACTTCAATCCCCCGAGAAATCCTTTAGATGAGACTATTTATTAGCCGAGGTCCCGTGTGCGTGCGCCTGCAGAACATATTGCGTATATGTTAAAACCCTTTCTGCTTTTCAGAAGAGTAATCCAGTGTGAGCCTGTGGGAACGGATGACAAAATTTACAAAACTGCTGACATGCTGGGACTCGATGTGAAACAGGACATAAGTGCTTATTCCAATATCCTCGATATAAAAAAGAAAAATAACACCCACACCCACACAATGCTCACGTATTTATGAATTTATTATTTATTACTTAGTACCACTTTTTGTCACAGCGGATTTCTCCACCTGAAAATTGGGCTGCTCTCCCCCGGGAGAGCGCGTCGCCATCCATTGTTTTTTTTTTCCTGTCTGCAATTGTATTTGTTTCCCCTATCAGCGTGGCATTTTTCTACAGAATTTTGCCAGCAACAACCCTCTTGTTGCCGTAGGTTCTTTAACGTGCGTTTAATAATGTGTAACATACGGAACCTCGATACATCGTCTGATTGGTTAATGGATGGGGAAAAAGTTTCGGGCCCAAACCTACACATGTCTATTGCGCTTATCTCCTCTACACACACACACACACACACACACACACACACACACACACACACACACACACACACACACACACACACACACACACACACGCACAATCACACACACACACACACACACACACACACACACACACACACACACACACACACACACACACACACACACACACAACACACACACTACAGGCACATCTTTTTACCCCTCCATTTTATTCTGTTTAAGTACAGTTCTCATGTGTTTTTTTTTAACATTGTACAATTCTATAGAGACTCAAAAGCTTCTGCAAAATTTCCAACGATACTTGGAAAAGGAAACAGCCATCGTTAGCTGCAGACAGGGGAGAGTACTTGGCAGACTTTGTGCGGAAGTGGTCACCATCAGGTAAAAAACGAGGACCCCATTCTTGAAGGCACAGACACAGTTGTAAAACTTAACTTCAATGGCCATTCCAGACTTCTTCCGCAGGCAGTCAGTCTGTCCTGCACCACGGGAGATGAGATGGAGCTGAACGCCTAGTTTGGAACAGAGGTCATCTCTGTTTGTGGCATCTTTTGTGTCCTTGCTATTTTCAGAGATTACTTGTGTAAAAACCTTCTATACTGTATGCTGTGGATGTCCGTTTGCTACTGTATTTGTATTGAAAATGTCGTCACATGCAAGTTTTCTGTTTAACATATGATATAATTGTCTGCCAAAGAATTTGCTAATATGATGACAGCTGCAGGTCTTATGATTTGATTAATTATTTAAGGCAGTAGCTGAAATAATTATAACTATGACAGTCACACACACCTATGCGCAAACACACACACATACACACACACACACACACACACACACACACACACACACACACACACACACACACACACACACACAGAAATCTTGCGCATACGTTAAATCCTGTTCCGCTTTTCGTAAGAGTAGGCCATTGTGAGCCGGTGGGAACAAATGACAATATTTACACAACTGCATACACACGGGGACTAGATGAAAGAAAGCACATGAGTGCTTATCCATTGTCCTCGATATAAAAGAATAAAATAAAAAATAAACACACACACACACACACACACACACACACACACACACACACACACACACACACACACACACACACACACACACACACTCCCCTTCCAACAGTTTTACTGCTGAACAACATTTTTATCTCAACTTAACAAGCCTTTAACAGTGCTATGGAGACTTGTAAATTTTAAAAAGTTTCCATAATGTTTGGAGAAGGAAACAGAGATCGCTAGTTCCAGACAAGGGAGATAACTCGGCTAACTTTAGGCGGAAATGGTCACCATCAGTTGAAAAAAAAAAGATGAACCCATTTAGTAAAGATGCGGACAATAAACTGGAGACCTTCCATGGCGATTCTGAAATTGTTCTGTGCAAACAATATTCCCGTCACTAGCAGAGGTTGAGTGTTACAGCTATGGGGCCAAGCCCAAAGTTAAAAGTGGCTGAATTGTTGTGAGCCATGCAATGGTGAAACTTGGAAAAGATGCGATCACTTTTCAAATATCTGCAGTGTCCTACTTATTGGAACATTAATTTTTTTTACTTTAGATTTTGTTATATTTACTTTTCGTAGGCATTAGTCAGTAGGCTAAAACATTTTGAAGCTTCGATTATGTTTGTTATATATATAATTAGATTTCCAAAGGACATGGCTTCGAATCCTCAACATTTTATTGAAGCTACACCAAAACCTAATGCAGTGAACAACCAAAGGAGTGTATTGAACAAACAAAATCTTAGATCTTTAAAGTGCAGTCTATAGTATGCAGGTATATACACTGTAGTGTAATGTACAAGCAAGTATACAGACGATGGGTTTAACATGTTCTATTAAAAATTTTAATTAACACATCCTATGGATATTCTCAATTGTTTAAGACCGTTTGGCTTCAATCCTATGGGTACATAAAGTCGTGTGTTGGAATCTTGGTGGTATTTGGAAGACTCACAGAGGAGGTTTTTATTTTTTAACAAATCTCAGTGGTCAACTTCAAATGCAGACATGCTATATCTCTGACAAAGACATAGACACAGACACACAGACTGACAGAATTATGTTGTACAGACATTGGTGTTCTTGACATCCTTCGGATGAGACTATAAACCGAGGTCCGGTGTATGAACGCACGCAGAACATCTTGTGCACACGTTAAATCCTGTTCCACTTTTCGTAAGAGTAGGCCATCGTGTGCCGGTGGGAACAGATGACATTTATAAAACTGCTTACACACGGGGACTGGATGTAAAAAAACCCACAAGAGTGCTTATCCCATTATCCTCGATATAAAAGAATAAAATAAATTAAAAAAAAAACAAACCCACAGACACACAGAGGCACAGACACACAGACACAGACACACGCATACACACACGCACACACACACACGCACGCACACACACACACACACACACACACACACACACACACACACACACACACACACACACACACACACACACACACACACACACACGCTCGTGAAAACATCATATCGCTGACACGCCAATTTGACAAAAAATGAGCAACACTGTCAAAAACACCAAAGTCTCTACAACATAAGCCTATCAGTCATCCTGATCTTACATGTGACCATGATTTTCAACACACCGCAGCATTCTTTCTTCTCCTTCACCTTCACCTGTCCCATAGTCCTGTGGTTCGTGGGGGGCACAACTGAAGATTCTGTAACCAGCTTCCTTCACTCTCTTTCTCCACTTTCTTTACATAACACTAATGATACCGTTGTATGTCTCAGTATCTTGCTGACAAGGTAGGGTAGTAATGGGTGCCCCCCTCCCCCTATAAAAAAGCCAAGCCCCACACATCCATCCAGACCAATGGATACCTTTTTCTCAAGTCTGCTGAACTTTGAAATTAAGTGCTACTTGTAGAGTTCAGTATTGCATTCTAGGTTTTCCCTTTCCTCTGACCCTGTTCGTCTATAAAGCAGTCTACTTTTGTGTAAAGGAACTGCTTAATTTTCACATTTCAATGATTCAGACTGATTTTTCTTTTCGGGAAATGCTCTGTGTGTGTGTGTGTGTGTGTGTGTGTGTGTGTGTGTGTGTGTATGTGTGTGTGTGTGTGTGTGTGTGTGTGTGAGAGAGAGAGAGAGAGAGAGAGAGAGAGAGAGGAGAGAGAGAGAGAGAGAGAGAGAGAGAGAGAGAGAGAGAGAGAGAGAGAGTGTGTGTGTGTGCGTGCGTGCGCGCGTGTGTGTGTGTGTGTGTGTTGTGTGTGTGTTACGTGTGTGTATGTGTGTGTGCACGCCCTTGTTTGCCTGCAAACATTCATTAGTCCCACTGTTTCTTCTCTGCTGCACACAGGGAAATTATCACAAAAATAAACAAACACACAGAACAGAAAAGACCCAAATAGCCAATATTTGCGTTTGGATTGACAAGATAATAGTAAACTTATTTATTCCTGCTAACGATTTATGAGAAAAATAGCAGCTTATTACGCTGGCAGCTACACATTTAAATTCAAAACAAACAAAATCTTCATAATTCATTTTCCCCCATTTGTCCCTTTTACTTTCTTTTATTGTAATCCGTCTAATGTGACCTTATTTACAGGTTTTTAGGTTTCCTTTCACTGTTTGTTTTTGTTTAGTTGTAGTTTTGTTTCTGTGAAGATCTGGAAGTATTGTTTTCAAAAGGCAATGAAATCAATCTTTTAAAAAGGTACTATAAGCATAGTGTTACTTTTCGTATTTTCTTCAATGAAATCATTTCTCTTAGATTTTGTTTTTTATTTTAAAATATTTTATGTTATTTTTGAACACCTAAAATAATCTAAAGCAACTTACACATGGTGGTGGCGCACTTGCACATACAGGTATAGTGCTTCTATGCTAGTTCAATGCTATTTAACAAAGAAATTATTTCATCTCCATCTATATTCTACAATTCTAAGGAAAACAGCAAACTTTGCTAATTTACAACCCATACTTGTCAAAGGAAACAGAGATCGTTACCTCTGTATGGGGAACCAAGAAAAAACTTCTGCAGTTTTTTGTACGGAAGTGGTTCTCACTCACTCTCTCACTCAGTCCCATGTCCCAAAGGACGTAGGGGGGACATGAGAGAAGACGCAACGGAGATCTTTTTCCATGCTTCACGATCCTGTGTGGCTAGTAGGAGGCGTTGCAGGGGTTGGGCAGTCCAGTCTTTGATGTTGTCAACCCATGATTTCTTTTGGCGGCCTCTTCTTCTCTTGCCCTCGACTGTTCCTTGCAGGATGGTTTTTGTTAGGGTGTTGTGTCTTGTGGTGTGACCAAACCACATCAGCTTTCTCCTCTTTATGGTGGAGAGCAAAGGCTCTTGGGGGCCCACACGCTTTTTGATTTCTTCTTTCACATAGTTATTGGTCTTGTGTTCTTTGTATGATATTTTGAGGAGTCTTCTGTGGCACTTGTTCTCGAATGCTTGGATTCTTCTCTCTAACTCTGCTGTCAGAGTCCATGATTCACAGCCATATAGGAGGATAGATATCACGAGGGATTTGTAGAGGTGGTATTTGGTGCAGAAGCTGATGTTGTTGCTTCTGATGATCCTCTGGAGTCTGACTAGAGCAGATGTTGCTGTTGCAATGCGAACTTTCACCTCATTGTTTGATGTGCCATCTTTTGTTAGGATGGAGCCTAAGTATTTGAATTGGCTCACCTCTTCCAATATTTCTCCATTCATCTTTATTTCCGTGCTGTCATTACTCGCGCTGTTGACCATGATCTTCGATTTCTCTGTACTGACCTCCATGCCGTATGTGCTCGCTCGATCTGTTAGACTGTCTGTGAGGATTTGCAGTTCTTGTTTGCTGCTGCCCATGAGGTCAATGTCATCTGCAAATCTGAGGTTGCAAAGGGGTCTTCCACCAATGGAGATGGAAGTGTGGTGGTTTTGCAGTGTCTCTGTCATGATGTTTTCGAGGAAGAGGTTGAAGAGTACAGGTAAGAGAAGGCAGCCCTGGCGGACTCCAACCGTGGTCTTGAAGAACTCGCCCACGTGATTGTTCATGAAAACTGCACTTCTTGCATTCTCATACAGAGCCTTGATGACTTCAAGGAAGTGGTTACCATCAGGTAAAAAACAACAACCGAGGACCCCATTCCTAAAGGCACAGACACAGTTGCAGAACTTCAATGGCCATTCCACACTTCTTCCGTACACAGTCTGCCCTGCACCACGGGAGATGAGAGGTGAACGCCTGGTTTGGAACAGAAGCCATTTCTGCTTGTGGCATCTTCCTGGTTTTACAGTTTTTTTAGCAATTGTGAGAGCTAGGAGCTTGTAGGTAATATTTTTAGATTTAGGTTCCCAGCTTTTTTTTAAACAGATGTCACCATGTGCAGGAGTTAGCATTTAGCTTATTACATACGTATCAAATAATTATACAGATAAGATAATGCAAATGTTCGTTTGTTTTTACACACATCCCCCTTCTCTCTCTCTCTCGCTCTCTCTATCTCACACACACACACACACACACACACACACACACACACACACACACACACACACACACACACACACACACACACACACACACACACACACACACACACACGCACGCACGCACGCACGCACGCACGCATAGAATGTATCACTATTTTCCATGTTGTTCAAGAACAAAATGTTCTTGCCTCATAAAGCTTTCAACGTTTCTGATAGACTTGCAAACTTTGCAACTTTCTGACACTGTTTAGAAAAGGAAACAGAGTTCGTTAGCTCCAGACAGGGGAAAGAACTCGGCAGACTTTGTGCGGAAGTGGTTACCATTAGTAAGAAAGATGACCCCATTTAGTAAAAGTGCAGAAAAAATGGAGGACTCAGATGGCAATTCCGAAAGTATCTTGCGTAAATAGTCTGCCCTTTTATCAAGGGGGATAGAGTTTTAAAGCTACGCCACAGCTTTTTTTCAGTACAGATAACTAGTCTTTAAACTTAGCAATGGATGCCTTTAGACTAATACTGAAGACCCCATTTGAAAAGTGCCTGTAAGGCTTTCTTGCTCTCAACACTTGCCTATGCAATCCATTTTTAGAAGCTTTCTTTAAGTTTTAAGTTTCAGTTTTCTTTCGCTACGAGAGGTTGGTTTCTACAAAACTTTCTACTAACTACGTTCTGATGACATGGTAAAATGTAAGATGTATTTGGGCTTTTTTCGAGGTTGTGCAAACCATCGACAATGCAATGCATTTGAAGGATTAAATGCACAGAACAAGTGGGATCCTGTGTGTGATGGTATACAGCACATGGAACCTCTGTTTATCCTCTCATCCGAAAGACTAGCACACAAGCCACCACTCATGATCTGATGGATAGAAAAGTTCCTGGCCCAAACGGGGATCGAACCATCGCACACTTCCGACCGGGATTGTTCCTCTCTAGGTAGGTGTATTACTTCTAGACCACCGATGCAGGCATAGATTGATTTTAAAATAAAAAAAATATATCCATAAAAATCACATAGATCGATATATAGATACCAAGCTTGTATACTTTTTGTTGACTTTCATTTGCAGCCCCCCTCCCCCCCAAAGAAAAAACAAGCAAACAAAAAAAACACTATATGTTTGAAGTGTCGTCAGTTTTCATTAGAGGCAACATAAGTATAAGGGAAGTAAAAAGCAAAAGACACCGACTCATCTATGTGCCATGCTAGCCTTTATGAAGCATATTCATTGACCAGCGGTTTGCTACTGGAAACACTTTTATTTCAACCGTAGTTTGTTCTTCATCAAACAATTATAATTATCTGCTGAGTTTCGTAGAAATACAGATCCAAACACACTTCAACAAAACACCAGACTGTCAGCAAACTAACGTATCTTTGATGTAGCATCATTGGAAAACATCTTTTTAGTTCCCACCAGGTCTCCTTCAGTCTTACAGTCCTACGGACTTTGCAAAAGTTTTTAGACAGTCAATGGAGAATTGGAAGTCTAAACATTCAGTCCGTACCAGCGGAGAGTAGTGTATTGAAAACTGAAAGGGACACCATAGATATGAAAGACGACACCATTCTAAAAAGGACACTCAGTTACCCCAAAACACATCCACAACAGGGAAATACTTTTCTCCGGCCACCATTGGACCTTTATAAGAATATGAAAACTCATGTTAAACACTGAGGATATATAAAAGATCGTTTTCTACCAAACGAGTCTCTTAATGTATAAAGGCACCAATGGCTGTTGGAAGTATTGTCTAGACCTGTGCCAGATTCAATGTATGCGGAGAGTACTTGTCAGTTTCCAACAAAAGCATTTTCCGTCCAAAAAATAGTGCTATGTCCTTCTTAAGACTAACCGATTTCTTTAAACTATTTAAAGTTTTATTTGACTGAGGTTATAGGGTATCGGTAAAGAGATAGGTAAATCCCTAAGGGTCTTCAAAAGCCTCGTGGGAATTCACCAATGAAAAGCATGTTAGAAAAAGGAGGACAGAGAAAGTGACCAGTGAGTGTTATGTCACTGCACCGATGCCTAGATCAGTACACTGAGACCTGATGATGCGGTTTGCTGGGAAAACTGAACCAGCCTATGGTGCTATTCACTATTCTTTCCTTTATAGATATGGTCTTGCAGAATCGCAGTCAAGATAAATAGGGGACATTCGACTAGTGATAAGATTATTTGCATTGTGTTTCAATAAAATGTGTGCCCTTCAAAACAGTGGAGCCTACCCATCAAATAGACGAATATATCTGTTAGCTCAGGCGCTCTTTTAACGCCCAATTATGGTTTGATTTATTAATTCTGTTATGATGATGATGATAATAATGATGAGGAGGATCATGATGACGATCATGATCATTATTATCATTATTATTGTGTCAGTAGCAGCAATAGCAGCAGCAGCAGTGGCAGCAGTAGCAACAGGAGCAATAGTAGTAGTAGTAGTAGTAGTAGTAGTAGTAGTAGTAGTAGTAGTAGTAGTAGTAGTAGTAGTAGTAGTAGTAGTAGTATCCCACAGCAAATTGCAGCAGATTTTTGCCTTTTCTGAAAGCCGCATGTGTACAAAAGCTAAGATAAAAGACAAACTGCTATTCGAAATTAATGTCACTCCCGTCTCGGGGTGTTCCCGTTAGTCCTGTACGTATTTTTTTGTAAGATGTTTTCGCTTTTTTGCATTGTAGGTTACGATTTTTAAAAAAAAAGCACGTCCATCCCCATGAATACAAAATATGTATCATACGGACATGTGATTGTGTATTTTCATTGTTTTTAGACCTAATTTAGAATGAAAGATAATCAGAGGCTGTACTCGTGCACAGTACCGTCCATGCTAATTCTGGCTGTAGTACACTTAATGTTTCTGACATTCTTATAACTTAGCTTTTGGCATTCTGTTATATCTTATTTGTGAACCGACACAGTTGCCTGAGACTCAAACAAATCTGTCAAAGAATGGCCCCAGCTGAGCCAAGTTCAACGGTATAATTGATTTTACAGGTTCAGACATCTGCGAAACATTGAATGCCTTTTGTATTCCTAAGTTTTACATGCGATACAAAGTCTCCTTCAAAACATGGTAGTCTGACAAACACAAGCAATTATTCTATATTGACAGTCTTCGCCAAAGAGTATTTCTCATCTTAGCACTCTCAAGTTACTATACCCATTCAAAAGAAATGTTTGTAACAAGTTTGTAGCAAGAATTTTCACAGAAAAAAGATGCTATAAACTGTTCATTCTTAACACTAACAAAAATAAGTAGATTTCAATACAACCATTCAGCGTTAGAAAGACAGACGATTTCAGCCAAAGAAACTTGAAAGGACACAGAAAAACTTCAGAAACTCTTCAGCCAGTCTCTGGCTCCGCTAGCAGCACTCATCCGGTACCAGCCCTCCCTGGTACCATTCTGTCACGGTACCACCTCCAGCTTTGAATAGAAGCCACCACTGATTCAGCCTGGGCTAATTATTCCTCTGCTTTCAAAGCCTGAGAGTATGAGAAGAGGTCTCGTAAGCTTCTATTCTGACAGCAAATAAACTACTCTGTACACGTTCGCGCGCAGTCCTTGTCTGCTTTTGGGGTAGAACTGTCTGGGAATGTTTGCCAGCTGTTAAACTTGCTACAGCTTCTGGCGTGGACCTAAGATGGTCGTCGGTAAATAGATTCCTTGCAAACTGTTGAAATGTCTTGAGACATTGTACGATAAGTTAAAATGTAAGAAAGGTTGTTTTTTTTTTCAACACGAGGGGGGATAAAATTGAAAGGCATTCAGTGACTACTGCAGACTATATCAGGTCACACAGTAATGGTACTGTTTGTCTGTCAGATCAACGGAGACCATCTAGCCGTCCACAGAATGAGGAGTGGGAGTGGGTGTGGGAGGAAGGTATCACAGGTAAAAAGATAGTCCGTCAAATCAGCCCTCATCCAGAACAGTCTGTGGCTGTAAGGGCAAGGACCGGTAGCTGCAAACTGTGGGTTGGTGGCCATTTTTACTTCCAGATCTGCATCCATTCCTGCACTTCTCCCGTGCGTTTTACAGACGTTTGCATCCTTGCAGACATATGATCCTGTTCCGCTTTTCGTAGGAGTAGGCCATTGTGTGCCGATGGGAACAGATGACACTTACAAAACTGCATACACACTGGGACTGGATATAAAAAAGCACATGATTTTATTCCATTATCCTCGATATAAAATAATAAATAAAGAAAGAAAGAAATAATAAATAAATAAATGATTACCACAGCGCACTGCCTACTGAAGAGGACATCTGTTGACGCCAAGACGTGTACTGAAAGAAAGTTTTCGCTAAACACCTGTATAATATTTGCTGCATGACAATTTCCCCGTTTTTATAATTATGCTCCTAAAATGATGTATGATTATACATGTCACTTAGCTGTTGTACTCGCCTGAAAAAAAAAAACTTTTGTAGTTTTGTCTTCCTCATAATTATACCAAGCCTCAAAGATTTGCAAAAGTAACCACAAGACAAAAAGAATAAAAGGGGGAGAAAAGCGAAAGAATGGAAGGAAGGGGAAAAATGGAACAACACACACACACACACACACATACACACACACACGCGCGCGAGCACGCGCAGAGAGAGAGAGAGAGAGAGAGAGAGAGAGAGAGAGAGAGAGAGAGAGAGAGAGAGAGAGAGAGAGAGAGAGAGAGAGAGAGAGAGAGAGAGAGAGAGAGAGACAGACAGACAGACAGACAGACAGACAGACAGACAGACAGACAGACAGACAGACAGACAGACAGACAGACAGACAGACAGACAGAAACATAGAGAGACAGACAAACAGACAGACGGACAGACAAAAAGAGACGGAGACAGAGAGGCAGACAGCCAGACAGACAAACAGACAGAGACCAAAATAAAAGGGATAGACTGACATGCAGACATAAAGTGACCTTTCAATTCGGCAACTAACTTCATATTGTTATCATGGTTCTATCTATATACGCCTATGTTTCCCCTCTAGCGAATTCTACTTGAGACGTCTGTAAGCTGTTAAACCTTTCACAATGTGCAGCCAACATTACTAGGTAACTTTAACACTGACTCATGAGATGCTAAACTATCTTAGGGAGAGAGCTACATGTTGACAAGAAGACGGTCACTGTCCTTCTTTTCTTTTTCTTTCCTCTTTTTTTTCTCTTTTTTTGGTTCAGTATGTGGAATCGCGAGTATGGGTTGTTCTATAACTTTTAGTACATGGCAATGATGCACTTAGAAAGAAGACTTATACAGAAAAGTTGCTTTTAACTGGCGACGAGAGAGCTGGTACTTTAAATGATGAACGTACGTGCACGCACGCACGCACGCACGCACGAACACAAACACACACACGCGCTCGCGCGACACACACACACACTCTCTCTCTCCCTCTCTATTTCTCTCCTACTTCCTCTCTATCTCTATCTCTGTCCCCCACCCCCCCTCTCTCTCTGTCTACCCTTCCTCCCCCGCCCCCTCTCTCTCCTGTTCTTGTTGTTGTTGTTGTTGTTGTTGTTCTTCTTCTTCTTCTTCTTTGCATTCTTCTTTGCATTCTTCTTCTTCTTCTTCTTCTTCTTCTTCTTCTTCTTCTTCTTCTTCTTCTTCTTCTTCTTCTTCTTCTTCTTTTCTTCTTCTTTAATTCCATAAGAAACACCACCATTTACAGCAAAGAGAATGTCCCTAACCTTCACATTAAATTTTATGGACCTTGAAAACTTTAGGACAGCTGCCATTATGATGACCCACAGACCTCTCCCCACCACACATCCCATGACTGATACTTGTCCGCTCCTTGAAGGTCTACTGAAGAGTCTTGAAGCTGCTAAAGTTCTCAGAGTTCCTAGTCACGGCTTTGGGGGTGGTGGCCCAATAGGCAGAATCGCGCGGACCAAGAAAATCTTGTAGAGCTTTCTGTAAGTTGAGGTGGGAAAAGCCAAAGCTTTTTTTTTTTGTTGAGACATAGAACAGTGAAGGAGACTTGAGTGCTGGGCGCTATCTATGCCTCTTCACGTGACTGTAACGTGTAGAAGTAGCGAAGTAGGCAGAAGTAGTGGGAGAAGTTTTAAATACCTCAAGTGATGTTAAGCTTCTCCTTTGTATCTACCTTTTCCGCTTTTCGGAAGAGTAGGCCATTGTGTGCCAGTGGAAACAGATGACAAGATTTTACAAAAATTGCGTACAGATGGAGACTGGATGTAAAATAGCACATGAGTTCTTATTCCATTATCATTGATATAAATAAATAAATAAATAAATTATAAATGATATATAAGTAAATAAATGAATAAATAAATAAATACCCCAAAGAAAGAATCTAGCATATCAATCAATTATAATAACAGGGGGTGGGGGGGGGTGGGGGTGGGTTTTCTTTTATTTAGTATATATGAATCAGTATCATTACCCGTTTTAATAAGCGACATTCTTTTAGGTAAATTTAACCACCTACCTCTCTTGTAGAAAAAAAACACTTTGCAAAATACTGATTGATACAATTAATAGTAAATCACATACATTTTCAATCAATTTAAAAACCAACCTACATTAGATAAAACAGTCCTCCATGTATCTCCATCCGTAAAGAAAGTAATTGTACAATGAAGATAATAAAATAGCTTCTTTTATTATTATATTATTTATTTTCTTTTTTTAAAATCTTTTTTTTAATACTATACCCCATCTTCAATATTGATTTTAAACGCTTCACTTATGGCTGCTTCTGCTGACCTTTCACGTCTACCAGCAGTAAACATTTCAAGAAACTGCCATCAGTGATGACAAACAGAGCCTCTCCCACCATCCTTCCCTTCGTGGCTCTTGCCTAACTCCCAGAAGGATCTTTTGGAGACTCTTCAAACTGCTAAACTTCTCAGAGCTCCTAGCGTGGTCCTGGGTGGTCCATAAGCAGAACACTCCAGCCAGGAATATCTTGGCCAGCTTTCTGTAAGCTGATGTGAAAGAAGCCAAAAAGGGGGAGGTAAAAAACGACTGTGAGTACTTGGCAGCATGCCACGTCACGTGACTGTAAAAGTGCCGAAGTGGAAGATAGGCACAAGTGGTTGAGGCAGATTATAGGAAAGTTGAGTGATGTAGTGTTCCTGGTTTTTTTGTGATTAAAGCGGAAGTCTGTAGAAATCATGATTTTTATGGTTAAGCATCAAGGATGCAAATCGGTTTGCCATAAGCGAGGGAGATATCTTAACCTTTTGTTTATCTGTTTACTGAAAATCATAGAAATGATGTGCAGTGCAAAAGAAAAGGAAAAGGAAGCAATCACTCTCCTTCAAATGAAAAAAAATCCTCTGAAGTCAGAATATACTGCCTATATGGCAAGATACTAAAAACAGTCATAGGCACAAATATTTCTCATTCAGTGTACAATTTCAACCTCACAGTGATTCCCAGGTAAGATAAATAAGTCAGAGTGCACATTTTGGGTGTTCACAGGGGTTTTAAGCCTGGGAACGCACGGCAACACAACAACAACAACAACAACAACAACAACAACGACATGTTCAATTGCTCCATATTCAGTGTAGACTCCGTCACTAACTATTGTCTTGGTCCATCTTTCAAGTCTATAGCACATGAACATTTTGGGAAGCTGTCATTATGGGGACAAACAGAGCTACTTCTCCTACGTCACTTTCTTGCATGTCCCTCTCTGCTCCCAGAAGTTCTGCCAGAGACTCTTCAAGCAGGCAAACGTTTTACAGCCCTGGGGGTGGCTTTGGGTGGCCAATCAACAAACTCTTCGAGCGCAGAAATTATTTTTTTAAAAAACCTCAGTATCGGTGTGAAAGAAGCCCCCAATATTTCGTGTTGTTTTTTTTCTGAGGAAGAGGCATGGAGGTGAGTGTGAGTGTTTGGCGCTATGCCACTTCACGCGACTGCCATGCACTGAAGTGGGAGATGGGGTGTCAGCAGCAGAGGAGGAAGCTTGAAATAACGCACGTGAAGTGACGTTTCTTTACTGCAAGTGTTAAAAACTCATGTCTTTCTGTTTCTACCCCCATCGAGAGACCTGAAACACTCACCAAAAATGTTCTAGAATAGAAGTACTGCTAGATTATTCCATAACTCAATGGAATTTTTTCTTGTCTTTCATAGATATTCACCATATCAAACAAACATAAAACTTACGTTATTTTCTATAGGGGTACACAAATGGCGAAGTTGAGCATTACTTTAATTAAGCCACACACACGAGTCAACTTAACTGACTGACACAATCCATTCCTCACATGGAAGTTTCAATTCTAACCCACATAACTCACTCCTCACACGTGCTTCCACATGCAGATCTTAACTGTTCCCTATAGCACATGCTCAAGACGTCTTGAAGCTGCTACATCTTTTACAGAGCCTGAAAAAAACAGCACCTTGTGGATGACCGATAAACGAAGTGATGGTGCTTGGGACATGCTTGACAGAGTTCTACAAGTTGACGTCTAGGACGGCAGAAATCTTCCTATGGAGTGCATGAGTGTTTGGGGTTTACCCACTTCACACGTCAGAGGAGTGTTGACATATGTGGCAGGCTGAGTCACCTGCTTTGGGTAAAGAGCAGTAGGTAACAGCCAAAGAGATGCCGGAAGTTTCCGATGAGGTCGGTGCAAAGAACTAGCTTTATCATTTGGTAAACTGCAGAGAGAAAAATGTCCTCTACTATATAAACAATTGTTTAGTATCGTACATAATTATCTAGATTTATTGTTTGATATATTACATCATGCATTACAGAATGCCATGGTGATGGATACTAGCAAAGTAAACAACTTTCTTATCTTTGAAAAATGTACAAAAAGAAAAAGAAATACGAATAACAAAGCCTACATTTTAACATGGCAGCCAGTTAATAAATACTAGCCTTTAAGGTAGTCTATACCGTCTTTCTCTACAGATGTAAACTAACAAACTATATAAAAATTAATTTTAAAATCTTTGACAGATCTAGGCTCTGACAACGATACAAAAACCACTAACAGGTTTATACTGTGACAAATATAAAACAATTCACAGATATAACTATCCTGACTCTGACAATTATACAGTGTTTCAGTTACACATCAAGACTCTGAGACTTGCGTCTAAATACATCTTGGCAGCTTGCCAGTTGTTGTTTTTTTTTCCTTTTTTTTAGAATCAGGACAAATATCACTACATTGTTGAAGAAAGAGCAGACATCATTTCAGCCTATAGCTGGGGACAGGACTGTCCTGGAAGCAATGCGTGTCCTCACGCAGCTTCGTGATTTTCAGTGTCAGGCCAAAAAATGTCCTGTGGCATACAGTGTTTATCCAATCATGTAAAAACAAGCACAGAACTGTTGTGATAGCTAGGAGAAAACCATCACACACTATATATGCTTCTGTGGTAATATTTTCCAGGTAAATGTTAGAAGACAAACACATATTGACTACTTTAAATAACAGCAGGACGCAAACAAATGACATGACTTTACTTGACGTGTATCTTAACTGTTTGATAAGTTGTTTGAGTCCACCAATGATATTTTCAGACAGCGTGTCGAGGGAAAGTTGAAGCTTACAGACATAATGCTTCTCCAGACATAGTGCACGCTGGGCAAATTTACGTCAGCCATCTCGCCATCCATGCCTTGTCATTGTTTTATTGTTTTTTTTCTAAAAAAAAGATTGGGTTCTTATGTGTGCAACGATGTTCCCTAATTCATGCATACACACAAACTAAAACTGCAACTTTGATATAGGAGAAAGGGATTATAAATAATAGAACAGAAAGTATGTATAGTATGAACAAAAGTAATCTTTAACAGTCTTTACATGTAAAACGAAAGAAAACAAGTTAGTTTAATTAAGAAACCGTAGTCTAATAATAAAAAAACTCAGCCTTCTCTACTCTTGCTACTACCACTGCCCTAATTACATTTGAAATGCGGTATAGCATTTAAAATAAATCATAATGTCAAAGACAGTAGAATTATTTGACAACTATTTTCATATCAAAGTAAAATAAAAGAATTCCGATTTTTTCAACTGAGATAGAAGACTATCAATACCGTATGTTTTATTCCGTCTTTTAATTGCCAGGGCCTTGCAGGGGAATTAGTCTTCAAAATTCTGTGATTACAAAGACATATGAACTTTTTACAGTACACTTCAGCCTAGGTTCTGTCTACTGCTGGAAACTCCTACAGACGTCTTCAAGCTGGTGTGAGAGTGTTACAGTGTGATGGGAAATTTGGGGAGGAGACCAGGACAGTAAGCAGATTGCTAAGGTCAGAGGTGAATAGGACAGCCGTCCTCCAGTTGACGTCAAACAAGGTGAAAATCTTGTTAGAGGTGGAGAAATGGGATGGGGTGGGACAGGGGCTCAGCAAGCACGTTTAGAGCTATGCCGCTACACGCAACTGTCGCAGTCTGGAGTGTGCTGTAGACTGGGGATGAGTGCTTTGAACAGGGACTTTAACTAACAGCTAGGCACATGTACAGACATTTTTTTTTAGAAGGGGTAGGGGAGAGAGTTGCGTGTTTCCTTACAATTTTAAGACAGTAAAGTTTTGATAAAAAACCCAACTATTCTTTGCATTATAAAATTCAGGTTTAGGTGGTTATTTTGTTGATGAGAGGGTCAAGTCGAACTAGTACTCAACAAATGTTTAAGGAAATCTGTATTTAAATGTTGAATAGCAACAATGTTATTGGTATTGTTATTGTTGTATGGGTGTTACCTTACCAACATCCATGAATCATCCAAAATAGCATTCCGTTTCACGTATTACACCTTGGGAACATGTGAGCCGTTAACAGAAAAATGAAGGAGAGGTTTGCATGTATTTGTGGTTTTCAGGTTTTCAAGCCACATCGGGCACTTTAGTGGAGGTTAATGGGGTGTTATGCTTAAATCTTTTTATCAATAAGACAACTTCACCCAACTTTTCTAAACACAATAAGATCTTGATATAGACTTGACCCTTTCCTGGCCTCAACATATGAAAAAACATTTGGCCTGGGCCAACTAACAACGTGTAGAGCAAAGAAAGCTGCGAAGGCAAACATGAAAACAGTGCAGAATAAATGGAGAAAAAAAAAGTTAAGTTAATTTGATTCACTAATGAGACACAAGTCTCACCAAGATCTCTACCTATTCTCAAAGTTCCCCACAACCAACTTTCTCATCAGAGATGCACACATTCAAAAATTACCTGATGCAAAATTGACTTCCAATCTATCTCAAATATGGATTTTTACACCAGGCAACATATCCACATTCCTCAGAACATTTCTTCGTAAAGCGCTTAATGCTGCAAGTCAATGCTCAGTTTTCATGTATGGCCTGTCCATGTCTAGGGGCTCTAGGAAACTTCCTTCATCACGGCAAATCCATTTCTTCTACTCTTAATCATGCACTTGGGTGGCTTTTGTCTGCAGTTATGCTCAAGCCAGCAAAATTATTACTCATATAGATAAGCAGAGTCTTTGGGTTGGTCATGTTTTAAAAAGTGTTAGAGTGGAGTGATGACTACGTGCAAAAATATTTTCCGTTTTGACATAATGATGAATGTGAATGGCACTACACCAGCGGAAGCGGGAGCGCAAGCACAGGCACCACACAAAACACACACACACACACACACACACACACACACACACACACACACACACAACCACACACACACACACACACACACACAAGAGAGAACTAACTTATCTAAAAACAAAATCATGACAGCTTGTCAGAGCTGCTTTTTCAAGCAACCAAAGCAGGCAAAGCAGCACATCATTGCTCCAGAGACAGCAGAAATGATTTCAGCCAAAGACTGGCACCAGAACTGTCCTCAAACCCGCGCGTGTCTACACGCAACACTGTGAATTTAAGTGCCAGGTCCAAAAATGTCCTATGACAGTCGCTGTTTATGCTAATTTCAAGGAAACCATCCAGCTTTAAAGTTTGCATCAGAAATGATATACTCTAGAAAACAACATGGTTTATTTAGATCACTGCTGTCTTACTTTCAGTTTACGTTAGACTTTTCCTTTTGTCTTTTAAGATGGTTATATGGAACTAACACATAATTTTGAGGTGTTTTCAATAATCCTTATTATTCTCTATATATTCTTTGAGGTTGGAAGATATCATGTTCTTTTTGCATAAATTTTCGCTAAGTTTGAAATAGGATAGTGATAAATGTTAAGAGGTATTAAAATGAAATATGGAATTTTTGTTTAAAAAATAATTTAGTAGCCTACATTTGTCTATGACTTGAAATATTTAAGGTATTCTCTGTATTATCGCTCAAACAAGGATGTCTGGTTTTATAACCGGAAAACAAGGTGGGTTTTTTTTTTTACACAATCTACAGACTCATAAAAAGTTTAACTGAGCAGAGATTCCAACCAGTTTCAAAATCAGACATCCTTTTACCCTGATTGTTGAACGACATTGGCGAGAAGAAGAAAATTTGCAAGTGCTTGGGAAGAAATAAAAAATACATTTGAAATGTACGCGTGATGAGTGGTCTAAACCAAGTTAGTGATGTCATTATAAAAAAGAAGCAAAATAGAATAAACTCACGACCAACAAATCACAACGCTCTAGACTTTCAGCATCTTGTTATGGCTAGTTCCCAATCTCGCCAATGTCGTGTAACAATCAGGGTAAACCCTGCTACACAGATTGTGAAGTGGTGTAGCATACTAGTACTAATAAAACCCAAGCCTGCACAATCTAAGATGAGTGAGGATACTTAGATAGCAAATGAGAAAAAAAAACTGCTTTGGCCTCTTGCCTTCAAATACTTAAGATATCTTCTGCTGTACCATCTCAGGGATACTGTATGCTTTATAATGACTAGAAAAATCAAAAGTATGAAACACCGCATTGATTCACAAAAGCCGTAATAAAATGCAACATTTTGTACAAGATTTGGAAGACCGATTGAAAGAGACAACTGTAATTTTGACAAAAATATCTACATATTTCAAGGAAGATATTTTCTGTTGCACAAATCGAATAACAATTGTTAAAAGAAAAAGAAAAAAAACAACCCAACAAAGAAATGGACTTTAGCTTACTTCACAAGGACTCAAACAAGTACACAAACGACAGGGGTTTCTGTCACTAGTTTGTCTACAACACTACCTCATGACCATTCATACAACAGACGCACCTTCAAAAACCTACCAGTTTGGTTTACTCCACTGTAACTTACAAAATCACAACACAACACACACACACCACACACCACAACACACACACTACACACTTTCAACCCACAAACTATAAAGCTCCCAGTAACAATAAGACGCAAGCCTGCCAGCTGACTTCACTACCCACCTTTTCATTCCTCAGATCTTCTCTACTGGAAGGAAGTCTCAAAAACCTTTCATTACAAATGCAAATGAACTTTTCTGGCACAACACAGCAGAGAATCTTGTCTTCGTGTGGAGACTTCCTCTGTAGACATCTTCAGGCTGCTGACTGTGTTACAGTCTGATGACAAGGTCTTTGGGAAGGGCGGCTAGAGAGGTAAGCAGATTTCTAAGGCCCGAGTTGTATTGGACAGCGTTCCTGGTGTTGACGTTAAGCACGGCTAAAAATCTGTTAGAGGTGTAGAAATGGGAGGAAGGAACAGGAATAGGTCAGGGGGCTTGAGTAAGAAAATTGCTATGCTGATAGACAAGACTCTTGCGTTTTCAAACGTACGTGTACAAGTGTTTTTTTTATATTTATTATTTTTATATTATTATTATTATTATTATTATTATTATTATTATTAATTTATTATTATTATTTTTTATTATTTTTATCATCATCATCATCATCATCATCATCATCCATCATCATCATCATCATCATCATCATCATCATCATCATCATCAACGAGGGCGCAAGATGTTTAGCGTGCGTTCGCACACGGTGCCTCGGTTTATAGCCCATCCGAAGGACTTAAAAAAAAACACACAAACACCCCCAAACAAACCAGAAGTGTAATCAGATTGGAATATAGGCTAAATACACTTTTAAAGCTGACAAACAAATCCAAGTTCCTTAGCTGACGTGTCTTTGCAAAGAAGTCCTCACTGCTACAGCCTCTGATCAGTCTGCCTGGCCAGCCCATGTCAAGCACTCTGAGAATTCTCCATTACGAAGGTAAATACACTTTTCCTTGCCCGTTAACATTTACAGACATTGTCCTTGTCTATGTATGGGTGCCACTTCTACAGCCATCTTCAAGCTGTTTAAAGCCTTCCGGTCCAATCCAATCATGTTGTTTTCATAGCTCAGCCAACTGGCCATATCGGGGCTGTCACCTCGTCACATTTTAAAACTTTTATCAAAGCTGTGCAGCTGTACACAGATTAAAACTGGGTATAAAACAACCTTACCATCCTTGATGGTAAATGTGATAATGATGTGATATCGATGCGTGAAAAGTCTTACACACCCTGACTGGTCATGTGAATGATTTGAAAGCAGCGTCCATGCGTGTGGTTTGTCTTCGGAAGTGTTCTATAGTGTGATGTCTAAGGTGTTATTTTGTCTAACACAAAGTAATAGTGAAAAACAAGTCAAGACCAAATATCTTTTGAGAAGGTAACAGACTAAGAGTATACAACTTTTTCTCCAAAACAATATGCTCTACTAAAAAAAACCCCAAAAGTAAGAAGAAAGGGAAGACTGTCTTACAACGTTAAAAAAGAGAATAAAATATGCCAGTTTATCAAAGTATATGGAAGGATCAGCATAAGTGTGTTTAATAGTATTACACACATACACATACACAATACACAGAAAAGACAGACAGACAGACAGACAGACAGACAGACAGCACACACACACACACACAACACACACACACACACACACACACACACACACACACACACACACACACACACACACACACACACATCTAGTTTTCGAAAAAAAAAAACCTGCTACCAAGGCAATTCAATTTCCCACTGGCACCCCCTAAAAAACTCAAAACCAGTTAACAAACTTAAAGTTTCTTAGCTACTCCATTTCAGGATAAAATCTATCATCAGCTCACCGTACCTCCACCCAGTTTTCCACCTGAAGATGTTCCCTCACACAAAAAAAAATCTTACCAGAACCTGTGTTCTGACAGCAAATAATTCTTCCTCCTACGCTTCTGTGCACGCTCTAGGTCCAGTGCCGTTGAATTCTTTGAAAAGGAGTTCGGACTTTAAAGGAGGCTGGTAAGAAGATTTTTTTCCAGGCTAGACTGGTTTGGAGAGCAGTTCTTCAGCAGTTCTTCAGCTGTATGTTGAAAGTCGGTCTAGTTTTTGTTGTTGTCTGTCTCTGTATGTCTAGAGGTAAAATTTACGAAGTTGAAAGTCTGTCTGTCAGTCTGTTTGCGTGATTGTACTCTCTCTTTCTGTTTTCTGTGTCTGTCTGTCTTCGTCTGTCTGTCTGTCTGCCCTGCCTGTCTGGTCTGTGTGTCTGTCTGTCTCTGTCTATCTGTCTCTGTTCTGTCTATCTGTCTATCTACCTGTCTGTCTGTCTGTCCTCTCCCCCTCTCCTCCCCCCCCTCTCTCTCTTTGCCAGCAGAGCAGAGGAGAAGAGAAGAGGACTGTAAGTTCTCTCCCTTATGCCACTTCACGGAGCTCTTTCGTGCTGAAGTGGACTAGGGGTATGGGACGTGAGTTTTGGTGAGGAGCTTTCACTAACAGTTGACGTGATGGTCAGATAAAAAAAAGTTTTCTCCAGCATCTTGCATTCCTTATTGATTGTATCTAAAAATCCTCAAGTTTACTGCATATGACTCAGACATGAACAATTTCTAGGAAATGCATAATCCTCTAGCTATTTTTCCTAGATCTAAATTTAGACCGTTCTTTAAGGAGCTCTTAAGATACGCAGAAATGACATGTCAAAACACGAGAGACGGGAAATGCAAGGTGGCAATGTTTTGGCACCGTCATTTCCTCCAAATTACCTATACGTGTTATAAATTAAAGATTGATGGCATGGCAATATTTCCCGAAATATCTAGTTTTATGATCTCTGGATTAATAGCACACATCATTTCTCCAAAATTATCTTCGTTTATGATGAAAGCATCAAATTTAATTAGTTGTTTCATCATGAGGGCGGTTAGATTTAACAGTGTATGCCCATAATTGTTTACGCAGAAAAGGATAGTGTGTCAACTGATTGGCTGACCTGAGTGAAGGAAATTTGAGCTATAAAGTGGAATTGGGATTTCACAGTACAATACATCATGTCTTTAAAGTGTTGCATGTGGTCAACTTTTTACTGTATATCGCATTCCTAAAACATAAAATTTTTTTGTGGTATATCTTGGGGGTAGCTCAGTTGGCTGCCGTTCTGGTATCAATTGAATTGTACAATATACTTACTTAAAGTTAAGGCAAACTTTCTTGCGTAAAATTCGGGCTGCTCTCCCTCAGAAAGGGCGTCGCCACAAGAGTACCCATTCCATTACTTTTTTTCTGCCCTGTCTGCATGTGTATTTCAATTTCCTATGAAAGTCTCTTTTACATAGTTTTGCAAAAGACAATCTTTCTTGCCGTGGGCTCTTTTACGTGCAAAAATGCGTGACTCGGATTATCATCTCATTCAAAAAACTAACACTCAGACCACCACTTATAATCTAGTGTCTGAAGGAAAAGTTTCCGGGCACAACTGGAAACGATCCACACTTCCAACCTGGAATTTAATCTTTCTATGCAGGTGGGTTACCTCTAGACCATCGATCTATCTATATGACGGCCCTGATTGATTTCGTCAAAAGTGAAGTGAATGAGAGATGATTCAGCTCATTACAGAAGTTCAAGTGTTGGAATGTTGAATATTCATTGAAAGCACAGTACAAATAACAAAAAAAAACCCACAAAGAACATGAAAAAGTCTGAGTTGCAGCACAACAATCAAACAAAACCACCTAAACCAAACCAAACCAAACGAAACACAAATCAAAACAAACATTACAGAAATAATTGACAAAACAAAACAAAACGTGCTCAATCTATCAAACAAAACAAACAAAAACAAAAACAAACCAAAACACACACGCAACGCTCCACTTCAAGCTAAGCCTGACATTCACGATTTGCAGTAAAGCCCGATGTCAAACACAACTTGACAGCTCGTCCAAATCCATCCTGCAATCATTCATAAAACGTCGAGCAAATTACCCAGTGGTTTCCCAGAGGAGAGCAGACGAGAACTAGTGGCTGTGTATGATTGCTGACAGCACTGTCTCAGAGCAGTGCGTGTCTACACGCCAACTCCCTAATGATGAGTGCCAGTTCTGAAAATAATGGACGACGACAAAAGCCGTACCCATGCCCTGATAGAAGTTTTGGTGCCTAGTGGAAGTGAGCACATCTAGGAGCCTTGAGTTCAAAACTTTAAATCCCGTCCGAAGGCTGACTTCTCAAATCTTCTTTCTCTACATATCGAGTATGCAGACAAAGAAAAAATAAAAGGAATAATATGGGTTGGATGGCGCTGCTCTTCTGGCAACATGCTGCTCTGAGGGAGAGCAACTTGAATTCCAAGCAGGAACATCTGCTGTGACTTAAAGTAAATTACAATACATATTGATATAATGTATAACAATACAATACGACGCAAGACAATACACACAATACAACCAAACAAGCACACAATACAAACAATGCAATACAAACAATGCATAAATACAATGAATGCAATACATACATACATACAGACAATCAAGCAAAATCAATTATCAATCACGTCAATCAAGTCAAATCATAATCAAGCCAAGTCAAATAAAATCAGTCAAGTCAAGTCAAGTCAATCAGGTCAAGTCAATCAAGTTAAGTCAAGCGGATATAATACAATATACGTAAATACATTATCATACTACAGTACAATCAAGCAAATCAAATCAAGTCACGTCAAGTCAAGTCAAGTCCAATCAGCCACGCACCAAGCAAAGTCAAACTCAAATCAGTCAAGTCAAATCAGTCAAATCAAGTCAAGATCAAGTCAGGTCCAATCACACCAGTACAAGTCAAGTCATTCGATCAAGTGAGGCGACACTGCTACAATGCAGTACTGACCGATCAGCAAACGCCTGTATGCTGATTATTTTCTTCAGTTTTTCTCTGATCCGTGTGCTGAACCAGACAGGTAGGTCTTCTCCTTGTACCGCACAAGCAATTTGTAATAAGTCTGCAACACACATCGTTTTTATTATTTAATCCTATCATTTCTTAGTAACTATTTATTTATTCATTTATATCGAGAATTATGGAAAAGCACTCATGTGCTTTATTGAGAGTCCAGCGACGACAGAAGAGACAGAGACGACAGAAGAGACAAGAGTCGGAGAGACAGAGAGAGAGAGAGTCATAGAGAGACAGAGAAGACAGAGACAGACAAACACAGAGAGTAAGAGAGAGCAGAGACAGACAGAGAGAGAGAGACAGAAAGAGAGAGCTAGAGAGTGAAAAGAGAGAGACAGAGAGAGACAGAGACACAGACATAGACAGAGAACATAAGATAGAGGGGAAAACGTGATAAGAATCCCAAGAAGTAAAATACAGAGAACCAGCAAAAGCTTACCAGGAAAAAGATATCCTCTCTTTAGCCCCCCCCACCCACTCCCCCTCCCTCCCATCTCCTCGTCCGGCCAATAATACAGCAAACCCAGAACAAAAACAATATGACTATAAAAAAATAAGAAGAAAGGCAATCCATACATTGGCTACTTTGTCAAGCTTTTGTCATCGGAGAAGAACGTGTGAAGACTTCAAACAATGCACACTGATCGTGTAACCATTTTTCCTTCATATCTTTTCCTTCTCTTTCTTTCTTTCTTTCTTTCTTTCTTCTTTGTTCCCATTTTTGCTGCCTTTTTTATTTTTTATTAAGGGCTATCAATCATCCGTTTTCAGTTAAATACTCACTAGATTCATTCCCGTCGCAGGAGAGAAAGAAATATCTATATTAGCCAATAAATAATAAATGCGATAGAATGATAAAGGGATTGGGAAGTCTCTCCTTATCTCTGTCTCTCTCTGTCTCTCTCTCTGTCTCTCTATGTCTCTCTGTCTCTCTGTCTCTCTCTCAGAATTTTTTTTTCAAATTTCTGAGTTCTCTGCCTCTCTCACTCTCTGCCTCTCTCTCTGTCTTTCTCTCTGTCTCTATTTTTGTATGTCTCTGTCTGTCTTTGTCTCTCTCCGTCTGTCTCTCTGTCTGTCTGTCTGTCTCTTTTCTACAAAATTACAAACGCAGTGGGATTGGGCGTAAAAGGCACATACGTACTTATTCTATAATGCTCAAAATAACAGAATAAATAGATCTCTCTCTCTCTCTCTCTCTCTCCTCTCTCTCTCTCTCTCTCTCTCTCTCTCTCTCCTCTCTCTCTCTCTCTCTCTCTCTCTCTCTCTCTCTCTCTCTGACTTAAACATAATCAGAACAAAAAATAGTATATTATACCAACTATGTATTCATTCAGCCAATTGACGCGTCTGCATCATTTTAAGGAAAAAATATCGTACTGAGAGACAACACAAATCAAAAGTCACTACGTTCAGATGAATTAGAATCTGATGACATCAAGGGTTTTGAAATGAGAAGACATTTTTTTTCTTCATTTCTTTCACTTAACTTGTTTTTTTTCTGCCATTTCTTTAAAGTCTGACATTTGACAAAAAATAAGTTGAT
>CM060316.1:73970728-73983228 GCA_030674155.1 Stramonita haemastoma | reverse complement strand
TCGATTATTGACAAAGATAAATATTCTAAAGCAAACACAACCCACAGTTCGCATTTTAGCATTCAGTGTAGAAGCTGAAACATCAAGGACTTTGAAATAGAACAGATTGAGAAGAAACATGAAAAAAAAACACCCAACACTAACACAATAACAATTGGTTAACAATAGCTTTTTCTTCCAAGTTAATAGATTTTTTAATGATAAAAGACAGACAAAAACTAGAAGCAGCCGCCCCCTCCCCCTAAAAAAACAAACAAGCAGAAAAACGGGCAATGAATACCCTATCCATTCTGATATTCTATTTGTCTGTTTAAAGTACCTTAAGTCAACAAGTGTCAGCAATTTGCACTTAAACCATCCTTTTCCATCACTTTTTTGTCTTAAGTATGTTTTTCTATGTGATGGGTGGTAAGCAGATTTCCTCCCATGCGATCAGAGCCCTGTCGCAGTGTTGCGTTACTAAAATGGGACACACCTGCAAATTGTGCGATGCTCTGTTCCTTGGTGGTGGCCGAAAGCCCTGCATTGCATACTCTGCCTTCATGGTGAACGGCAGAATTTGTGCAACTTTTTAGAGGTCACGTCCTAAACACCCGAGAAGCTGTGCAGGGAGGGATAAGGGCCAATGTCCACTCTGTTACATCTAGATAAACTAAAATCTGCACAATGTAGTGATGTAAACATGATCCATAGCACATAAACGTAGAACACTAACATATTTGTTTTCAGGAAAAGTGTTTTGATATTGAAATCAATCAGTGTGACTCATTCAGAAGTTGATTTTGAGAAAAAGTGCAAATATTCTGCAAACCTCAGACATTCTTGCAAACTGTTTTAACAAGTTGGAAATGAGAGAAAAAAAAGGAAACAAACGTGAAAACAGAAAAAAGAGAAATTACAAACACACATACAAACGCCTGTGCGCGAAGGTGCAGCACGCTCGCGCGTGCGCACACATGCACCCCTCCCCCCCACACACACTATTAATGTAGGGTGCCCGTTCTTGAAAATTCTACCATATCCATGGCAAACGCCAGCAGATGAAAAAAGAAATACAATCTTACTCCAATCACACTGTGTTTGCTGCTGTGTAATTGCCCAGGCCTCTCAAAGTTCTCCTGACACTTCACATTTCCCTGCTGATATCTTGATGGAGAGATGGATATCTGAGGGCGCATGCAGTGCAAACTTCAGACATTTATCATTCACTGGAGGCAGCTGAAATAGTATTACAGTGGATCGGAGGGCTAGAGGTAACGCGCCTACCTATAAAAGTGAACAGTCCTGGTTCGATCTGGTTCCAGGTTTGAACCCTGTTTAAGCCTAAAACTTTTCCTTATCCGCTAGACCATGTATGGTGGTCTAGGTGTTAGATGTTTTGGGATGAGTCGATAAATTGAGGTCCAGTGTTCATCAGGCATTTAGCGCACATAACTAAACCAAGGACAACAAGAGAGTTGTTCTTGCAAAATTCTGTTGAAGAAAAACCTCTTTGATACGGGAATAAATACACATGCAGGCAAGTAAAAGAAGCAAAAATGATTAGGCGTGCTGTTCTTGTGGTGGTGCGCTCTTCCTGAGGAGAGCAGCCCGAGTTTCATGCAGAGAAATATACCGGGACTTAAAGCGGTTAACAAATACAAATACGTGTATGATATGAAACAAACATGGATGTTTTTTTAAAAAATAAGCCACTAACACATGATTAATAAGAATTTAGCCACTCTAACAAATTTAAGTCGTCTTGAATCATATAATGAAAAAAAAGAGAGAGGTAGAGAGAGCACAACAAAAACAAAAACAACGGTTGTCCCATCCAGTGTAGAGAGAATGTACCTATTTTTCAGCAATTCTTCTTAAACAAGCTTCATACTTTACGGTGCATCATTGTTATCATATTAGTTTTGGTTTCATTCAGATTGTATTATGAACACTTCCAAAAGCATGGATAATGTATGATATGTTATGACTACCCAAAATGAAATATGTAGGCAATTATCGGATATCACTAACCTTTGCCATTAAAATTAAGCTATCCAATCCTGGATAGACAAAAGGATTCACAGGAAAGTTTAGAGGCGAGGCTACGTTCAGAGAGCTGCGTAGCCTATTTTGGCGTGTGGGAAATTGAAAAAGAATTAAATTGAACAAAAAAAAGCCACGCATACATACACATACAAACACACACACAAACACACACACACATATCAATTCCAGATACATTTTCTTTAAATTATACTATATTTATCGGATACACCACCAGAGGGTAAAAAAAACTACCTTAAACGAATCAGCCACTGATTTCTGCCGCTTATTTTGCAAAGTAAAAAAAACACACAAAAAAAACTTTTAAGTCTTTAAAATTTCATTCCTGGTTCCTGAACCGTTGACAAAGATAAATATCTGAGGCCAAACACTGCACGAGCTTTAGCCATTTATCATACAGTAGAAGAGTGGAAATAGCATAGAATATGGAATGGAGTAGGTTGAAGAGAAATAATACTTGAAAGAAGGCGATAACATGTGGTCAACAGTGGGTAGAATTTCTGACAGATCTTCGGCCAAAAACTGAAGAAAATGAAAAAAAGGGTAAATGACGGGATAAAATGTATCCTCCGACAGTCTCCCTCCCCGCTCTCACAGTAAACAAACTTCAAACTTCTTCTCATATATGATAAAAAAATCAATCTCTCTTAACAAGTTTTTTCGCACATTCCTTCTCTTTTTGCTACACTGAGACGGTGTTTAAACTGCTCCAAACGGATGGATAGGTAGGTGATTTATAGCACCGATGAAGGGCAATAATTAATCGCAGCTTTAGCTTGACTTTAAAGATTGATCAATGTAAACCAAGCTGGGAAAAGTGATTCAGAAGATTGTATGGTAGCAAGGTAATTTTTGAAAATATCTGGATAAAAATTGCAAGAATATGAAATGAAACAATTGATGAAATAAAATAAAACGCATTATCAATCACCAAACCAGAAACAATCCTCATACACAATAATGGACTGACAGGCTGTATTCGTCTTTAAATCCCTGGAAATCGTAGAAACAGTGCGCTAACATTTCATACTTGGGTTTAATTTTCTTATATAAAGAAATATGATGTGGTTTTAACGTAAGCACAAGATATTCCACATGCCTTGTACATGGACCAACAGTTGAAGCATTATCCACACAATTTCCTGGGGAGTGAAGTCAGACCAAATGTTAACTCCAAGCAAAAATTGCCATGAGAGAGAGACAGAGAGAGAGAAGACAGACAGACAGACAGAGAGAGACAGAGCTCAACCAAGACTTGAACTCGCGGTACCTTCCGGTACTTCAAACCACGTGCCCAACACTCTAACCACTGAGCTGACCGCCCGCCAAACATCAAAACATGGCAGTGGTTTCTGCTTCTCCCCCTCCCCCCCCCCCCCCCTCCTCACACAGGCTGGGGATCTTGATCACTCCATGATGGATGAAGGGAATAGCAAAGGGCGAGACTCCATAAACTGCCGCCATGCATCATCCTCCAGATGGCGCTGAAGTCTCGCGAGATGTCATTGATTTGAGCCGTTTAGAAAGCGGATGGGCTGTGAAAACCTGATTACATTTATTGGTTGGGGGAAAAAAATAAACAAAATAAACCAGCAACAATTACTATACTTGGCACTAGTTCTAAAGGGTCGTTTTCAGGGACAGCTGGGAAAAAATGATTACACAATTCTGCAAGTCTGCATTTTTTCTGCATGGTGAGACAGCTTTAAAATAAAATTGATTAAGCTAATGTCCTCATCCGTATTTTACAGTCATTTAATCGGTCATGCTCATGTTTTTCTCCCTTTCTATGGCTTATTTCACAGTTGCAGTCTCTGTCTGTCTCTAACGACATCCTTCCCTCTCTGTCTATGTCTGTCTGTCTGTTTGTCTGTCTCACAACACTTGTCTCTCACTTGGTCGAGTCCTGCTTACCTACTGTTCTATTTTTCTCTCTTTCTCTGTCTCTCTCTTTCTTCACAGGTATTTTGAAACTGACGTCTATTTTGGTGTCACAGAGAGAGAGAGAGAGAGAGAGAGAGAGAAGAGAGAGAGAGAGAGAGAGAGGAGAGAGAAGAGAGAGAGAGAGAGAGGAGAGAGAGAGAGAGGAGAGGCAGCAGGCAGACAGACAGACAGACAGACAGGCAGAATGTAACACTTTATGAATCCATCTATTTCTGCCATCTATAAAATGACGGATCAAACTAAATATATATATATATATATATATATATATATATATATATATATATATATATATATATATATATATATATATATATATAAAAATGCTTTTGCTTTCATCTTCATTCCTTTGTTTATTTGTTTATAAATGTATCCGTTTGTTGATACGCCTTTATCCATTCTATTCATTCATTCATTTATTCATGATAGCTTTTTCCATTTCAGGGACCATTGCGGGGAAATTGCCTCCAGCTTCATGACTGTGGCAATAGAGTCATGCTAGGAGCCACTGGAGGGGGGTACCATAGGGAAGTAGCCAGGTCTGGAAAGATGCTGAGTGAATGGTCACTAGGAGACCCTAGCCTGGCCATTCCATCTGAAAGGCAGACAGGCTGTGTGTGTGTGTGTGTGTGTGTGTGTGTGTGTGTGTGTGTGTGTGGTGTGTGTGTGTGTGTGTGTGTGTGTTATGTGTGTGTGTATGTGTGTGTGCGTGTGTGTGTATGTGTGTGCGTGTATAATTATGTGTGTGTGTGTGTGTGTGTGTGTGTGTGTGTGTGTGTGTGTGTGTTGCGTTTGGTTATAGAGGAACTGCGCTTGGGGTATTTTTCTGCCTGCTTGGCTTTCTCCTGGCTTCCTGGACTGCTTCGCTTTCAGGGAAGTAAGATAATGAGTAGTTATCGATACAAGAATGTGTGTGTGTGTGACGATTCGACGAGGAGAGAGAGAGAGAGGAGAGAGAGAGTGAGAGAGAGGATAGAGAGAGAGAGAGAGATGAGAGATGAGAGAGAGTAGGAGACGAGGACAATGAGAGAGAAGACAGAGAGTACGAGACGAAGACAGAGGAGAGACACAGACACAGAAAACAGACAGACGAGAGAGGGGGGATGGGAGAGATAGGAAGTGAGAGAGACATAGATACATAGATCGATCGATCGATCAATCAATAGATAGATAGACAGATAGACTGATAGAAAGAAGAAAGAAAGAAAGAAGAGAAGAAAGAAAAATAGATAGATAGATAGATAGATAGATAGATAGATAGATAGATAGATAGAGTAGATAGATAGGTAGACAGATAGAGATGAGAGAGAGAGAGAGAGAGAGAGAGAGAGAGAGAGAGAGAGAGAGAGAGAAGAGAGAGAGAGAGAGAGAGAGAAGGAGAGAGAGGAGAGAGAGAGAGAGAGAGAGAGAGAGAGAGAGAGAGAGAGAGAGAGAAGGGAGGAAGAGGGGAAGAGAGAAAGTCTTAGAGGAGGAGGAAGAAGAGGAGGAGAGGAGGAGGGGGAGAGAAGGTGGAGGTTGAGGACGAGGTGGAGGAGGAGAGGGGGAGGAGGAGGGAGGAGGAGGAGGAGGAAGTTGAGAAAACAAAGCAAAGCAAAACAAAATGATACAACTCCTCGTTGAAAGACACACACACACACAATGACAGAGCTAAGAAATTATTATTCTCTTTCCTCGGATCTAACTCTTCAATATTTCCTCTTTCTTTCAGCAGCTAATATTTCACACACGCATGCTTGACTCTCGTAGGAGATCAAAGACAAAAGGGGCAGAGACTCACAAGCTACCCAAATATATCATACGCTGAAAAGCTCTGAAAGCCTTACGAGATGTTCTTATAGGAGACAGCCCTGGAAAAAAAAAGACCAGAGAAATCTGACAGCACGTTAGCCAGAGGTCAGTATGTTCATCAGTGTTGTCACAGGTCAGTCATATGGCTTTTCTTTTATTTTACATTTTGCTTTCGTTTAATTTGTTTGGTTTCAGAGATTTATAGGCTACTTTGGGTTTGTTTACCTTTTGCTTTTGTATCTAATGTTTAATTTTTTTGCATGTCGGTGCAATTTGCTAAGAGGGTGTGTTTTGGTCTTTTGTAGGCTGTTATTATGTTCTGTATTTTCTTAAAGTCAAATATATTTTATTTTGTGATTTTAACATGTGCGTTACAGATAGGCAGGAGTACAAATTTTATAAAATTACGCAAAAATCTCACCATTGGTCAACCTAGAAACAATAGCTGAGATCTATTTTCCTGGTTTGAGTAGAAGATAAAAACAAACAATTGGTGATTCTAAAAAGAGATAGACATCTTGTCTTGCATTTAGTATTATGACTCCTCTAAAGTCAGCGTGTGGCTGCCTATATGGCGGAGTACTTGAAAACAGCCATACACGCAAACTTCTTATTCAGGGTACAATTTTAATCTCACAGTTATTCCCAGGTGGAATGAGTGGTCAGAGTACACATCTGAGTGACCCAAGAGTGGTAAGGTGGGGAACGCACAACAACAACAACAACAAGCATTATGATACTTGGAAAACATCCTTTCACCCAATCATTCAAAATGTAACACAACCACCACCACTTAGAATGAAATACTTCTATCACAGCATTGCAGGTATCTAGGGTTTTTTTTCTGAAAGTGAATATACACTGCCGTTATATTACTCTTTATCTGCCTGTTTGCCTGTCAAAAAACTCTTGTCTCTCCATCCTGCTATCTGTATTCCTCAATGCCCCGCTCAGTCTGTGGCTACTCATTTCAGGGACTATTGCCTAGATATTGACCCCCCAGCTTCATGACTGGAGCAATACAGTCATGCCATGGAGCACTGGCAGGGAGCAGCCAGGTCTACAGTGATGCTGAGTTAATGGTCAGATGGAGACCTCAGCCTGGTCACTCTATCAGAAGAGCAGACAGGCTGGGGTGCTGTGTTGGCTGCTACAGAAGGTACACAGATGGTGGGGCCTCCTGTTTGGTTTTCTCCTTGGCCGTTCCAGACACCTTTTCTTTTGGGGGAAAAATTAAGATGATGAATGGTTGAACGAGTAAGGCGGGTGAGTAGGGAGTACAAAGAGACGTAGTATTAAAGGTGAGAGAGGAGAAGAGGAGAGAGAGAGAAGAGAGAGGAGAGAGGAGAGAGAGAGAGAGAGAGAGAGAGAGAGCACATACTGTGGTTACTCTGGTTATGTTTATCCCCACAGAGACCACACAACCTCATACACTGGCAACATGGATCCTCCACTAGAGATTGTGGAATCTCCTGAGATATAATCCCATTAAGACTGGACCAGTGATCATCTGACAACACGCTAGAGAAAGGTCAACAAGTTCATCGCTGCCGTAAAAAGTAAATTCGCAATGGACGTTCTTCATACCTTCTGCTTTGTTTTTTCATTGATGTGGATGAGCCGCAGGTTAAAGAGGGCTTATTTTTGGTGCTCATTTTTTGTTTTTGAACTTTCTTTTCGATGTTTTTGAGGTTTTTTTCTTTCTCGCTGATTGTGTGTTTGGGGTTATGTTGTGCTTGTTTTTCGTTTGTTTATTTCTGTTTTTAGTCTCTTTCTTTTAAGAAAAAGCCTTGTACATTTGAGACAAATATTTTAAGAACGACTTTTGAGGAATCTTTTGTATCTCATACATTCTCTTCCTGTTATATTATTTGACCAAAAAACAGAGTAGAAATGGGATTCCAACGGAAACACTACACAAACACAAGGAAAATTATAACACAAAAATGTATACATTTTTGTTGACAATGACAAAGTTTATTGTGTTAAGCAGTTATGCCCATTCACAGGAACAGTGGGGTGGGGTGGGCACAAACACATATACAATAAACAACATAGTTAATCAAACCCAAAATTGTCCACATGGCATGGGTTCCAAACATGGTTTTGATAATCTGTATACATATACTAAATAAAAATATTTCTGATTCCTGTAGCTTGCAATCAGAGATGTTCGCAGATATTCCAAAGAACAGAACAACATTTTTTTTTCCTTTCAAAGACAAGAATAAAGTAAAATTCAAATCACAGAAGCAGCAGAGTAGCAGCAGCAAAAGCATCGATAATAGTAGTACCATCAATGACAGCAGCAAGCAACAAGCAACAGTCACCAAAACCATTCACTACAGTGCATAAGTGAAGCAACACTAGCCCCGAAGAAGGCTCTGTGTGTGGGTAGACACTACCTATTAACTAAAGTACAATATTTACAAAGCTCACGATCACATTTCTTCTTCATCAAACACTCAGACAGTAAACTAGCCTGCGTTGTCTGTTATACCAGTGAAAAGGTATTGTGTTGTTGACCAACCGGAGTAACTGTAAGCGGGTCAGCCCATGGCAAGGTCAGCGCGGTCAGAAAAGAGCCCCTTGACGTCGCTTACTGAGCCAGCATGGCTGTGGAGGCAGTGTATGGTATGGCTGCTCTGAGACCTCTCATGGCAATGCAATCTGACAGATGGGCAGAGCATAAACCTCTCTTGTTTCCAGGGAGGAAAGAGGTAAGACGGGGCAGGGGGTGGGGGAGTGTATAGTTTAGTGGCTAGAGCTTTGAATTTTTGTTTTTAATCTGATGGTAACTTTAAACACAGTTTTTGAGGTCTTTGTTGAAGTGGACGTCCTAGAAAACTTTTGCACTTGATTTAGAAATAGTAGTCATTGCTATTCTCCTGAAAGTCCATGGATGAGATTGTAAAACAGTTATCTTGTGTACAAAGCGTGCAGAATAATGATGTGGGAGATCGGTGGTATGCAGGTATTACACCTGCCCAGAAACGCAAAAACTCGGGTTTAACCCCATTTGTGCCTGGATTCTTTTCCCATGCACTATACCGTGAATCGTGGTCTGGGTGTTAGTCTTTCGGATGAGACGGATGGACGAACTGATGTCCCATGTGCAACATGCATTTAGCACACGAAAAACCCACAACAACAAGAGAGTTGTCCCTGGAAATGTTCTGCAGAAAAAAGACCCTCTGATGAGGAAACAAATATACATAAAGACTGGAAATGAAAGCAAAATAGGTGGTGCTGCTCTGATGGAAATGTGCTCCTTCCAGGGAGCGTAGCCTGAGTATAACACTGATAAATCTGCAGTGACTTGAAGCGGTATGCACAAGGTAATACAAATACAAATAGTGTGCGACATCTTAAATGCCCTTTCCAATTGTTGCATAATAACAAGCTAGCGGGTGGTCAGTCAGATCTTTGGAACAAACATGCCAAGTCTGCAACCTGCCACATGGACAATGAAGTGTTTCATCAGCTATACCTTTATCACGACTCACCGTCTCCACATCCTCTGCATGTCCCATCGATTGCTAAAAGACTTCAGAAGAAGGTCAGTAAAAGGTTGTTTGTTTGCTGCAGAAACATATGTAGAATGGGTTTTTTAAATTATTTTCTTTCAAGGATAACGGAATAAGCACTCACGCAATTTTTTAAGATCCAGTCCTCGTGTGTAGGCAGTTCTGTGAAGTTTCGCACCGGCACCCATTGACAACGTTTTAATATCTGAGTAAGGTGTTCTGCGTGCATTCGCACACGGGACCTAGTTTATAGTCTCATCCAAATAGGTGGGATGTTTGTCAGATATGTGTTGTTTGTGCAGAGAGCATGATTATTAAAATGTGTCAATTGTGTATCGAGGGAGATGAGATAGACGCCGTCCTCAATATGCTGGCCCTTAGAGAAGCTGAGGTCTCTGATGCCTCGTTCCCTTACGACCACATAGGTTATGGGACACCTTTACCTTTAATTTATTGTGTGTGGTGCTGCAAGCATTATGATGACATATAGGCGATGTATGTGATTCAGTCTTTTATCTTGCCTTAAATGTGTAATCCTTTGCTCCAATGAAACCTAAAGGAATTTCTCTGTTCTGAGATAAAGTATTTTCTCATGTGGCATTGGAATTGGCATTGGAATTTAAGTCATCCACTGGGTACATAAGAAATCATGATAAGACTTACAAACTATAGAACAAACAAACAGTATGTATGAAAGCAGGTGTTAGTAATTTCACTGACAAGATTTTGATCTTTAAAAAACATGAGTTATTTCAAGACATTGTGGTTGTGGTAAAACTGGAGCTAGCACTGAGATTAAAATGGAATAGCCTGGAGGAGCAATAATGGAGATCCACTGGAAGCCAACAGCCCATTTCGTCTGCTCTCTTGTCACTGTAACCTGATTTCTGGCCGTATTTGCTGGGTAATGAGACATGAATGGTTTTTGCACTTAATCCACCTGCATTATGTGTCTCTGTCTCCTGTTTCTTTCTGATTTTGTCTGTCGATCTGTTTGCCTGTGTGTTTCTCTCTCTCTCTCTCTCTCTCTCTCTCTCTCTCTCTCTCTCTCTCTCTCTCTCTCTCTCTCTCTCTCTCTCTCCCTCTCTCTCTCTCTCTCTCTCTTGGAGTGGCTTCCCTTGCTTGGCTGCCAGCAAGACGCTTCTGTGTGAGCTGTGAGTGAAGTGCTGTTGTTTTTTTCTCTTTTTGTGCATCAAAATGCCAGTCACAGGACTCCCAGTGACTTTGGAGTGTGCGCTCAATGCTGCATTGCAAGAGCAGACACTGTCCTTGTTCAAAGTGGATCGGTAGAGGTGACCAGACTGTTATCATTCTAAGATTAACAGGCAAAGCTGACAACCATTTTCCTGTCACCCCAGGTCAAAGGTCATATTGCAAAAAATCTTTTTCGCAAGTGTGCCGGGACAAAAATTGTGCAGAAGTACACAGAGCAAACCGTGATAAAAAAGTAAACAAACAGGCTCCGTCTCCGGTTTATTCTTACCCACCCCGCCCAGTCTAGTGTATGCTGCAAACCATGCACAGATTGACGCTCCAACTGATGTCTCCATGTGCAATTCATGCCCTCCTTCTTCAAGAAGCTGTTTTGACAGTCAGCAGATTGACTTGACACAACAGACAGACAGGGACAGTCAACTTTGACAATATGGAAAGTGATCAGTTGTGTGGTGAAGTTGGGAATGAAGGGAAGGAATGTGATAGTGATGACATGAGTGCAGAAGTAAGGGCAGAGGAGATGTGTGAGAGAGAAAAAGAGGATGGTTAGGAAGAAGTGAGTGTGTCTGCTGATCAGAATATTTGGATGAATTTATTGAGGGGCAGACATGTGAGACCAAAAAACCACGAATGGCGATATTTTGAACAGCTTTAAAGAAATCAATGACTAGTTTAACAATAGAATGGTTAATCTTTTGAGTAAGCTAGATCAAGTGACAACAACTTTCAAACCTGTTAGAAAAGAATTTGCTTGTAGAGATGTGTCATAGTTGCTCCAATGATAATGATGATGATGACCGATGACAGTCTGAAATTGTGTCATGACAGATGATGTTGTCGTATATAAATATAATCATAAACTAATGACTAGAATCTGATGATAATTTGTATCACAGGTGTAGTTATTACTGATACTATTCGATCATTGCAAACCCATGTTGTGGATTTCCATGCCATGTTGTTTCATCTGGGCTGTCATTGACAGTGTATTTTTGTTTCCAATTTATGTGTTGTGCCCAGTCCCCATCCCTCTGTCCCTTGTGAATGGGCGTAAAGCTTATCACAATAACATTCTTTGTCACTCATTGTCTCTCTCTCTCTCTCTCTCTCTCTCTCTCTCTCTCTCTCTCTCTCTCTCTCTCTTCTCTCTCTTCTCTATCTCTATCTCTCGGAGTAGCTTCCCTTGCTAGGAAACCGGCAAGACGCATCTCTCCACAGCAGTTATTTACAATATCAAAGTTTTCACAGTTTCACTACATAATGCCTGTGGAAGGACTTCCCTCTACGTTGGAAACCATACTGAATGCAGCTCTGCATGAAAGCACTCTGTCTTCATTTAAAATTCACGGCAGAGGTAACCACACAACTGTGGTTCTCAGGCTGACAGCAACAACTGTAAACCAGTCTCCTGTGGCTGAAGATCACATTGTGCTGTGTATAGGAGGAAGTCTGTGGCACAGGTGAACAGGGACAGGAGAGAGCGGAGGAGCACAGAATGCAGCAAGAAAAAAAGGCAAGTGAGAACGATCTGTCCCCTTCGAATTTGTTTTTTCCAACCCCACCCAGTTTACTGTACACTGTAAACAACTGTGATGAGGGGGTTGGGGTGGACATGTTTGTGTATGGTGACAAATCCCCTCCCTCTGTAACCCCCTCCTGACTGACACAAGGCACGATTGCCAATCCATCGACATGGAACCATTCCCTACCGACACACAGACTGTGACGCTGGCAAAGGTGACAGATTGTGCTGAACAGGGTGCATGTGACATTGTGGAAACTGTCATGTGCCAAAGCGACACACTCCATGCCGACAAGAGTGGCAACACAGCTGCTTCACACTGTGTAGACAGCACCCAGCACGTGGAGACAGGGGACAGTGGACTTCGTGAATCACGACAGCCAACAGCACAGCCACGAGATTTTGGCAGGGAAATTTTGGCAGCCCTCCAGGAAGGGCAGGAACGTGTGGCACGTGCA
>CM060316.1:73955728-73965728 GCA_030674155.1 Stramonita haemastoma | reverse complement strand
TCTGACCACTCTCTCCCTATCTTCTTTTCTGTTTCTCTTGGTTCTTCTTCTTCACTTCTTCTCTCTCTCTCTCTCTCTCTCTCTCTCTCTCTCTCTCTCTCTCTCTCTCTCTCTCTCTCTCTCTTTCTCTCTCTCTCTCTCTCTCTCTCTCTCTCTCCTCTCCTCTCTTCTCTCTCTCTCTCCCTCTCCCCCCCTCTCTCCCCCTCTACCTCCCTTTCTCTCTCTCTTGCAGGAGTCATTTCTTTTTTTGATGTATACGTTTTCAATTTTCTGTGCTGCTTTTTTTCTCTCTACCTTTGCTTTGTTTCTCTTCTGCAGACAAAAGTTCTCAGAAATTTAATATAAGTAAGTAGCATTTATTTTTATGCATTTTCCCATTTTGGGGCAAGATGAAACCCTTGATATAGTTTCTGTAGAAGGCTGGCAAATGAGTAATAAGAAATGAACTGCGTGCGCGCGTGCGTGTTTGTGTATGCTTGTGTGTGTGTGTGTGTGTGTGTGTGTGTGTGTGTGTGTGTGTGTGTGTGTGTGTGTGTGTGTGTGTGTGTGTGTCTCTGTGTGTGCGTGCAATTTAATCAGAAAGGACAGAACCTGTGCTAGAGGCTGATATAAATAATAATCTATAATGCTGCTATAACACGGGATGTTCTGTATCATATCTCAAAGCAATAGGTCTTTTAGTTTTCAATTAAAAAGAATTTTACTATGAAGTTTCGTAACTGTTAAACTGGTTTTTGTACACACACACACACACACACACACACACACACACACACACACACACACACACACACACACACACACACACGTACACACACACACACACACACACACACACACACACACACACACACACACACACACACACACACACACACACACACACACACGTACGTACGTACGTACGTTTTTCATCTGTTTGTTTTGTAATAGAGAAGACATCGCCAGACACTATCTTCCAGCCACTCAGGTATAGGGTTACTATAATCAGTCAGATTGTCTTTTCTCTACTTTTTTTTAGCATTATGTAGGTTTCTTTGGTACGCATTGAACCAGACTGAACATTGTCTATTTTCAGCCGTTTGTGGCACGTGATCAGGCAACATAGATTATACACAGTGTTGGGTTTACAGTAAGAAAAGACATTTTGTTTGGTGGTAACTCCCAGCGCGTGTGTATAAAGTGGAATAGCACTTTTAATGTATATTGTTCTGCGTGTGTTTACACGTGGGGGGCCTAAACACTCGTCGCTTTCCCCTGACACACCTTCAAAAATACATGATAAAAGTTTAAGTCTTGTGCAGCCAACCAAACGAGCAGGAGAAGACTCAATACCTGCCTATACACACCCCTTCACTGCTGTTGTTTTGTCTACTTTTTGCTAATTTAAAGATGGTACTCTTTTCTGTGCCCTGCTGACAAATGATTGTTACTACAATCCCGTGCCATTCCTAATACCATCAGTTACTACAACAATCCCGTGCCATTCACAATGCCATCAGTTACTGCAACAATCCCGTGCCATTCACAATGCCATCAGTTACTACAACAATCCCGTGCCATTCACAATGCCATCAGTTACTACTACAATCCCGTGCCATTCACAATGCCATAAGTTACTACAACAATCTCGTGCCATTCACAATGCCATCAGTACATTTCCGAGGTGAATGCACTCTAAGGTAACGTCTGTCTCCTGAGAGAGTAGGGACCAGCTATTTCTCCGAGCCCTCCTTCCCCGTGGGCCAATTAGCCTCCTCCTGTGGCACTGACTGACTGCCCCGCACTCCCCAGTCTTCACATCAGCCTCTTCTGTCTTGCTGTCACCATCTTCTTTCTGTCTTTTTCCTGATACTCTTGTGATTTGTACATCGTAGTGTTCCAATATTTCAAAACCCTTTTTTTTCTATTTTGAGAAATGCTGTGCTGCTGAGCAGTATTTGGTTTGTGGTTTTATTCAGTAACACTTACATGCAAGTCTGCTTACATTTTTTTTCTGGTCAAGATTATTTTATCTATCTTAACTACAGAAGTAGTCGAAACTTTTCAGGTCAAGTTTGGCAAATCGAACGGGTGGAGGCTATTCCTCTCCTTATTGCAGGATGCATACTAGGCATATGCTTTTTCTGTAACCTATTAAACGCTAACATGAATTACGTACGGCACCTGTAATGAGCACGTGTGATCTTATTTATAGGGAAATAAAGGAATTTGAGGCAATGGCTGGCCTGCATTTAAAGTTGGCTTCATTGACCAACAGGAATGGCGATCAAACGCTTTAGTCATTCAAACAAACTGTCCATTTGTCAAGAATATAATTTATACGGTTTGAAAAACCAATGAACTTCATTGAGAGAGAGAGAGGAGAGAGAGAGAGAGAGAGAGAGAGGAGAGAGAGAGAGAGAGAGAGAGAGAGAGAGAGAGAGAGAGAGAGAGAGAGAGAGAGAGAGAGAGAAATAGAGAAATAGAGAAATAGATAAACAGAGAGACATATATTAAGACAGAGAGAGAGAGAGACACCGAGACAGAGAGACAGAGATAGAAAGAGAGGTGTAAAGGGACTGATAATTATGCTCCAGTATTCATTATTAGAATGTATATTATCATTGTTAAACATAACGTGCAGAAATTATTTTCCCTGACACTAATACAATGGTAGTCTTCTCGGAAGTCAGAATGCAGCTGCCTTAGTGCTGGGCATATAGTCGTATACACAAAATCTCACCACAACTGAACCACAGATCTCTAGTCAACGAACAGGAAGCAAAACGGGAATCTTTGAGCAGTGACATTTCAAGTTAAGAACTTTGGTTCCTGACATTCAGATCTGCCAAAGATAAAGTTTTAAAATAGTAGTAGTATTGCACAACCAAGTGCATTCCGTTTCGGGTTTGGTTATTGTCGTGGGCTACTAATGGTTGTTCTGTCTTGTTTGAATATATATATATATATATATATATATATATATATATATATATATATATATATATATATATATATATATATATATATATATATATATTTTACGATCATACACTTGTCCTTGCCTCTGTGTCTGTCTGTATTTCTTTTTTTGGAATTTAACTTCTCTTTGTTTTTCTATATGTGCGCATACATGCGTGTAAGCGCGCGTACATTTGTAAGGGCTGGAACACACACGCACCAACACATAATTATATATATATAAATATATATATATATTATATATATATTTATATATATATATATTATATATATATCTAGATAAGGTGTCCCATAGCCTATGTGGTCTAAGTTGAGCGAGGTATCAGAGACCTCAGCTTCTCTAGGGGCCAGCATATTGAGGGCGGCGCCCACCTCCTCTCCCTCGTTGTTTTATCTTCCCTGACCCTAAAGAGGGCAGGTACCCATTTACAGCTGGGTGAACGGGAGAACAGTACTGAAGCCAAGGCGCGCAAATGGCCACCCATCCACTTGGTAACCACGCTCGATGCTGCTTAAACTCAGCTTTGGGAAAGCAAGCGCTCTGACCACTGTGTTTGCGTGCGTGCATGCGTGTTGCGCGCGCGTACACAAGTGTGTGTATATAAAACCAAAACGTTTACAGTGTCTACATCTCTCCAACCAACTTTTCCTCCATCATTCACTGGCCTTTTGTGCTAGTTCGAACATCTGCGTGGCCCCGTCCCAATGATCCCTAATGCATTTACCGCCCTGTGTGGCAGCAAGCTTGGAGAAGAGACAGTGAAGACAGTGTTTCTCTGCTGATGAGATTGTCCAGGGAATGCATCACAATCACAGTCAGGCAGCCCAGCCTGGGACAAAAAGCCGGCCGGCCGGCCCTCCCTGTTGTGCAGACAGCAGCCACTGTTCCGTGGGTAGCTAGCTGTACATGGAGAGAGACAAATGGTCTGGAAATGGGAGAGGATGTGGCAGTGGAACAGTTGTAAGGAACAATTTCCATGTCTCTTCCTTTTTTTTTTGGGGGGGGGGGGGGGGGGGGGGGGTCTACAGGAAAGGTTTTGGACAACCTGATGAACTGCTGTAATAGTCTCAGGGAAACCGATTTAACCTTTTTTTTTTTTACCTGGTTGACTATTGCTTTTTATTTATTTATTTTATTTTATTTATTTGTTTTTATTCTTTTATATCCAGGATAGTGGAATAAGCACTCATGTGCTTTTTACATCTAGTCCCCGTGTGTATGCAGTTTTTTTTGTAGATCTTGACATCTGTTTCCACCGGCACGCGATGACCTACTCTCACGAATAGCGGAACATGATTTAACATGTGCGCAACATGTTCTGCTTGGGTAGGGGTGTGGGTGTGTTGTTTACGTTGATGATATATAAATGAATATTGATTTCTAATTGAAATTATGTGCTTGCATGGAATTTTTTCAGTGTAGAACTGTCTGTTGCCTTGATTTGTTTATTGTATATCATTACATGCTGTGTGAACTAATTTGCTGTATAGGAATTCTTTGGGATGTTGAGTAGTTTGCTGTGTCGATTTGTTTGTTGTATATAAGCAGTTTAAAGATTGTATGTTCGTTCAGAACCCCCCCCCCCCCACATTGTTAGTATACACGTAAACATTGTGAGCAACATCAAGCTAGAGTTCCCCAAAGGCAAAGCATTACATATTTTATTTGGCAGCTGGTATACACTGTATATAAGCGTTTGCTCTATGGGATTGTGTTCTGTATGGACTGGTATCAGCATATAACTGTTTGCTTATAGAATTGTTTGATTATGAATTTCTTTTGTAAATGGATTTTTTGTGCAGTATGCATTATTTATTGATGGATTTGTTTGCGATGTGAAATTATCTGCTTTAAGGGATGTTTTGCAATATGTAATGGATTGTTTGGCTTTATGGGATTGTTTGCTTTATAGAATAGAATTGATTGCAGCAGAAAACCGTCTGCTGAGTGGAATGATTTGCTATATAAATTTCTTTGCGGTATAAAATTGTTTGCTGGCTACAATTGTTTACAGTATAGAACTGTGTGCAATAAGTAGTTGGTAAATGGACCTGTTTGTTGTATATTCTTGTCGTGGCCACAACTTTGCGGGGTTTCTTGTGGACATTTTATTATAGTTTCAGTAGAATTATTCAATTCAGCGACTGTTGCCACAAGTGATCCAAATATGGCGCCTCGGGAACAATGAACAATGCATTTGTTTTTACACCGAGACATACAGACAATTCAAAATAATGTACTTTTTCTATGTCAATTATCCAGTGAGCATATTGAACTTATTTTCTTTCCAATGAAATAATCAGAACAGCCAATCAGATTAGCAGATGCGGGGGAGGGAAGGGGGGGGGGAGGAGGGGATATGTTAATGTCCATAATTGTCAGCAGATCATTTCCTGTTCCCTGCACCATTGATCTCCCCTGTTCAAAATGGCGGAAAGGCAGGGTGGCCTGCCTGACTTTGATTGTGATTCATTCACGAGACAATCTAATCAGGGGAGGAGAACTGTCCCCTAAGCCTGTGTGCGCAGCGTGAGCTCTAAGTGCATTAGGGGCTGTATATTTCTCTGGAAGGGATTTTTTCCCTACATGTTAGAAAGCTAACAAAAAAGGGATGGGGGAAAGGAAAAGGACAAAAATACAAAATATACACAGAATAAAATATATACACATGGAATATACAAAGTCAGAACAGACTGGTGAGAAGAAGAAGAGGAGGAAGAAGAGGAGGAAAAAGAAGAAGAAGAAGAAGAAGAAGAAGAAGAAGAAGAAGAAGAAGAAGAAGAAGAAGAAGGAGAGAGGAGAGAGGAGAGAGAGAGAGAGGAGGAGAGAGAGAGAGAGAGAGAGAGAGAGAGAGAGAGAGAGAGGAGAGAGAGAGAGAGAGAGGAAGAGATCTACAGACATACAGACAAACAAACAGAGACAGCGATTGGGACAGAATTTACACCGGAAAAAAGTAAGAGACAGTCCTACAGACATACAAAGAAATAGAGAAAAAGAGATTGATAAAGACAGAGCTAGCAAGCAAGCAAGAGAGACAGAGACAGACGGACAGACAGACAGACAGAAACAAAGAAAGACAGAGAAACAGAGAGAGACAGAAACAGAAACAGAGACAGAGAGAGGATAATAAAAATAAAAAAATGGAAGCAGAAACATTCCTCTATCTCAGCTTGAACAGACAGTTGCAATGGCAATCAAGCCAATGCAAGCATAGGAGAAAAAAAAAGGTATTATTCCATTCTGTTTCATCCCAGCAAGCCAATTGTCGACATCACTTGAAGGCAATTGACGCAGAGGTCCTTAAAACACAATCCGAGCAAATGATGTATTGGCACCCAGTTAACACGTTACAGACTCAGTGATGTTGTTCAGTGCCTCTGTCCCAAAGCTAGTTTGCCCCAAAAAGCAGTCCTAAATTCATAAGAAAACAAAATGTTAGCACCTACTCTAATGACAGCCTTCTGATAACACTTGAAACAACTTGTTAATGAATTAAAACAAAATAAACTGTTCAAAAACACGCAAAAGCGCACGTAAAAGATCCCGACGAAAAGTGAGAGTTGTCGTTGGCAAAATTCTGTATAAAAAGACCACTCTAATAGGGAAACAACTGCACATGCAGCCAGAAACAATACAAATCGGTGGCGCTATTTTTGTGGTCACATACTGACCCCGGAAAGAACAGCCCGCAATTTCACAAAGAGAAATGTGCCGTGACTTAAAGTAGTATACATATACAAATTTTGTGTCTGGAAAAATCTACCACAGCCGATTTGCTTGGGGGGGAATGTTTCTGCCGCTGAAAGAAAAGAAGAGAGTGTAGTGGATAAAACTGCTGACAAGTCACCGCCGGTTACCAGGACTATCTGTCGACCGCGTTCAATGTAAAGAATGATGAACTTCCTGATCCCCGCACAAAACTCCCCCTAAATGAACCCAAGTCTGACCCCTAACATTTCGGGGGGGGGGGGGGGGGGGGGGGATTGGGGCCCGGATTGTGTTAAAAAAAATTAAATGAAGCTTGCAACTACACATATATATCAGTGCAACATGATACAACACAGTGCAACGGAACATAACACAAAAAAGCGACACAGCAAAAAACAGCATAGCATAATTAGCCTAGCATGCATATCATACCATACCATACCAAACCCTTTTTCCGCTTTTCGGAAGAGTAGGTCATTGAGTGCCGATGGGAATGGATGACAAAATTTACAAAACTGTATACACACGGGAATTGGATGTAAAAAGGCACATGAAATAAATGAATAAGGAATAAACTAAATAAAGGATAGGCAATGTCAACAGAGCACTATCAGTTTCCCGTTTTTTGTTTTATTAGATGAACTGTTTGTCCAGCAGTGATGGGCTTTCTGGGCAATCTAATCGTATATTTGTCCTTCTACTCTCTTTCAATCAATAGCATGAAACAGGTTGGGTTTTTTTTTTGTTTTGTTTTATAAACGGAACCAGTTTTAGGTAGTTTTAAGAGATACATACAGAGTGAAAGAAAATGATATAGACACATTTCAGCACGGAAGAAACGAGAAAGACAGTGAAAGAAGGTATTAAAGTCTCATACGAAGGACTTTTGGGGAGAGTGGAGTCTGCACTGATGTTAACCCCAAGGGAAAATATCCGCTTGAAAGAGATTCGAACCTGGGTTGTCAGATTACGAACTTAATGTTTTAACTACTAGGCTATCCAGAATGTCACAGAGAGAGAGAGAGAGAGGAGAGAGAGAGAGAGAGAGAGAGAGAGAGAGAGAGAGAGGAGAGAGAGAGAGAGAGAGAGAGAGAGAGAGAGAGAGAGAGAGACAGACAGACAGACAGACAGACAGACAGACAGACATTCATACATACATACATACAGACAGACAGACAGACAGACAGACAGACAGACAGACATAGACAGACAGACAGACAGACAGACAGACAGACAGACAAACAGACAAAAAGTATAAGTGGTTTCTTTCTAGGAAATACCCCAGGAGCCTAAAAACACAGCAACAGCAATACTTTACAAAACAAAAACAAACCCACGTTTAGGTGTTGACAGATTTTTCATCCTACACCTAAGACTAACCCATTGTACTTCAATGTTGATCATAGACCTTGTTACCCCTCCTGTCATCACAGACAACTGGACCCAATACATTATTACGGATCAGCCAATGAGCGAGGAGAACACACGCTCGTTCCAGCGATACATTGAGAACAGCCAATCAGATTGACCAGCAGATGTCAGAGATATTATGCTAATCACCATCCTTTCCTATTCCACGCACCGTTTGTTTTCTTGTGTTCATCATGGCGGACAGAGACTGTCAAAGAAACGGAGTAAACGTTTCTTCGCAGGCTGGCTATGGCTGACATTGATTGTGATGTGTTTGTAAAATAATCTAATCAGAACACACACGATTTGAAGGTTTTTATCCCTCTCCTGGCCTGTAAAGTTTGACATACATGAGAGAAGGTGACGTTTTTGCAGATCATGATTAGAATACTAAGGGAAAAAACAGGAGGAAGGGTAATCTGGGAAAATCTTCAAAGAAAGTGACGAAAAAGAAAGTAAGAAAGAAAGAAAGAAAGAAGAGAGAGAGAGAGAGAGAGAGAGAGAGAGAGAGAGGAGACAGACAGACAGACAGACAGACAGACAGACAGACAGACAGACAGACAGACAGGACAGACAGACAGAGACAGAGACAGAGACAGAGAGACAGACAGACAAACAGACAGACAGAGGCGGACAGACAGACAGACACAGAGACAGACACATATTCGTAAACACTGATATACTAGAGGAAAAAAAAAAAGGATAAAGACAGAGAAAATGTATCAGACCAAAAGCTTTTTCAGTTATGGATGATTTTAAATACTAATGTTGTTTCAAAATGTTATTATACTTTGAATTTTATACTGAGATTGTCTTCAGCAACGCCAAACCCTTGACACAACAACATATGAATCCTTCTAAGAAATAAGCCTCAAGAAGTCGGAATTTGGCTGCCTATGATGCAAGGTGCTTAAAAAAGTGATACACGCAAACTTCTCATTCAGTGTGCACTTATTGTCTCAGTGACCCAGAGGTGAGAATAGCCAGAGCATACTTTTAAAATGGCGATTTCTATGCCGTTAAGCTAAGGAACCACAACATGAAAAAGAACAACAGAGAAAAGGATAGATAAATATACAGATACAAAAAGGAACCAAAGAACAACTTTTTTTTTTCTTTTCTTCGAGGACAATGGAATAAAATAAACACTCGTGTGCTTTTTTGCATCCAGTCCCTGGATTTACGCAGTTTTGTAAATTTTGTAATCCGTTACCATCGGCATACAGTGGCCTACTCTTCCAAAAATGGAACAGGTTTTAACGTGCGCCGACGATGTTCTGACAAAAGGAGAGAGAAACATATGTATGCAGAGACCAAAAGGCGGAGGTTAGTCAAAAATGGAGCGGGGGAAAGACAGCATTAAAAGGAAGCAGCAGAGAGGAAGAAACATTCCTCTAAATCAATTTAAAGACGCAGCTGCAATTGCAATCAGACCCACTCTAGCAGTAGGGGAAAAATTGTCTCAATTCTGTTCCCTCCCACCTTGCAAATTACCAGCAGTATTTGTTTTAAAAGAAAACAGCGCCACAAGCACAAATTAAAAACAATTGAGGCAAAGGATCAATAGGCACATGATTATACCTCGCAGAACCATTGATTTTTAGTTCATCGCTATGCTCATCAGCAAGTTCACAATGATACTTATTCCTTCAATGTTTGCTCACAATGATACTTATTCCTTCAATGTTTGCTCATAATGGTACTTATTCCTTTAATGTTTGCTCATAATGGTACTTATTCCTTTAATGTTTGCTCATAATGGTACTTATTCCTTCAATTTTTGCTCATAATGGTACTTATTCCTTCAATGTTTGCTCATAATAGTACTTAATCCTTCAATGTTGCTCATAATGGTACTTATTCCTTCAATATTTGCGCTACGCTTGGAAAAAAAACAAACTGTCGTTTGGGAAAACT
>CM060316.1:73940728-73945728 GCA_030674155.1 Stramonita haemastoma | reverse complement strand
TCTCTCTGGCTCTGTTCTTCTGCTGTAGATTGCATCATCAGTTAGCAAATGGCATACTGTCGATGTACGCCCCTGTTGCTTACCGTGGATGATAATTCTATAACTAATCCAGTTAGCATCCTTTCTTCCAGGTATTCATATTTATCACATATAATGTGAAGGTCATGCTATACGTCACAAGTCTATAATCTATGTTGATAAGAGGGTTTCATTTCTAAACATGGATACAAGCTGCTCTGGTGCGCACTGAAGCTTCGTCTTACATAGAATGTGGCGATATTTACCAAGGGGATACGTGTAATTTTGAAGTGATGACATTTGAGCTTTCCGTTTTTGGATGTTGACATTCTGTTTCATCATTGATGCCGCATCTTGGTTCACAATTAGTCCACAAACAGGATCAAATGTTCCCATGTTTGTTTACAGGGTGTGTTTTTTGCCCTTTAGTAAAGGTTTGTTTTCTTCTTCATACAATATTACTTTTTTATCATTTTACGTATCCCTCTCCGTAGTTTCTTTGTGAGTGAAACTATGTTTGGTTTTTCGGGGTGGGATAGCTTAGGTGTTACAGCGTTGTGCTTGTGATCTTGCGGCCCCCGAGCAAACTAGCACCAAGCGCCATTCACCTATCGAAAGTGTAGGTCATAATTTTTGGTATCGATGAGAACATATGATAGATTTGTAAGAAAAACAAAACATGAACACAAGTGTATTCAACACCATGGACACCCCCAAAGTTGTAATGGAGCTACCTTAATAATGGGTTAAAGTGGTCGCATATGCAAAATCTGACCATTGGTAAACTTCCGAGCACGAGTCCAGGAAAGAACAAACACCTGTTTGGTTTGTACTATCTCTGTCCCTGTCTGTCTGTCTGTCTGTCTCTGTCTTTCTCTCTCTCTCTGTCTCTTCCCCCTCTCTCTGATATATATATTTTTTAGCCCAAGCTACTTTCACTTTCAAGTTAAGAAAAAAAACCAACAACAAAAACAACAGAAGCTATTTTTCAATTCGTGTGTTCGTGTGTCATAAAAAGGGAGACTAGGCAGGAAGGAGTCTCCTTCGCCTGGTTAGACAGCCTAATAAACGGCCTCACAACTGCGGGCAGGTCGGCCAGACAGCCAGCACAAAAGCCAATTGTACTCCACCGACATCACCTGTCCGCCATATTGAACACCGGAAACAAGGTCCCCGGAACAGGAAATAAACTGCCGGCACTATGGTCAGAGACTTTTTTTTACCTGACTTTCTTCCGTCTGTTTTCTACAAAAGACAGTTTGGCTGGCCGTTCTTGTTCGCTGTTTCTAAAGATTGCTTCTTATGGAGTTGTTGGTATCTTTATTTCACGGTTGAGGTGGATATTTTGTTAAGGACAATCCATCTTAAGTTAGAAGACGTCGCTACCTATAAGGAAACTGTTGTTGTTTCATCCACGAGTATCGACTTTTTAAGTAAGCCTGTGCATTGTGGAGGTTGGGACATAGTGATCTTTGTTACTGACTGTGTTATTGTAATGGGACCGATTGCTGGACGTTTATACAGAAGGGCTACTGATCCCTCTCTCTAAAGATAATTATTAACAATTTTGATTTGCTTTGTTGGGATTAAACTAGATAAATGCAGAGGATTTTTTCTTAATGGAAGATTTTCCTTGTTGTGTGTTTGCTTTTCTGCTCTCAATTTTGAGCAGTTCTATCTACCTTCTGTTCATTCTAATGTTTAGATTTGTTTTGTTTCTTTGATCCTTTTGTCCTTTTAACACTAATTTATAGTGCTGCCTTTGAACAAGGCTTTCCTTTTGGTGCAGATACTCTCGTTTTTAATTTTGAAATTTTGCATACAACATTTTTTGTATCTAACAAAATAGTGTCTAATATCATAAACAGACACAGTAGTTTTGTCAGAGGGCCTGCTCATTTGCTGTCAGCCAAAGCCCAGAAAAATTAAAATTAAAATAATGGCAGAGCACAGGTATGGAGAAGAATTAGATAAACGAATACAAAACAGATAAGAAATTATTCAGAAAAAAGAGAAAGAGATAGAGAGAGGAAATTGAGAGAAATGAGATTGATTTTTTTTCAAGGGTAATAGATTAAGCATACGAGTTAAATCAGCGACGAGGGAGAAAAGAAGAGAAACAGAAGAAGAGAGAAGAGAAGAGAGAAGTAAAAGAGAAGCGATAGAGAGCAACAACACAAAACAAACAACAAACAAACACAACACATAATCAAAATCACATCACAAAACAAAACAACACACATAAATACACTACATACATTCATGAAAATTCCCCATGACTCACTCGTACTTACGAGAAAGAGCAATATAAAGTCCACCATACAAACACACAACAGCAGAGACAAGAGACAGACAGAGACACAAGACGAAAGACAGAACAACAAAACAACACACACACCAACACACACACACACACACCACAACACCAACACACACACACACACACACACACACACACACACACACACACACACACACCTCAACCACCCTCACACACAAGGCAATACAACTCACACACACACACACACACACACACACACACACACACACACACACAACAACACACACAACACACACAGACACACAACACACAACACACACACACACACACACACACACACACACACACACACACACACACACACACACACACACACACACACACACACACTAACACGCACACACACGTTCCTGCATGTGCACAAACCAATGTTCTTCTCTGAAACAAAGTACAGATGACAGTGAAAGAGCCATTGATTCCTTTGCCTTCTCTCCATACCTCCCAAGACTGAGAAAGTCCCACGCACAATTACCGGTGTTCATTGTTCACTCTATCGACTAGACCTGCACTGCGCACGGTCGCCATGCGTCCACTCTGAGGAAACAATCTTGGGAGTGTGTGTGTGTGTGTGTGTGTGTGTGTGTGTGTGTGTGTGTGTGTGTTGTGTGTGTGTGTGTGTGTGTGTGTGTGTGTGTGTGTGTGGAAGGGGGGGGGGGGGTCACTGAAACTTCTGTACTGTTATTGTGCACTACTGGTGGTTTTTTTTATGTGTGGATACCATGTCAGGTGAAAAAGAAGAAAAGTCTTGTACTTGGAGAAGATATATATATATATATTATATATATATATATATATTATATATATGTATATATATATATATATATATATATATATATATATATTTACATATATGTATGTGTGTGTACGTATAAATATATATGTACGTCTGTTATCTTTCTATTTGTTTAAAGTTATCATTTTTTGCATTATTAGGCTCAACAATTACAAAAAATAAATAAAACAGAATTTCGTTTTCTTTTTATTTTCTTGTTTTTGTTCGTCAACTAGAGCTGCAGCACGTGTTCACAAATGGGAGATGTCTTGGTTTGCAACTGTTTTTGCCCATCATTATATTACAGTAACCGCATTTAGACTTCCGAGATATAACATAAATGAAAAGATTAAAAAATAAAAAATATATACATATACAAACGTTAGGGAATAATAGCAATGGAAGCAAGAAAAACTAGAAAAAAAAAGTTACATAACAAGAAAAGGAAGCAACGTGAAACCCAGCACGAAAGAAAAACAGAAAGAAAGAAACAATAAACTGGCCAAAGTCAAAAACTGTGTGACTTATTGATGTCAGCTATTGCCAAGGTCTACACTACAATGTAGAGAGAGACATCCAGAGTCATGAACTGGATGTTGGCCGGCCTCCATAGAGTGTAAGGAAGATTAAAAGGCCCCAAGCACTTGTTTGAAGGGGGCTTCTCTGAGGATTCTCTGCTGCCATGCTCTACGCGAGTTTCTTACCACTGTTATGTTGTCAAATATTGTGACTGCCTCCAGCCATGACAAGCTCTTGACATAACCTGCACTCTCCTTAAAGGAGAAAAAAACCCTCTGAAGTTGGAGTGAGTATGGCTACCAATATGGTGAGCTACTTGAAAACAGTTATACACGCAAACTTCTCAACCTGTGTGCAATGTCAGTCTCACGGTGATTACCTGTTGGGAAGAGTGATTCAGAGTGCACATTCTGGATGACCCCCAGAGTGTTAAGCTAGGGAACACACAACAACAACAACAACAACAACAAAATAAAGAAACACCCCAAGAAGGACAGACAAAACAAAAACAAATTAAAACTCAAACCACCATCCTCATCTCACTTAAAACCATTTCCCAACAAACACAAAACAAAACTATCAGCAAAAACAAAACAATTAAAGAGAAAACAAAAACACGCTGTACGTTGTTTTTTTTTTTTAAGAATCACGGTTATTTTCACCCTCCTGATTACAATGGAGAAGTTAGGCCAATTCAAGCAAAAATTCATCGCAGGCTTATAAATGCAAATCTTCTGTTTTCTTATTTATGTATTTATTTATGTATTTATTTATTTTATATCAAGGATAATGGAATAAACACGCAAGTGCTTTTTTTTTTTACATCAAGTCCCGTATGTATGCAGTTTTGTCAATCTTGTCATCTGTTCCCATCGGCCTACTCTTACGAAAAGCGGAACAGGATTTAACGTGTGTCCAAGATGTTCTGCGTGCGTTTGCACACGTGGATGTGGCCTCGCTTTATAAATCTCATCCAAAGGACTTTTTTGGGTGGAGAGTGGAGTCTGCACTGTTTTCGTTCCTCTGTCAGGCGTGCTGCCAGAAATGCCATCCATTGATCTGGGGGGAAGCCAGGGCGTCTGTCTTGGTCGTTAGAGCTATCGATCAGTCTCCGGATCCATTCTGTTTCCATCGTTAGTTTATGGCAAAGTGTTCTTGTCAACATTTGTACCTTCGGATCGATCCCTCAAGCTATATTATGGAAACTAACTACTTAGCTCGGTGTGTACATATACATACACTTTGCAAGTGTGCGTGTGTAGTGTGTGTGTGTGTGTGTGTGTGTGTGTGTGTGTGTGTGTGTGTGTGTGTGTGTGTGTGTGTGTGTGTGTGTGTGTGTGTGTGTGTGTG
>CM060316.1:73925728-73933228 GCA_030674155.1 Stramonita haemastoma | reverse complement strand
AGAGAGAGTGAGTGAGTGAGTGAGTGAGGTGAGGAGAGAGAGAGAGAGAGAGAGAGAGAGAGAGAGAGAGAGAGAGAGAGAGAGAGAGAGAGAGAGAGAGAGAGAGAGAGAGAGAGAGAGACCGTGACAGAAACAGAGAAACAGAGGCAGGAAGATAAAGGAAAAAAGACAAAAGGAAAGAAAGGCGGAAGGTGAATCAAAGGAAAAAGATGAAGTGAGAACTGTCAAGCAGAGAAATGAAGACAGGAGGGAAAAAAGACAGAAACGGAGTGAAAGAGGGAGGAACAAAAAAGTCAGCCATTTCATCGCCACGAAATAGTGTGTGAGTCATTAAATATGAATACACAGCGGACGTTCGTTCCAAATGGTTTTGACACCTTGTTCTTATGCTACACAACGATCTGTTAATAGGTGCACGTACATACATGCAACATGTATGCACGTATGCATGCATGCATGCACGCACGTACTCACTTGCGTGCACACAGACAGACAGACGGATACACACACGCACACACACATCATGCGCTTTCACTCCCATTCTCTCCATGTCTGTTTCTCTTCCTCCCTACACTTTCCTTCCCTCCTCTCTTCCTCTTCTTCGTTCCTCTGTCTCTTGCTGTCTATGTCTGTCTGTTTGTAAGACTGTAAGCTGTCAATTTATCTATGTAACTGTGTATGTATATGTCTGTCTGTCTGTTTGTTTGTGTGACTGTGTGTTCTGTATGTCTGTGAACGTCACTCTCTGTCTCTGTCTCTGTCTCTGTCTCTGTCTCTCTCTCTCTCTCTCTCTCTCTCTCTCTCTCTCTCTCTCTCTCTCTCTCTCTCTCTCCTCTCTCTCTCTCTGTGTGTTGTCTTACACGTATAAACACTTTGGATGAGATCCAACTGATATGGTACCCCTTCCTTTCGCTACAGCTTTTACAAAGTTTTCAGTGCACAACTTCAGTATGGAAAAGACAAATAGAACAGAAATACAAGATAATAAATAGAGAAGTAAATCACATTATTGTACAACCATAAAATCACCATTTAAAGTGCAAACTCAGAAGACAACAAAATAAAATCGGAGTCAGCCTGCTACTCCCAGATTTATTTTGCAACACATCACACAGTGACTCTTCCCAGTCTGGTCAGGCAAGTGCACACATCACTTTGCACACACCAGCAGTCAGGCGTCCTTTGACCATCGGTCACTTTACCCCTATCTCATCCCCTTCTCAGGCAGTTCTCACTGACAAGGACCCTAGTATTGGTTCTGGCCTTTTGTGCCAAAGCTGGCCCTTTCTCCTCCTCCTCCTCACTGATAGCTGTGCTGGGGTTATTTTTGGTCACTTTCGGAATGCTCAAGAAACGTTAGAAGTTAAGGAAAGCACCAATAAGTACAATTGACAGATGTCCAGTTTCCATGAAATATGTTGGTCTGGGTTTTTTTTGTCGTTGGTAGTTAAACACAGTCATAGTTGATGTTATAAATGTTGCAAACTTCAGAGAACTGGTATAGAGTAGTTGTCTTTTATAATGAAAGGAGAGGACTTGACTTACTTTGACTTATGCCTGTGGATTCCCGTGGGAACATAGGGCCACAACAACACTCCTCCAACGGACTCGGTTCTGGGAGATCCTCTTCAGCTCGGCCCATGTCATTCCGGCTGCTTTCGTCTCTGCTTCAATGCTTCTGCGCCAGGTCTGTTTTGGTCGGCCTACTTTCCGCTTCCCTTGTGGATTCCAGTCAAGGGCCTGCCTGGTGACATCTGAAGCAGGCTTGCGGAGTGTATGGCCAATCCATCCCCATTTCCTTTTCTTGATCTCCGTGTCAATTGGAGCGTGTCTGGTCCTGTCCCATAGTTCTTCGTTTGAGACTACTTCTGGCTACCTGATACCAAGGATGTTCCTAAGACATCTGTTGGTAAATGTCTGGAGTTTGTGGGTGTTGGTCTTTGTCACCCGCCAGGTTTCTGAGCCATACAGTAGGACCGACTTGACATTGGTGTTGAATATCCGGATCTTGTTGTGGAGTGAGAGGGATGTTGATCTCCAGATTGGGCGAAGGGTGTTGAAGGCATGACGTGCTTTATTTATTCGGCACTTGATGTCTTCGTCCGTTCCCCCATCTTTACTAACGACACTGCCCAGGTAGGTGAATTTGTCGACTTCTTTGATGTTTTCTTGGTGTAGTCGCACTGGGTCTTGTTTTTTGTTGTTCACCCTCATGACCTCCGTCTTCCTGATGTTGATTTGGAGGCCTATTTTATCGGCTTCCTCCGCAACATGACATAGCTTCTCTTGTGCATCTTGGTGCCTGTGTGAGAGAAGGCTGATGTCGTCTGCGAAGTCCAGGTCTTCCAGCTGCCTTGTGATGGTCCACTGTATGCCAGTTCTCCTGCCTGCTGTGGCCTGTCGCATTATCCAGTCAACCACCAACAGGAAGATGGTTGGTGACAACAGACAGCCCTGACGAACGCCGGTTTGTACGCAGAAGGGTTCCGTCAATTTACCATCATGGATGACTTGGCAAGTGGCATCTTCATAGAGCTGTTGGATGATGGTGACGAACTTTGGTGGGAAACCATAGTGGTGCATCAGTCTCCAGATGACATCTCTGTCGACGCTGTCAAATGCCTTCTGGAAGTCGACGAAGACTGAATACAAGGGGGTCTGCCACTCTAGGGACTGCTCGATGATGATGCGCATTGTGGCGATCTGATCTGTGCATGATCTGTTTTGTCGGAAGCCTGCCTGTTCATCCCTGAGTGTCTTGTCTAGTGCCGTCTTCAGTCTTTCTAAGATTATTCTTGTCAGTACTTTCCCTGGTATAGACAGCAGCATGATTCCTCTCCAGTTGTTACAGGATGACAGGTCCCCTTTCTTTGGAAGCTTCACGAGGTAGCCTTTCTTCCAGTCTTCTGGCACACTTTCTTGCTCCCAGATCTTGTGTAGGAGTGGATACATCATGTCAGTTGAAGTCTGGATGTCTGCCTTCAGTGCTTCAGGGGGTATACCGTCAGGACCTGCTGCTTTGCCTGACTTTAAAGACTTTATGGCTTTGGTGATCTCATTTTTGGTGGGGGGGCCGGTGTTGATGCCAAGGATTTCAGTAGGTGGTGGGATATCTGGTGGGACAGATGGTGCTGGTCTGTTGAGTGTTTCTTTGAAGTGCTCTGCCCATCTTGCTCTCTGGTCTTCTTCACCTGGAATGGTATTGCCGTTCTTGTCTTTGATGGGGCAATTAGGTTTACTGTTTTTTCCTGAGAGAGTCCTCGTGATCTCATAGAGTCTCTTCATGTTTCTTTGGCCTGCTGCAGTCTCTGCTTCCTGAGTCAGCTCCTCGATGAAATTTCTCTTGTCCTTTCTTGCACTTCTTTTTACTGCACGGTTTTTTGTCCCAGTATCGTGCTTGTAATGTCTGCTTCTCTTCCTGATCTTGTGTTCTGTTGATCTGGTCTTTCAGCTGTTTTCTCTCGGTGATCAGTGCCCATGTTTCTGTTGTCAGCCATTCCTTGCGTTTTCTTGTATTTTTTCCAAGACTGCTTGGCATGTTGTTTTCCAGGTCTCATGTAGACTGTGCCACTGCTCTTCGATTGTTTCCTCTGGCATCTGGGCAAGCATGCTGAATTTGTTTCTTAGTTCCAGCTTGAATTCTTCTGTTTTCGCTTTGTCTTTAAGGCTTTGCACGTTGAATTTGTGCGATGGTCTTCCTGCCTTGTCGGTGAAGGCTTTGAGCTTTGTCTTGAGGATGGCTATTACAAGATGGTGGTCTGACGCTGCGTCTGCTCCGCGCTTCACCCTGACATCGTGCAGGCTCCTTCTCCACTTTCGCCCGATGGTGATGTGGTTGATCTGGTTTCCAGTCCTGCCATCTGGGGAAGTCCATGTGGTCTTGTGGACTTTCTTGTGGGGAAAGATGGTGCCTCCAATGACCAGGTCATTGAAGGTGCAGAACTCTGCTAAGAGTTCACCATTTTCGTTCTGGTCTCCCGTGCCATGTTTGCCCATGATCAGTTCTCTGTTGGTGTTATCTGACCCAACTTTTGCATTCAGGTCTCCCATTAGGATCTTCATGTCCCTCTTTGGTGTTTTGTCCATTATGGCTTGGACTTGCTCGTAGAAGTTTTCTTTTTCTTCTAAATCAGCGGCATTTGTTGGAGCATAGCATTGGAGGATGGTAACTTTCCTGCCCTTTGAGTTGAACCGGGCAGTGAGGATCCGTGGTGACACTGGTTCCCAGGATAGTAGTGCTCGCATTGCCTCAGGTTTCATCAGCAGCGCTACTCCATGTGTGTGGGGCTGGCCTTCCTCCTGTCCAGAGTAGATGATGGTATCTCCACTCGCTAGTCTTGACCGTCCCGTTCCATTCCATCTAGTCTCGCACAGGCCAAGGATCTTCAGGTTGTACCTATGCATTTCTCTACATACCTGTGCTGTTTTTCCAGTTTCATATAGGGTTCTGATGTTCCAGGTCCCTATCCTGGTTGTTGACTTGGTTGACAGAAGAGTTGTCGGCGCACTGGCTTCCCGAAGGCTTTCACCAGCTCGCGTCATAGACTCTGCCAGAGAGGACTCTTCCCCAACCAGGTCGCTGTTTAGAGATATTGTTGTGGTTTCTGTAACATACTGATTTTTAAGTGAATGGGTTGTTAACCCAAAGCACAACCCCCAACCTGGAGGACCAGGGTGCAAATTTAGTCTGGCTCCTACCCCACAGACCTGTTGAGCATGGTTGAACCTGCCGGAGGCCGAAGCCCCCGCCCACATAGCTCTGGGGATCAAACAGAACACGCAAGCCATCCCACCACGTCAAGGTAACGCACCATCGGGACAGGAAAGGAGAGGACAGACAATAGTAATTCTCTCTCTCTCTCTCTCTCTCTCTCTCTCTCTCTCTCTCTCTCTCTCTCTCTCTCTCTCTCTCTCTCTCTCTCTCTCTCTCTCTCTCCTTTAATGTGGTTTACTGGTTGATTTGTTAATTTGTTTGCGTGTGTTTATATTCCATGTATAAAGATTATTTTGAATAAGAACATTATTAAAACAATGTCTATGTTATTCTATTTGGAACGTGCACTTACTGTATCACGAACCCTTGGTAATGGAAAAAAAAAGTCGGAATGAACAAGAATCAAACAAGTAGATTGCAAAATGAAAAAGTGCTTACAGAGATATCGTTAAAGAAAGGAAGGAACGAAATCCTGACACCCCTCTACTTCTAGGGCCTATGATCACCACACAGCATTCATTCATTCCCAGTCCAGACAGTAAATGACCACTCTGCACATAGCAAGAGTCTGGCATCGTTTGGCCATCCCTCACTTGACCCCATCTCATCCCCTCAGGCTGTCTTCACTGACAAAGACACCAGTATTGGTTCTGACCTCTTGTGCTAAACAGTTTTCCCCTTTTCAGGGACCAGCAGGATGTTTTGGTCTCAGCATGAGGTCTACTTATATCAAAGAATAAATAATACAAAACATTAAAGTATGATCATTCCTTAAAAATCTATGTTAGACAGTCCTTGTAGAAATAACTCTACTGTTTCGAAAAATATGCGAAGTGTTGTAGTTCTTAAGGCCTAGTTAAGAAACTCAGAGAAAGAACCTTTGAAATAAATTTAAAGAAAATTGCTGAAGCTTTGCGGGAACTCATGTACTGGCCAGGTGACTGCCACTGCCGCGAAAGAAGAAAGGTGCCATTCTTGTTAGTGTAGGCTCCTATAATCACTGTGGGTTATTGGACTGGTATGGTATACAATCATGCCAGTCATCTCTGGCTCAGCCTGGCCACCTGCCACCAGCTTTTATTCAGCATAAGCAACACGAGCATGGGCGTTTGCCAATGACTGTTCTATGATATTCATTACTTTATTGAAAAACTGTTGGTATAATAGTAGATACCGACAGTGCGGTGCCATTATAAAATGCACAAAATATCCAATATTTCTTGCTATAGTGCCATTAATTAAAGCCATTGCGTTTTTTATTCACCTGGATGCCGTTTTTATCTTGACAGTTTTGCACATTCTAGTTTCTAAAAATAGAAAAAAAGAGTAAAAGTGATAATAACACAACAAATGTAAAGCCAGAAAGTGAGCCTAGAGGAAAGGAACGGTAAATTGAATATCCAGATTTCAGGGGTTCTGCTCCGATCCAAGGTTTACGTTAATTTAATAAGAAGGCGCTAATCTGATAAGGGAGGCTATTTTTGGACAAGCATGGTTTACTAGCGATTTCTTCTCAAAGGCGCATTGAAATAAAATTCAAGATGTGTTTCAAATGATCTGTAGTTTTACGTTAGTGTGGGCATGCGATTTAGTTCTCATATATAAATAATACTTTTATATGAGAACAAAATCTCATACACATACTTGCGTTAAAGTAAAATCCATTTGAGGTCAATCTTAATCAATTTTATTATCTCTGTATATTATACAGACAGAGACAGAAAGACAGACGGAAACATACAGCGCTGCTAGAAAACCAACACTGATACCATTCATGATTTTCTCATTGAGATAAACGTGATTTCTGATAAGCTTGTTCCAAAATATAAAATGATAGAAATGTGCTGGAAATGTTAATGGTACAATATATTGTGGTTACAAAGACCAAAATAATACGAACACTTAAATGTATTAAAACTATGAGACAAATTTAGGCCATGAAGATGCATTCCACTTAAAATAACTCATCGTACATAATATACTGCTGATTCAATTGGCTTTAGAGGCACCCTACTTCTGATGTAGTACGTATGGGGATTCGACTTGACTTCTTTCGTAACCCCTTGAAAGTCTCATAACCATTTTTATGCTTTGCATCGACTTCATCAGTTACATGTGTCGTAGGCAGGGAGAGGCTAGTGGAGCCTATCCTTTAACAGCACGGTGCATGCTAGATGCCTGTGTGTCATCTACGCTGATGGCTGTAGCTGGTCTATTCTTTTAAAGAAAGATGAAAAAAAGGCTTTTGACATCCGGGACAATAGTAGTGCTATGCAATACATAGAACATAAAGACATATACTACAGACGCCACCACATCCATCACTTAGAGCAGCAGCAGCAGTCTCCCTCACTATCGTGTGGTAAACGATAATAGACTACGTTTCTGACTCTTAAGCCCCTAGTGTTCATGTCCCAATGTGACCTCACTTTTGATTTGTACTTTGCTTCTGTTTCATGTCGAGTCTACGTCAGAGCCTAAGGAACCTAGAAATGTATGAATAATGTCGAAGGAGGCATTTGATAATAGTCTCTGGGTGGATGCAGAGCTCTCTGAGGCCCTGTGACTAAGCTTTCACTGTCGTCAGTACCAGTATGCATTGTCCTGTGTACGCTGTATCACCCAAACCCCGCAGGGATACTCTAAAGTGTGACCACAGTATTGATATTAGTTGTGGACTTCTGGCTCTGAGGGATTCTATGAAAATCAGTGTTTGGCATTGCTATCAGGAACAGGACTGAAGGAAGCTAGACAATATTTTCATTTTGCCGCATCAGCTGAACAAC
>CM060316.1:73895728-73920728 GCA_030674155.1 Stramonita haemastoma | reverse complement strand
CGATTTTTAAGGAACCATGCATTATTTTCCTTGTGTGTGATATATATATATATATATATATATATATATATATATATATATATATATATATATATATATATATATATATATATATATGTGTGTGTGTGTGTGTGTGTGTGTGTGTGTGTGTGTGTGTGTGTGTGTGTGTGTGTAGTTTCTTCTTTTGGTGTGAATATTTTTCAAGTTCTTTTTTAATCTTTTCATTTGTACCACATATCTTCTTTAAGTTTTTCCTTGTTCAAATATGATTATTCTCTCTTTTTTTCTCCTTTTTTATTTTATTTTTATTGTTATTTTTTTTATTTTTTAGATGGATGGCTTGATGAAAAAAAGCAATTGGACTGCTTACTCAATGTACCATCTGGAAATAAAAGTTTGACTTTGACTTTGACTTTGACACACTCTCTCTCTCTCTCTCTCTCTCTCTCTCTCTCTCTCTCTCTCTCTCTCTCTCTCTCTCTCTCTCTCTCCTTATCTATATCCCCACTTTTAAACTCTTTCTCCATTTTCCGCAACTCATTCACTTTGCAAAGTAAAACTAGCTACTTGCTCCAGAGACAAACCAAACGTGACTAATAACACCATAGGTACCAGCTGGCAAACCCCCATCTTGCAATGACTTTAATGCTGCATGTACCAGACCAGACGGCAGGTTCCAGAACTCACCACATTATCTCGTCCATGGGGACATCAACCTCCTCTAGCCTGCCTCTTCATTGCTCAGCTTTTCTCTCCCAGCAAATGAAGAAAAAAAAACTGTCAGCTTCCAGCACTTAAAGACCACCACATCTGTGAACTGTAGTCACTTTTTTGCAGGACATGAAAGGTGAAGAACAATGGCTTGGAAATTAAAATCTAATTATAGAACGTGCTCAATTGCCTCTAGCTTTTAGGGCGAAAGGCATGAATGAAAATGTTTTGAAACACAATGAATTATGAAGAAGTGTTGATGAAAAGGAGGTTTTTGTCTTCATTGATCTTAAGGGATGGTTAAGGTACTAGTGGCAAGATGTGATTGAAGAGGTTAATAGCCTGTGAGCCCCAAAGCGATGGTTTCTGTCCTGTGTCTGAGTTTCATTTTAACAGTTTTTGTTGCCGATTTGAAAGGGATTTTTGCAGGAAAAGACAGCTAATTGTCTGTGTGTGTGTGTCTCTGTTTCTACATCTGCCTCAGTCCGTTTGTGTCTTTGTCTGTCTGCTTGTTTGTCTGTCTGTCTGTCTGTCTGTCTCCCCTATGTCAATACCTAGCAGTATCTGTCTCTTTGTCTCAATCTCACTGTCTCTTTGTCTCAGTTTCTCTGTCTCTTTGACTCAGTCTCTAAGTCTCTTAGTCTTAGTCTCTCTGTCTCTATGTATCTGTTTTTTCTCTTAAGATGTCTGTCCGTTTGTCCATCTGCCCATCTGCTCATCTGACAATCTGTCAGTCAGTCATTCTGTCAGTCTATCAGTCTGTCAGTCTGTCTGTCTGTCTGTCTGTCTGTCTCTCTCTCTTGTCTCTGTCTGTCTGTCTGTCTGTCTGTCTGTCTGTCTGTCTCTCTCTCTCTTCTCTCTCTCTCTCTCTCTCTCTCTTCCTCTCTCTCTCTTCTCCTCTCTCTCTCTTCTCTCTCTCTCTCTCTCTCCTCTCTCTCTCTCTCTCTCTCTGCTTGTTTCTCCATCCAGTCGTTTTTTTATTTACTTTCCTTGTAACATATACTTCTGTACTTTCCATATCACAAATATATTTTTTTTATAATATAAGCAGATTATGTAAACTTAAAAAAGTGTTCAAGATCTATACCACAAAAATACCATTGGTGCAAGATGTCTAGCCTACATTTTTCATTACCTTTACTGTTCTAGAGCAAGGCAGCAAACAACAGTTACATTATCAAAATTTGTTCTTTTAAGAAATCAACCTTCTATGACCTTCATTTGCATCAATCAGGAAATGAAAAGTTAAAAAATTATCCAGGTTAGAGAACTCAAAGCCCACAAATTAAGCCCGGTTAGAGCACTTAAAGACCAATTAATTAATAAGAAAACCGCAGGCACTCTTCCACAACATGAAAGACCAAGCTTCTGGCTTAGAAACTAAAATCTTATTTTAAAACATGCTCAACAGCCAACCGATTTGGGGCCTGCAGGTCTGAATGAAGCAAAAGCTTGAAACACAGAAGAAAAAAAAAGAAAGAGAAAAAAATGACAGTGAAAAGGTTTCCTCCATTCATGCCCTGGACAGATCAAGCCTCAAGAGAGTGATGTGATTGGTGGAAGCTAATAACTTAGGAGACTTGAAAATACGGTTTTCTGACTAGGTTTTTGAGCTTTGTTCTAACACCTTTGATAGTGATGAAATAGGAATCGTGCTGGAAAAGACATCTCTTTCTGTCTGTCTGTCTGTCTGTCTGTCTGTCTGTCTCTCTGTTTGTCTCCCCCCCCTCTCTCTCTGTCTCTGTCTCTGTCTCTCTGTCTCTCTGTCTCTGTCTCTGTCTCTGTCTCTGTCTCTCTCTGTCTCTCTCCTCTCTCTCTCTCTCTCTCTCTCTCTCTCTCTCTCTCTCTCTCTCTCTCTCTCTCTCTCTCTCTTTTCTTAAGAGGGGGGATGGAGAGGGGGGGGGGCGGTACCGGTTGGAATCTTTTCCGAGGGCTGGATGTAAAAAAAAGCAATTGTTGCTTATTCTATTACCCTCTTTGAATAAAAAAAAGTTTTCAAAGTTTTCAAAGTTTTCTCCCTCTCTTTCATTTTGTCTATTTTTGAATATGCTTACGTCTCCGAAGTCGCAATGCAGCTACTTTAATGGTGGGGTGGGGGTGGGGGCGGCGGTCACATTGACAAAAATTTCACCATTGATGAATACCGGAGCTCTCTTACTAAGGGATGGGAAAGAAAGGTTGTTTTCATGGTTGGATGAAAAAGAAAATACTGTATTCTGTGCTGCCTGACTTTCTCACTACTTCATGGAGACATGTTTCTTTGTAATGTTGTAAAGGTAAGATGATAATACCCACACACTTGGCAGCACAAACTGTTGGTACATGAACAGAGTTTTGCAAGTTTAAAGAAAACTTTAACAAACTCTGTAACTTTGAATATTTAGCTTAATCTACATATGTTAAGAGCATTAAAAGAGCTGAAATCGTTCAAATGACTAAGGTCAGGATGCCTATAATGCATACTGTTCTTACCTAATTTACCAAACAATAACCAATTTCATATCTGTCCTCACAATCTGCAATGAGACTATCTCGGTGAAATAAGGAAAATATTCACGCAGAGAATGGAGATGTAGCTGAGAGAACTACATTATTTCAGCTTTATTATATAATAATCTGTTTCTCTCACAGCTTCAGTTTAGCATCTGCTCGGAGCAGACAATTCAACAGTTTCTCATCATGATCTACAAAATGCTAGTGTCGAGGAACAGGAATATTAGATCAGTGTGATTTAGTGACAAATGTCCATGCAGTTTTTGCTACTTGCTCTATTTTATGCTATGTCAATGACAAGCGATTATTTTTGTCCTTGTGTGTGCGCGCATGCGTGCGTGTGTGAGCGCGGGTGCACGTGCACACTTATACTGCTTAACATCATATTGTACACACTCTAAAAAAAAGGGCCAAGGCTTTCTGCTTAACAAAGCCACTGGTTGTGATTTTCTTATGCCCCTACTTCAGCAATGGAAAAAATGGCATTAAAGGATTGAGTGAAGTCATGGGACCATGTTTAACAGGCACTAGTTTCAGGACAAGGAAAACCTCTGTCGCAAGAGGAAAACCACAACCTGCTGCCCATAAAAATCTCATTTACCGGCTTTCGGGTTTCGGGAAAACAGAAAAAAGCGAAGAGGAAGAAAAGACAAGGCATGCTCATGGCTTGTAACATTGTTGTCTGACCTTTTGGGTCAGTTATTTCTCCCCATAAATAACCTCAGTGGGATGCACGGACCTATGTTCTGGCAAGGACTTCTTCCACTTTTATAATGGATTCTGGTTTCCTGATGATTTGACTGAAAGCTTTTCTTAATATCTTTCATTCTTTTTGTTCTTGTTCTTGAAACCGTTTATTTTTATGTAATTGGTAAGAAATGTTGAATAAAATGTAGAACTACAACAATGTTTAGTTTGCGTGGAGATTTCACAATTTTCTGTTTTTCTTAGAACGAAAACCACCAACCGTGAGCTACGCACAAACACACACACACCACACACACACGCACACGCACACGCACACACACACACACACACACACACACACACACACACACAGTGACAGAAATAAAAACAGCAACGAGAACAAACATCAAGACAGACTGATGGTAAAAAATCTGACAAGCCAAAATCACAGGAGATTGACCTTATATCGTTGGTTAATCCTATCCCTCATTAATAAAGGTCTTTGTTTTGGCTCCCTACCTTGTCTGACTCACAACGCCCGCTCCCACGACACACAATCCAGCTCTCCTGGTACCTATCTCAATGCCAACATCCACACCACAATTATCTGACATCAGTACTCCCTAGGCAGCGAGCTACAAAGGTCAATTCACTTATATGGTATTTAGAGATCCTCTCTTATTTCCCCAAGCCACGTGTTTGATCAATATGTTTGTATGCCTCTGTATCCCTATTCGATAATGTTTTGGAAAGTTCAGGTTTCAAAAGCAATAACTGTTAAACCAGGCACAGGAAAGAAACTGTATTTTCAGTTGCATTACTTTGTATCAAGTTTTTGTCACATAGACTTGAGGACCCATTTTAGTTTGGAAAAAAACATGTTTTCTGTCAGATTTTTGGGGTGACATAATTTACACCACATCAGGTCTTAGTACAAAGTTATCACTCAAGTTCTAAACTATTTGATTACAATTTTTGAACTGATCTAATGATTAAAATATACAACAAGGGTCATGTTTGATCTAAAAATTAGAGAAAAAGAATCAACAAGTTTCAGAAGTCTTTAAATTCATATGTATGTGCAATCTAAACTGTTTGAATATAGAAACTGGTAAAAATATATACATCTACTGTAAAACAAGGCCAGATGTGAAAAGTAGATACATTTAATAATTGTCAAACATGATTAAACAGAAAAAAGTGATCCTTACTTTCCATCTTCAATCATCTGAGATGACCTACCACACAAAATCAGATTCTGTTAAATGAAGAACTAAAATATAAAATGACATATTCTTTGAACAACTTCAATGTACACCATTCTAGTTCTCTAAGCTATGGCTTTTGGAAGCTGTGATGTACTCTAAAACAGTACAGTAAACAGACATGGACTTTTGACATGGCAGAAAATACACCGTTGCTTTTGCTGCATTATTTCTAAGATAAGAACTGTGAATGCCAGCACAGACTGTATGTCAGCTCCTAATCTGTCTTAGCCATTGATGCTGCAGATCGTTCTGTTGCTGTAGCCCTGCGGTCATTAAAAGAAGGGCGGGCTGAAGAAACATGTGCCATCTTTAAACTTCCCAATAAACCTGAGTGGGATTCAATGACCTTTGTTCATGCAAGTAGCTGCTCAACTTTTATAGCTGTGAGGTTTTCCTGCTAATCAAATTAGTAGCGTTCCTGGTCTTGTTTCATTTGCTCTTGCACTGGCAGCCGTGTCTACGACAATCAGGTTATTTGTGTGACTCTTTCTGTGCTGTGCCTCTTGGGAATTCAGAGTAATTTGCTTGCAATGGACAGAATCTGTTGACATTGAGTGTGTGCAGCACACACATACACATGGGACATATATGTGTGTGTATGTGTATGTGTGTGTGTGTGTTATTTGTGTGTACACACATGCACACATGCAGAGAGAGAGAGAGAGAGAGAGAGAGAGAGAGAGAGAGAGAGAGAGAGAGAGAGAGAGATAGAGAGAGAGAGAGAAAAGAGAAGAGAAGAGAGAGACAGAAGACAGACAGAACGACAGACAGAGAAAAAAGAAGCAGACAGACAGACAGACACAGAGACAGAGAAAATACAACAGATTAAGCTTTTATTTATCTTTATTACTTTCTTTCACTGGTGAGGATTTTGTTTACTTCTGCTCTCTCCTATCTGCCTGGCATTGCTTCCCATAACAGGAAAAAAAAATTCACAATTCCCTGTACTTGTTTCAATACAGGGATTTACGGCACGATGGCTGACATCAGTACTCTCTGGGCAATAACCAATAAGGTCAATCCACTTATCCAGCCTGTAGGGACTCGCTATATTTCCCCAAATCCCTGTGCTGGTCAATACTTCAGTGTGCCCTGGACTCCCCAGAGATTTGAGGCTACAGACAAGGTCCAGATGCAGACAGAGCAGTCAAGGTGAACATGTGACTCATTGAAAAGGACTTTAAAAAAATATTGTAAGACCTTGTTTCTATTTTGTTTTATCAGATTTTTACCATGGTTTCTTGCTAAGGGGTGATTATTCATCTGTTTTCCAAATAACGTTACTTTTGTCGCATCATGTGCTGTAAGCAATCAGGTGGGTTAATTTCAGAATACAATTGATGGGAATGATTTCAAGGAATAATGCTCTCTCATCTTTATCAATGAGATCAACAAACTACATTATGCAAAAAGATCAAAACTACCTTCCTTATTAAGAATATAAAATATCTGACTTTTGAAAACCGTAGTCTCTTTTAGTATTTTAAACCCTCATAATTATACACAACTTTTTCAAAATGATAAAACAATGATGGGAAATAAAACAGCAATAAAATGGGGTCATACACTATGACTTTATAGTTATGCTTAGTAGGCAAGAGAGAGAGAAGAGAGGAAATAGCAATGATACGTAGGTCAGGTTTTGATCTTTTGAAACGTCATGTTACTGAAATGTGTCTAGTAAGAATCACGTAAAATTGTCTGAGCACACTTGAAATTCCAAGATACAGTATCTTGATGTAACATGGTGGTGAAAACACTTGTAAAATGACAGGGAAAAGAACCATGATTTCTTTTGATCAGTCACTTCCAGCCGCAAGAAATAACTGCCAGCACATGATCTATGTATGCTACTTATATCTAACCATTGGTGTAGTGAAACATTTAGCAGCTATAGTTCTATCATCATTTAAAGAAGATCAGTCTAAAGAAACATGTGCTATTTTTAAACGTGGTAATAAACTGGAGTGAAATCCAATGAACTCTCTTTCTTTAGTGAGTTGTTCCAATTTTATGGCTGTTCAGCTTCTCTGTTAATTCAATTGGAATCGAATTCTGGTTTTGTGTCACTTCCTTTTGCACTAGAGACTGTGTCTTAAATTAATTTGTTGATCCTACTGTTGTTGTTTTTTTCTGAAAGAACTATTATAAATTCATTTCATGAAAACACAAAGAATTTAGGGCAATACAATAATCCAACACACACACATACACACACACTCACTCACACACACACACACACACACACACACACACACACACACACACACACACACACACACACACACACACACACACACACACACACATCAGAAAGGCCAATACATTAATTGATAAAAAAAACCCACAATTGTAGCAAAAAAGGTATTTAAAAAAATCACTATTGGTAGTCCCTTTTAATCAAGAAAATTGAAAGGCAATTAGGGAAAAACAGACTAATTGCAAACCTAGGTAAAACTATTATAAACCAGTAGCATGAGTGCAGTAGCTTGAACAGGAAGAAGGATCATTACCATATGCAGCTACTTATACTTCAAACCAAGTAATTTACATTTTGATTCCCAACTGCAGCTTCCGAATGAACCTGACTTGCTCCACAAAGTCAACTGATTAGGCATCCTGCACATTATTTTGGCAATATAACAGAGAAGACATGGGGTTTGTTCTCCTCCTCGGCTTTCAGAATCAAGGCTGTGACCACTGGCCTAGGTTGTATGCAGCCTGCTAATCTGCTTTAGCCATTGATGCTGCAGATCTTTCTATTGCTGTAGCCCTGCGGTCATTAAAAGAAGGGCGGGCTGAAGAAACATGTGCCATCTTTAAACTTCCCAATAAACCTGAGTGGGATTCAGTGACCTTTGTTCATGCAAGTGGCTGCTCAACTTTTATAGCTGCGAGGTTTTCCTGCTAATCAAATTAGGAGCGTTCCTGGGCTTGTTTCATTTGCTCTTGCACTGGCAGCCGTGTCTACGACAATCAGGTTATTTGTGTGACTCTTTCTGTGCTGTGCCTCTTGGGAATTCAGAGTAATTTGCTTTCCCTGGAAAGAATCTGGTTGACATTGAGGATATGCAGTAGCACACACACACACACACACACACACACACACACACACACACACACACACACACACACACACACACACACACTACACACACACGCACACACACACAAACAGAGGCATACAGGCATACAGATAAGCAGACAAATGGACTGACAGATAGGCCAACAGAAAGACAGGCAGATATAATTATGATGCAGCAGAAAATCATATATAAAAGATAGGCAGATAGACAGTAATACAGGTAGGCAAAAGCACGGGAGACTAATCTTTAGTGTGGTGTTATTCCCATCTTTCATTAAATTTATAAAGAGTTTTGGTGAACACTTTTTCTGGCTGAGGCTGCTTCCACAGCACAAGAGCCATCTTCCCTCTCCCGACCCTGAACATAATGGTGGAATCTACGCCACATCAATTCTCTCTCAGCTGTGCACTGATAAGGTTAATCCACTTTGATTGTCTTTAGGGGTTTTCTTCATTTCCACAAACCCCAGTTCTGATCAATACCAGGAGTACTCTCCACTCCTGGCTGATAATTGTAACAGCTGCAGGGAATGTTTAGAAGTAAAAACTGCAATCGACTTTTCTTTGCATGAAACACCTTCAAGTTGTTTTCAATTATATCACTTCACATTTTACTTGCTCACAAAAGTTTACTTTTCTTGTTTGATGATAATAACACAATTAATATAGTTTGTATATTACCCATCTCACTGTCATTATAAGCTATGAACATTTGTAATTTTGAGAGAACAAAATCATAAGTTAGGCTCTATATATAAAACAAAACCTTTACATGCAAGTATGCTGTAATTTTCTCCCCACAGCAAAATTAGATGGCTATGTGACCTGTCAATGTGAGATACCACCCAGACAATGAATTACAGAAAATACTGGTAGAGAATGTTAGCTTCAGTGATATTTTGTTGAGTAACAAAATTAATATTGCTAAAGTGACTTTTTGTACTTGGGGTTTTGTTTGTACTGGGAGAATGTTCTTTACAATGGTGATGTTTTGGATTGTGTGCCATGGGATTTGCTGTACCCAGGAGATTTTCTGCTCCCTGAAGGCGTTATGAATCGTCGCTGAGAGACATTTATATGACCCTCACATTTTCGAAAGTAACACACTCCATTAAGCAAAGTCTTCCATCACAGAGGCTTAAGCATCCAAAAGAAACATCAGTCTCCTGTTTCATCAATTCCATTAGCATGTCTTCAGGTCGTTGACACATGATGCTGAATATCTGACCATCATCGTGTGTAGCCTTGAGGTGACTCTGCTCCTGGGGAACGAGAATCCATTTTTCTAAAAATCCTGTTCAAATCTCTGAGGTAACCTGTCTCCCCCTCCCCCCGTGTTATTTCAGAATGTTTTATTATTGAACTGTACCTGGGTTTATTGGATTATTTTAGATTAGATATCTCACAGTTTACACGAAAGAGCGTGTTGAAATAGGACAGTTAATAAACAATCATAACAGGTATGGTCTCTGGGGAGGAGGGGATCAGAGACCTCAGCTTCTGTAGGGGCCAGGATCTTTAGTGTTACACCAATCTCTCTTCTCCATCGCCCATTGCAGTTCCTTCAACAGCTAGCTAGGAGATGCTGAGCACAAGAACAAATGAACACAGCCTGAAGACACAGCAGCCGTAAATCTGCAGTAGGTTGAGCGACATTCCATGGACACAGATCTCCTTGATGGCCTGATGGAAGTTTATAGTCCAGGCTGGCTGCTTTTTCTTTTCTGTAAATCTAAAGGTACCTTCACAACATGCTCGGCTAGGATTAGCCGCAGGAAAAATATACTGACGTCAACAGGAATAGAACAAGAGACGTTCAAGGCTACCTGCGTTTGGGTCTGCTTCCAAACATATTATGTTTAAGGCTGGATACAGAATGACTTGTTATGGCTATGTCTGCTGTTTTGCTTCGTTGTTTTTTTCAATGTGTGTATGTTTTGTGTTTGAGTTTTTTAGTGTTTGCTTAGTTGTTTTGTTTTTTGTTGGTTATTATTTTGGAAGATGTGTAGGGGGTGAGGTGAGGGGGGTCCTTTATATCTTTCTCGCCAACGAAATCCACAACAAATACGAATAAAATAAACCGAACAGAAACGATCTCGTAAGAGTTGTTCGTCTGAGGCTGGTATGACATTTAACCATCCTAATGAAAAGAGATAGGTGGTTTGGGTTTCTCTTGTTGATTGTTTTGTCTCTGTTTTTGTTTTGTTTTTGTTTGCTTTCTTTTCTTTTGATTATTGAAGAGAAAGCTGATATGTGTTTTGGTTGTATTATTTTGTATGAGCGATAATGATGTGGTTTTTTTTCTGTGACAGCGTCGTTAGTGTGCATGCATTTTCAGTGTATATGTAATATATATATATATATATATATAATATATAATAATGTATATATTATATATATATATATATATATATAATATATATATATATATATATATATTATATATAATGTATATATATATATAACACACATATATATATATATATATATATATATATATATATATATATATATATATATATATATATATATATGTACTTCTTTGCCAAGAGGCCTTCTTCCCATATGAAATGTATACATCTAAAGTACCGCTTACCTGTTCCCTATGTTTCTTTACTAGTCTTATATGCACAATCTCACCCAAAAGACAGCCAGTCAGACTTACACTGATGCTCTAACATGGGGAGGGATAAGAGGAGGGAAAACCTGTTTAAGTAGCACATAAATGAGCCCGCAACATTCCACATTCTAGACTGGTGCATAACCCCTTGACCACCAGTCCACAAAAAAATCCTATAAACTTACATAGGAGGAGAAAAGTCTATTGCCTGTAATAATCAGCTTGCGCTTTAGACGGCTCGGGGTTTATGCTGGTAAAAATTGACACCGTGTTTACTGTGCGTCGTGTTTTCATGGACGGTTTTAATGTAGGTCGCCCGCTGTTTCCCTTTCTCTTTCATTGCTCGTAATCCCCAAAAGGTAAATGACATCCAGGTTTTAGGGTCACTTACTTAGGCTTTATTCTGCTGGCAAGAATATCTATGATGGTGCATTAATGTGGATTTTGTTCCTGTCGAACAGAGAGGAGGGTGGTTAGATACTCCCACGCATGCACGCGCACGTGTGTGTGTGTGTGTGTGTCTTCAATTTTACGTCTGTTCACTTAATGTGATATTAGACGGGGGAGGGGGGGGGGGGGGGGGGGGGGGGGGGGGGAGGGTGATGAGATGAGAGATGAGACTACAAAGTAAAGAGATGCGTGTTGGTAAAAGGGGGGAAAAAGGAACAAGAAATTGATGTTAAACAATACAAAAAAAGGCAAAGAAACACAAAAAGAACAAACCTCAGAACAACAACAAAAAAACTATGCTTAAGGCAGAACCTGAACATTTGCGGATCATTCTGATTTCAATACTGTAATAGACGCATTTTCATATTTTGTGTGTGTGTGCGTGTGTAGGTACGTGCGTGCGTGTGTGTGTGTGTGTGTGTGTGTGTGTGTGTGTGTGTGTGTGTGTGTGTGTGTGCGCGCGCGTGCGTGCGTGCGTGCGTGTTTTAAGGAAACAACGTAATCTGTCGATCAAGAAGATTCGTTTAGTAAACTTAAAACGAAGTAAAACAGGATTCTGTTTGTGCAACTTTGAGTGCCTGTCTTTAAATGTTCATGTTGATTTAAAGTTGGTGTTTACAAATTAAGCGGTAAAAAAAGGTTGAAATGTGTGCAAATTTGTTTAAAATCCTGTTTTCTAATGATGAAAATTGCCATGTACATATGTTAACGTGACTTCGCGTAACTTTAAACTATTCAGCTTGTGCTACTTTTTTTAGGGAAGAAATTTGCTATCTGTTATCAATAAACTTTTCTTTTTTTTTTAAACATTAACAAACAGCTTTGGCGACCCTGTTGGGTGGTTTTCTTGAATAGCACAGGTAAAATCAGGTGATTTGTGTTGTATTATGTTTCACAGTAATGCCTTTTTAATTGGTGATTTACATCAATAGTTATTAGCTTGGAACAAGATTTTATCACATATATAGCCTCATAGCACAAGAGGCTTTTGCTGGAAATGATTAGGACGACTTTTAGCTAGTAACTACACAGCCTTGTTCTTTGCCCTTTATAAGCTAAATACCAAACAGCCTAGATAGAGCGTGGTTCCTTATGTTGTGCTGATGCAATGGTTTCTATAAATCTATGCTTGTATTTCTTGCATGATTGCTGGATTCAGAAGCTGAACTACAGGGTTGTAAGGGTCAATTAAAGCATACTAGGAGGGCAGAATGGCCCAGAGGTTGAAGCCTTTACTTGTCATATGACGGTAACCAAGGGTAGCGGGTTTGTGTCTGAGATGCTTCTGCTATTGAAAAACATTTTTGCCTACAATGTACTTCCATTTTATTTTTTAAACTTAAAATTGAATCTTTGATATGTCACTTTCATAATCATTGAGAATTGTAAGTGGTTACCTGCACTTGTTTTCCTCCACTACTTTTCTCCACAATAATACCTTGTGGTCAAGTGGGAATTGTATCTCTAGTAGAGCCAATTGTGGGCCATTTATGTATTTTTCCCAACTTATCTTGCCTGTGCTTGCACTTTAAACGTATGGCAATGTTTGGATTATTATCTAGCTAAGGCTGACCACTTGGCTGGTTACAAACTTTATGACCTCCCTTGCATCCTTTCAATAAAAATTGCCAAACATAAGGCATACAGATTCACTAAGTGTTTATGTTATCCCGTTTCTTGCAACATATATCCGAAGCATATTTTCTTTCTCGTGTTTATGTCGTCTTTTGATACAAGCTTCAAAAGGCTACAGGGATATAAAATATCCTTGTGAATGCAATTGACACTTTGAAATTCTGAAAAGTGTTTTGCTGTAAGGTACCACAACAGCTAGACCCTCCATCACTGCTAAGAACTCTGATGAAGGATCATCCAAGAGCTGAAAGTTGGGACAGTTCTAGTCAAAGGCATAGTTTGTGTAAAAACTATTAAATTTTATAAACGTTGCCATGTGTTGCGGTAATACAATGTATAGTTTTACTTAACAACTGTACATAGATCTGACAACAAAACACACTATTGTTTATTCTCAACTATGTCATTCATCAGGCTTTCAACAGTTTACAGCCCCACCTTGAATCACACCTGAAAAACAAGAGAGTGACTTTTCATTGTAAACACCATACACGCCTTGATAAAGTGGCCCAGTTGAATGAATAATAGTCCCAACTGACTAATGAACATACTTGACATCAGGCAGCTAAATCTATTCAAACATTGGAATCAGCTGACATACTACACTTTAATACTTCTAAATTGAAACTTTGAGAAGTCATGTTCAACATAATTGAGATGTAGTAGTAAGTGGTCGCTTGCACTTGTTTTACCTCATCTTTTATCAAAGATGATTCTTCATATGAAATTTTGTCGATAAGTGTTCAAATTTGTAAATACTTAAGCTGCTGGTAGAATTTTTGAAAAGACTTCCATGCGAGTTTTTCTGTAGACTCAAAGAAAACATTTTTTCTATATAGTTTTAATTCTTTCTACAGGTAGAAGTGCATGCTCCATAAAAAAAAAGTAACCGAAAACCCGCATTTATCATAAGTTCATCATCAAAGAAATTGAATAACCTTGGACGCTTAACTACGCACTCGAACCAAGGGAGATAATCAGCCAAGGGAGATAATCGTGTTTGACTTCAATCAGTCCTCTTAACTTGACTGCTTTGAATCTCGAAGTGTTTTTAGTGCATAGTTTATCAATTAATACATGATATCATATATTTATAATCTCCCAGGTTCGCTTACACACACACATTTGCCGTTGCAATAATCGCTTTTTCCTATATGCATGTGCAGAAGATGACATGCGCACTCAATACCAAACATTTACAACAATTATCATTTGACAGGCTGCAAAAATGAATTAACACTTAATGTACCCCTGATGTTTTGTTAATAGTTTTGATTATAGATCGATCAAATAATCATGATACCGAAGTGACTGATGTCATGTGGCGAACACAGGATATTGTGCAAGTATTAATGATGGCTATTTTCTTTAGAAACCAACAAAAAAGGTGAAACTGAGAATTACGACCAATGACTGGGGAGACTGGTGAGTTTTATGAGGTCCCTGAAAGGTTTCCACCAGCTAAAGGGAGATTGCATACATTGGCCATATTCTGACATGGTGAGGAGTTTTCGTGTCAAAGTTTATTGTCACAACATGAACCTTGCTTCCAGTAAAGGGTTTCCATGTTTTGCCCATGCTTGTGTGAACCCAACACTCTGGCTTTTTTAAGCGTGCTTACATGTTCACCCTCTGCTCCTGTCCACATCTCTCTGTCTCTGTCTCTCTCTTTCTCTCTGTCTCTGTCTGTCTGTCTGTCCCTCTCTCTGTCTCTATCTCTCTCTGTCTCTCTCTGTCTCTCTTTCTTTCTCTGTCTCTCTCTCTCTCTGTCTCTCTTTCTTTCTCTGTCTCTGTTTCTGTCTCTGTTTCTGACTGTCTGTCTGTCTGCCTGCCTGCTGCCTGTCTGTCTGTCTGTCTGTCTGCCTCTCTCTCTCTCTCTCTCTCTCTCTCTCTCTCTCTCTCTCTCTCTCTCTCTCTCTCTCTCTCTCTCTCTCTCTCTCTCTCTCTCTCTCTCTCTCTCTGTGTTGTTGTCATTTACAAAACTCTTTCATTCAAACGGGTTATAACATCTCATCTCACACTATAAACGATGTGACACTGCAATACTTTTTGTCTCAGAGCAGTCTTTGGAAACAATGAAACGCCAATCCAAAGAAAATTATTATTTCTAGATAAAGAGAGTGAACGAAAAACCTGCATCTTCCTCTCCATCATAATTATCACATGTCCTTTACTCCAACTTGTCAATTAAAAAAACAACAACTCTAAATTGTCCTCGACTGTAAAAATGTCACCTTAAAAATTCTGCCCCTAAGCAACATTTCACAACCATCTGGGATTTTTTCCTTGCTTCCTCCTATTATAATAACTTTTGAACAAGCAAAAGAACCCCAGCTATATCCTCAAAGTATGCGTCTTCGTGTTCTCAAAAGCACGGAATGATCATCATGAAGTGTTGTCAAACAGCACAGCTCTACGCCATGTAGCGAAATATCGTTTGAGGATTGATCTGGTTTTTAGCCTTTTGAGGATTTTAGATGTAAAAGGAGGTAAGCCTGTGATTGACTTCCTGCTCTCTGGCCATTCTCTCTCTCTCTCTCTCCTCTCTCTCTCTCTCTCTCTCTCTCTCTCTCTCTCTCTCTCTCTCTCTCTCTCTCTCTCTCTCTCTCTCTCTCTCTGTGTCTGTCTGTCTGTCTGTCTGTCTGATGTGAGCCTGTGATTGACTTCCTGCCTTCTGGCCCTTCAAATATGTAGCTGCCAAACAATGTGACACTCCAGCACTTAGCTGTCTGTCAGAAGAAGAGATTTAGAAATGTCTGTGTCATTAGGGATGTGTAAACACCACAGCAAAAGGACAGTTATAGTTTAGACCTGAAGAACACTTTGGGAGAAAGTATACCCAAATGATGGATTTGTGCAAGAGTACACAGTTCTAATGGCAGAATGCTTTTTATCTTAGACATGGCAATTTGCTGCAGTTTTATTTCTTTGCTTGTGGGAAGGCGCGTATGTGTGTTTGCGTGCGTGCGTGGTGTGTGTGTATGTGTGTTTTTATGTGTGTGCGGTGTGTGTGTGTTGTGTGTGTGAAGAGAGCATGAGAGACGGAGAGAGACAGAGAGAGAGACAGAGAAGAGTGAGGGAATAGAGAAGTGTGTGCATTTAAAAATTAAGTATAGCCTATTTTGTGCTTTACATGTGAACAACAACAGTTTTTAAAACTTGTACACATAGTTTCTCATCTGTTTGCAGTTGGCCAGTTCTATAGCACACGGAAAGTGTGTATCCACTCCATTCCACCCCTGCATTCTGTTTGGTATCAGCCAAATGTATACCACACAGCTGTCCCTCTTTCCACTACACCTTTTATCTAACTGCTCTTTTACCCAGCAGAACACAGCCTGAAGTAAGTTAGGCATAATTATGGCAACCGGAAATGACGTATGCTGTTCAATTATGAGCTCAGAGAAACATGCACAATTGATCACAGTATGGCTGGTTATGTTGAAAGCCTTTCAAATCCATTCCATAATGACAGGCACAAAATCAAATTTGCTTCGTCCATGACTAATGGGTTCTTCTTTGAAATGAAACATTCCAGGTTCAGTTGAGGATAGGTGTATCACATTTCAACAGCCCATAAGCTTTTAGATGCCAAGCCATGCTGTGAAAGATGTGAGCTCACAATGAGTTCTTTTCTGAAGAGCTACAGAAACATAAAGGGGAAAGTTGTTTGCTCAAGGAAATTCCTCGTAGGCATTCCATTATAACACTGCAGCTACATTGTATTGTGAAGATTGTGATGCATTGCTTTGAACTTTGTTAATGGCTAATCTTTCTTGTTTTGTTTCTGACATTCTGCTTCACTTTGTGCAAGATGTCTTTTTCAACCTGAAGGGCCTCTGATCTACTTTCTGTTTGTATTGCCTGTATTGGCTTTTTCGTCACATCCTTCAGAAGCAGTGAAATAAGTGTGATGGTAAGATTTATGAGATTCCAGCATAAGTACAATCTTGGCATATTCTAAATTTTCAAACTCACTTGTCAGCAAGTAATAATCAGTCATGCTTAAAACACACAAAAAATAGTTTAAACAATTTGAAAAAACCTAAGCCTTTATAATATTTAACTCTTTTTTTCTACACAGATTGAATAAACATTGTTCTTCATGTTTACAAAAAAAAGAAAATCTACTCTAAAACATTGTTTTCATTGTTAGCCAAATGTTTTGAATTTTGAAATGCTTCATTCTCCAACACTAATCCTTTAAGTAATCTTAATACAATCTGATAAAATCTACTTGCAGCCAATTTTTTTCATCATATTAATTTTACGCTTAGAAATATAAAACTAAACAACTGACTAGTTTTGCCTTAACTAACAAAAACAGGCCAGCAAATCGGAAATGAAAACACCACTGTGTTTTCATTCTCAGCTCCTAAATACATTCTCCTCTTCATTTCATGACAAACATGAAGGATCCTATTACTGCTATTCAAGGGGAAAGGTTCCCTTTCCTCAGTGACAGATTGGGGGCTAAGTTACATCACTGTGTTATGTCCTCTGCTCAGCCACTGCAGATAAATCATTTCCGTTTCAATCTGTAAAACAGCAGGTGCCTGTGGCCCAACCTGTGCTGATGTGATAAATGGGATTGTTTCTGCTGTGGGGGAAAAAAAGGTGTAAGGGTTGGGGGAGAGAAAAGAAAGCAGACCCTGATGGTTTTGCAGTTCGGGGGTGTCTTTTGGAAACTGAATTTAGAGAAGAGAGTGTTTTTACGTCTTTTTCTTCTAGTGCTGATCAATATGCATATGTTTTTTTGTTTCTTTTAAAGTTTGGTTATGGTTACAAAATGGGGTCGTGGTGCGGGGCGTGCGTGCGTGCGTGCGTGCGTGCGTGTGTGGTGTGTGTGTGTGTGTCTGTGTCTGTGTGCGTGTACGCGCTTGTGTGTGTGTTCTGGGGGTGTCAGGTCAGGTAAAGATAAACACTTTCGTGTTCATGTATTTTTACTACAATAAGTTTTGCCTTTGTTCTGATCAATTCATTGATTCCTGCATTGACATAATAAACTCAACACTACTTCGAAAATTGACTGTGTTATCAACTTCTTAACCACATGCAGTAAAATCTATACCAATTTTAGTACTTGTCAACTACTTAACAAACAGAATATTGAGTGGAATATCTCTGTCTGTCTGTCTGTCTGTCTGTCTGTCTGTCTGTCTTATCTATCTATTATCATCTGTCTGTCTGTCTGTCTGTCTGTCTGTCTGTGTCTCTCTCTCTCTCTGTCTCTCTCTCTAATGCACACACACACCTACGCTCTCTGTCTGTCTGTCTGTCTCTGTCTCTCTCTCTCTCTGTCTCTCTCTCTAATGCACACACACACGCTCTCTGTCTGTCTGTCTGCTCTGTCTGTCTGTCTCTTGTCTCTGTCTCTCTCTCTTTCTTTCTTTCTTTCTTTCTTTCTTATTTTCTATCTCTGTCTCTCTCTCTATCCTTCTCTCTCTTTTGTCCCAACAGCTAAAGATAAAACATTTTTTTTCCAAATCAGAATTATTTGCTTTATTATGAATGACATATGCATCTCATACAATGACATTATTCTGTACGCCCACGATGCTATATATCAGTGGTAGAACTGCCATTGATCAAAGGCATTTCCCACATCGCCCTCTTACCAAGCCTAGCATTCCATCTGTCACCTTTGCCAACAGCATACAGCCTCAGGCAATGGCTTTGTACATCATCTTCAGCAATGGCGTTGTTTCCTGTCACCTGACAACAGCCATGGATTTGCTGACAGATGCCAGTCTTTTGTACTCTACGTCTCCCCCACATTGCACAGAAAACCGTGTTTGTTGTCTCTCTGGATGCCAGGGCTACATCAGATCGAAGCATGCCCATTTCTATTGTGACTCTGCTGTCAGATGTAGCCTCCTCTTGCCCGTTCATTGAAAATATAGCAAGTTGTCAACAGTTGCATGCAAAAGGCTGGCTGGCTTGAAAACAGCCTCTTTTGACCAAAAAGGGTATTGAAATTGATGAGGATAGAAGGTCTGTGCTTATGCTTGAAAATAGAAATCTAAAAATAGAAAAAAAATACTTGTGGCTATTCAGCCATCCAGGTTTAAAAGCAGTTTTAAAGGCTTCCTCTCTGCTGTGAAGATGGCTTATTATCAGCATTTATTTGAACATCCTGAGGTAGACGTTTTTCATATTTTTTATACCTAAACACATTTTACATTTGCTTTCCCTTTTCAAATGTCTTTTCTTTCCATTAAAAGAAGATTGCCCTTTGCATTCAAAGCAACGCAGGAAACGTCTTTTGTAAACAGAATTTTACAAAATCCAATTTTGTATAGCTTTTGGTGTAGACACTTTCGATACTTGCCATCGTTTTGGTTCTTTTTTTTTCTCACCCAGATGGGCAAAATAGGAATGCAGTGATGATGAAAGAAAACCAGCATAGTATTTACTCAACAAACATATCAGATTCAGTAAACTTTAGCCATAACCGCGTCACTTGTTGAAAACTTGAAAGTCATTATAATTGGTTTAATGGCACATATTTGTTGAAATATAGTGCTTTTTCTGGAATACACTGGGGAATTACAATGCAGCAAGAGCCAGCTATCAGTTAAGGTGACAAGTCACAAACATTTTTTACACATCTTTTGTTGGAAACTAGTGCTTTTTCTCAAACACGTATTCTGGGCAGATGCCCCTTCTCAGCTAAAGCTTGAAGGTCCACACCACTTGGATAATTCAACATTTTAAACGCAACTGTTTTTAACCACCTTAGGTAACGGTATTGCCTTTTTCATAGATACTTGTCCTAAACTGGACACACCAGTATGAAAGCTTTTTTCATTTTGTCTACAGATTTTACTTGTATAAATAGTCAAGTCTTCCAATGATCAAACCAGTTATAATGTGTGCACAAGATGTTGTGCCTGCCTTGGCATAGGGGACTTGGGTTTATAGTCTCATTCAAAGATTTTATAGACGAGTGGAGTCGGGTATTTTTTACTCCAGGGGAAAAACAATATATGAACAGGTGCAGAGGTGGTGGTTCAAATCTGGGCTCTCAGATCACAAGCTCAACACTTAAACAACAAGGCTATCCTGATCCTTGGTAAATTTAAACTCCATTATCCTGCAGGTTGCAGCACATATTGCTGTGTATGTTTATCCCATTCATACCACCAGCCACATCTGTTCGTTCAACTCAGAAAAGTGGAAACATATATTAGCTTGCACAATGTGGTCTAAGTAATAAATAAAGCTATGATTTTTGACGTCATCTATACTTTGTTTTAACCTTGAATTCAGAATCTTAATACAACTGAACTATACTTTTATACTTTAAAAAAAACCATGGCAGCACAACGCATTTGTGATCAAATGCCATACAACACCAGTTGATGTCTGAGCGTTCCACAAGGACGAAGAAGACATTATCAGAAAACAGCAATCTGTTAACTGTGTTCCAGCTCCCTAAATGACCTTAAAGGTTCATTACACTTCTCTGCAATGACAATTTCAGATCCCATTTCCACCCCCTGAAGGGGCCTGCCCTCACCACTCGTGACAGATCGCCCCACCAAACCAGCCAATGGCAGATAAATCATTTCCTGTCTCTTTTGTAAAACCAGCAGGCGCCTGTGGCACAGCCTCTGGCGATTTGATAAATAGGATTGTTTCCGAAGGGGGAAAAACACTGGAGGAGCAGATGGGAAAGAGAGGGAGAGAGCAGATGTTTGCGATTCACATTTCCTTCCGAGGCCAGGATGAGGGATGTGTTTGGTCCCGTCTCACTGATTCTGAGCTCCACTTGTAGGAATTGATGTGGCTTTGGAAGGTATTAGAGGAATACTTTTCTTCACTTGCTTGAAGTTGTGTGTGGTGTGTGTGTGTGTGTGTCTGCGCGCGTGTGCATGCACGAGTGGGTGTATGTGTGTGTGTGTGTGTGTGTGTGTGTGTGTGTGTGTGTGTGTGTGTTTAGTGTGTGTGTGTGTGTGTGTGTGCCTATGCATGTGCGTGAGTGTGCGCGCACGCGCGCGTATGTGTGTACGCATGTGTGTGTACATATGTGCGTGTGTGAGTGAGTGTGCGTGTGTGTGAGTGTGTGTGTACGCATGTGCTTGTGTGTGTGTGTGTGTGTGTGTGTGTGTGTGTGTGTGTTTGGTTTGTATGAAGTTGATTTCTTGTTAATTTTAGAAAGTTTGATGTAAGAGGATATTCTGTGCTCCAGGTAGTAACAGAATATGGTTAGGTATTAATCACATACCACTCCTATACATACACATTGATGTTTGCAATGTATGTACGCAGCCTCGTACATAAATTGTACAGAAGTTTACATGTTTAACTCATAAGCCACGCAGATATATTTCTCAATACCCAAACATTACTGCAAGAAGCTGAGGCGGGTTTAAGTAATAGTGTGGACGATATGATCATACCCAGCATGCAATCTACGAATCGAAGTAGTTTGGGACTTTTAGAGTCTGACTTGTTCAACACACACAGCATGCAAAACTGCGTGTGGCATCTGTTCGCCCATCGACGTTGAAGAAAAGAGGAAAAGATGGCAGTAAAAATGTCAGCATTGTCTTCTATTTTCAAATTATTGAGGTTATATACATAGATGGAAGAGAAAGAAAAATCTAATAGATGAAAACGGAAATATTCAAGTATGTAGGTTATCGATATCAAATATATATTGGTCGTGAAAGAAAGACAGTGAGGCCACAAAAGCTGTTCTGTTCACATAATTCTATAACTTTCTTACTAAATCCTAGTCGATCACATTTCTCTTTTACACAGTTCATTCAATGTCCTTTTCTTTTTACCTTAAGAGCACAAAGAGCCAAAAACACGTCCGAAGAGGCCGTTACGGATAACTTTTCTTACCAGCTGAAAGCACACATACACATTAATTTTACAAGGCGAAAGCATTCTTTTCTGCCTGCATATAATATAGACTCTGACTTTGTCTTTTCCACGTCTGAAACTTTTTAAACACCGTGCGAAGTGGAGGAAGCTGGTTGTCAAACCTTCAGAGGTGCTCCAACTGTCTACTGGATTATGGGAAAGGTGAGGCGGGGAAATTTTTGATACATTTTGAACAATTTTTTGGTTTTGCTTTTTTTTTTAAGCTCAATACTCAAAATGACGTTTCTACATTTTGCAAGATAAACTTCACAATGAGCAGAACATTTTAACAGAAGGGACATGTTAAACCACAAAATGAAGAATTAAGGTTTCTAACTGAAACAAGTGATAAAGAGTTCTCTTAAACTTGTCACATAATTTGGAACATTTCTATTCTAGGTGCGTTCTCTGTTCGCTTTGTGGATCTTAATGTAGGCATCTCAAAACATCTCAACACATCCACACCCGTTCTTTTTCTTTTCTCTTTTTTCATGTAGCTCTTTCCAGGGGTATTATCAAAGAGGGCACATAGTCCCAAGGCTTTTACAAAGCCTTTTGGGAAAAAGAATCCGCTTCGTTCCTTATGACATTTTCTGAACCAAGTGCACAAAAACCATGCCAGAACTCCAGACAAAATTGAAACCTAGAAAAAAGTATTAATTTACTGGAATCAATACTTCAAGATCTAGCTTTATGAGAGAACAAAGGAAAATGTATTTTTGTGCAAAGTGGTTTTACGGAATTCTAGAAGGAGCAGAAAAAAAAAAGAAGATATGAAGAGTTTTATTGGTTCATATTTCTTTTAGCGTGGTTTATGGGCCCTCTTGTTTTATTTACAGTCCCTCCCTCCTCTCTCACATGACTTGAGCTTACCAACTCCTAAAAGATAACCCTTGGCGCTTACTTCACATTGTTTTAGAGTAATTTACCACAGTGTTGCAGTTAAACACTTCTTTCACTTGCACTCAAAACTGTGCACAGTAAATCATTCAGTTTAAAAAGCTTTAAAAACCAGATATTAGTTCAGATTCCTCCATGGGGATTCCAGGGACCAGTCAGTATAAACGGCATCCCCACATTCTGGAAACTCTGTGCAATAAGTGTCCTCTTTTCTATCACTCTCTTTGTTTCTGCCATTCGTGTTATTCTTCCTGTCACCTTCTTGTCATTTTTTTTTTATCTTCTTGGGCCATTCCCCTTCTATTTTGTTTCTAGAAAGACTTAACAGATAACAATTTCCCTTATGCCGAATTGGGATGCTAGGTACTTGACTGTAGCATGATGCATTTTCGCTCATATAGCAGACAGCAATAATTGCTGCCTGAGTGTTTCACAAAGAATAAGAAGAAAAAGTTCAAATCACTTTAAAACTTGCTTCTCTCAAAGATGTCTTCATATCATTTTCATTTCCAGCCCCCCCCCCCCCCCCCCTAAGAAACTGTAAAAGTCATTACATTTCTTGGCCTTTTCTCTCACATATGCTCTTACCCCTGTTCCAATGGTAGACCATAATATGTGACAGAGTGCAGACTAAAATGGATAGTGCTCTGACTTTCTACGGATCAACGACTGCTAATCATCATTTCCGGCCCAATCTATACAACCACCAGGTGCCTGTGACACCGTCTGATCTAATTCCATGAGCTGAACAGATTCAGTTTAAGTGCAATAGTTGCTGCCTGAGTGTCTGAGAAAGATAAAAAAGAAAGAGATCAAATCACTTTTAAAACAAGAAGTTTTCTCAAAGATGTCTTCATATTATTTTCATTTCCATCCTCCCCCCCCCCCCTTGGAAACTAAAAATGTCATCAAATTTTCTGTCTTTTTTCTCACATATGCTCCTACCCCTGTTCCAATAGTAGACCATAATATGTGACAGAGTGCAGACTAAAATGGATCGTGCTCTTCTTTCCATGGATCAACGACTGCTAATGCATCATTTCCTGCCCAATCTATATAACCACCAGGCGCCTGTGGCACTGTCTGAACTAACTGGATTAGCTGAACAGATTCTGCTCTAGGGGAAAATGAGGAGAGGGTGAACAATGTTAAATGAATAGATTGTTGAAATTATGTCGTTCTAAAAGAATGTTGCTACGTTGATTTGTTCACATTGTAGTATTTTTTTATTTCTCCATTTGTAATACAGATAAATGTAACCTATAAGTTACAAAGTTCAGCTATGTTCTGTGTAGTCATCCATATTGTTTCGTTTTTTTTCTATTTCGTAATTGCTTATTGTTCTATAAATGTATAATTCAGTTCTATGTCACTTGCTACTAAATTATACTTTCTATCTATCGTCTCTATCTGTCTATCTATCTATCTATCTCATCTATCTCCTATCCTAATCATCATCCTATCTATCTATCCATCCATCCATCCATCCATCCATCCATCCATCCATCTATCCATCTATCCATCTATCTATCTATCTATCTATCTATCTCTATTTCCCTTTAGTCTGGCGATGTGGGGCACCCATGGACCTACAAAAGTCACAACCATTCCCTCCATCCTGTTCTGTTCTGCCTTTCTCAGGGTTTCTTGAGTTCTAGGCTTGTCCATTTGCTGATGTTGTTCCTCCCATCTCTTCGTTTGCCTTTCTCTCCAAAGAAAAGAATTTTATACTTTAAGCTTTAATTAAACCTCATGAAAAAACACTTTGACACTATAACAACCAAAACTAATCTTTTTCAAGATATGGCTGTCTATCCTGTGTTTATCCTTTTCCAAACCCCTTCTTTATTAGGCACTTGAAAAAAAGAATGGGACCCAAAACACCAGCTCATAACATTTCCAAAAAAGACCTTCATTGCTGAGTGTTGTAAGCCTTAAGCTGTTTCTAGACTTTTTGGCCCAAAGAAAAAAAGCTCAAACGTTATCTCATGCAAAGAACATGCACACCATGACACCGTATCATTTCAAGTCTTCAAAGTTTTAAATTCTACAAGAAGTTTAAGTGCCCTTTCAAATCAGCCAACAAATCACATATGCTGGTTTTCATTTCCAGCTCCAGACTACATTTCAAGTCTCATTACACATCCTAACATAGGCTGGTACAAGTCCTATCACCACTTTACAAGCTGACAGGTAGCCATCCCTCACCAGCAGAGCAGGGATTAGGATTGGTCGTGATCTGTTTTTCATTGGTCCTCCACTGCCAATACGTCA
>CM060316.1:73858228-73888228 GCA_030674155.1 Stramonita haemastoma | reverse complement strand
TCAAGTCCAAAAGAAATAAACGCTTTAGAACTTTCAAAACTGTGTCCGATACTGATTCTTTCTGTCAAAGGTGCAGACAAGCATACTCGACATGAGAGCAATAAAATCATGAAAGATGACTGAAGACCAAAACAAACCCATGATGGTTGATACTGAAGTAGTCACGATGAGAACACACTGTCTCCAGACGAAGTATTCTTTGGTACATCAGAACACTTTCAGCATCATTGCATTTTTCAGACATTAGGTGAAGAGATGGAACAGCTGACATTGAAAAAAGGATATAAACAGTTCAGATAGGGAATGCCAGTGTGTGAAGGCGAAAGTTGGAGTGTATCAGCTGAGTGTCATGTGGGCAGCATACAGTACCTTCTTTAGTAAGCTAAAGTCTGTCTACTTGTCTATGCATGACGCATACGGCCTGGAAATGTGTGCTTCCAAGACCAAACTGATAATCAGTACAATCATTAGCATTACCATTTATAACAAAGCCAATGCAGACAAAAATAGAAACGGTTTTATAGGTTCATAAACTTGGAAAAAAACATATACAACTGACGGAACATCAAAGCCTGAAGCATAATGTTTTGTCGTTGAACAACCTGTAACAGTAATAACAAAATTATAAGGCCAATCGAAGTGACAGAAAACATCATGCTCAGCTAATAGGTCAGACTGATGTTCTCCTTCGTTATCTTGGTATTCCAGAATGCTTGTAGATCTTGGAACTTGACAGCAGCCATTAAAAAAAGAATAAATGGCATGGAGATAAGTTGTAGTCAAAAGCCCTCTAGTATCTCCTGAGGGGATCAGATTATCGATGTGAGAAGTAGAATCAGGCAAGTTATAAGGCCCTATGAAGACATCTTGAGCCATGGTGAAGAGAAGAAGACTGGAGTGGTAAAGATAGGCCTCTTGATCAAAACAACTGCCAAGGCGGTTCTGCAAAGGCACAATGCAGGAAGAATTATGAAAAAAAGGACACACAGAAAATAGCCTCATAGTGAGGCGGAGTGAAACACTGTATCAATAACATGTGTCACTCCACTGAAAAGAAAACTCAATCTCCTAAATATCATTTTTATAGAAGCAGAATTGTTCCTCAAATAACATTGAATAGAAAGATTCTCTGGAACGTCTTATACCGTTCAAACTACTCCCGAAAAATAATTCACACTTGGTCTAACACACACCTGACTTCTAATGAAAGCACCTGAACTGTCAAAATGATTTAAAGTTTATCTGTTTCTTTCGCTATCATGTGGAAGAAAAAAGCCCATGATATTAGATAAGGTAGAAGAGATGAGTAAAACAGAAAGTACCACTCAAGTTATTCTGACCAAAACATATCCCTTTGTGCGGACCCCTCTGCTGTACACTAGAAGACTTTTAGCAGAATTTCAATGGAGGGCCATCATCTGGAAAGATCACATAGCCGGCAGTCCACCAGGAAATGGATTGGTCACACAGGAAATGTCAAATAGTGGGGCAAAAAGCCAAGGTGTCCATTTGCTATCTGGACAACAGACATTAGCTTTCTTCTCTGTGTGAAAGCAGTGTCTTGAGTTTAAATTAGGATAATGATATAGGAGATCTGGGTTAGGGGTACATTATTCTTGTTCAGTCTACCAAAAAGAGTAATGGAAAACTTTGACAAGTTGTCTTCCTGTTTTCATAGTACCATACTATGTCTATCTCGCCCACCAACCCCTCCAGTGCTGTATTTGTCTAGAACTCAAACAGTAAATACTCAAATAACCCCCTCTCTGTCCGTCCGTCCGTCCGTCCGTCCGTCCGTCTCTCTCTCTCTCTCTCTCTCTCTCTCTCTCTCTCTTCTCTCTCTCTCTCTCTCTCTCTCTCTCTCTCTCTCTCTCTCTCCTCTCTCTCTCTCTCTCTCTCTCTCTCTCTCTGTGACAGTGGGGAGGTAAATGTTCGCTGACAAAACTGACGCAGCTACGCTTGTTTTGTTATTTTTGTTTCCTTTTCTTTTCTTTTTCACCTTTACTTTTTATCAAAATTAATGTAATGAAAATGTTAGACATTTACTATTGATCAACAATTGAAACAAGTATAGTTATACCGGATCAAATCTCCTGAAAGATAAGGGAGGTTGTTTTACTGGCCAAGTCATATATATAATGACTGTGGTGGGATAGCCTAGTGGTTTGATGTTGAACTCCCCGATAAAAGGTCAATGCTGGTGAAAAAAATGGCATACTGATGGTTGGCAAGAGAAAACATTCCAAACCAAAAGCAAAGCAAATGGACAGACTAGCAAATAAACAAGACTCATCAACAATAACAACATTAGCCATCGATTAAAGCGAAAACAATATGAAGTATCAAGCAAAATCTGAAGAGCACATGAGATCTAAACTAGGTCCAAGTTCTAAGGGGATGGAAACATTCTGGTTGCCAATACTAAGTAAAGACCAATGTTTCTTGGTGAAAAATGGGTTCAATGATGCTACTTAACTGACAAGAGAATAAAACCAGCAGTAAGAGAGTGAGAGAGAGAGAGAGAGAGAGAGAGAGAGAGAGAGAGAGAGAGAGAGGAGAGAGAGAGAGAGAGAGAGAGAGAGAGAGAGAGAGAAGTAGCACTAAAGTAGTCACGATTGAATAACCCATCCAGAAAATCCTCTCTGCGGTACATCGAAAAACTTTCAGTCTCATTTCACTGCATGGTCATCAGTCAGACAGACTGTGTGCTGGGCAGTCAGAGAATCCATAGGTCAGACAGGGAAGGTCATAGAGCTGGCCAGAAGGTCAGGGTGTGTCATGTACAATGTGGGTAGCAGACACTGACCCTCTTCAGTTGGTGTGAAAGCTATGTCTTCGATTTGATATTAGAGAAATAAATTAGATCTGACCTTGAGGGCTTTTTGGAAAATCTATCAAAATTTGTAGCAGAGACTATGGCACTCTGATGCATTGTCACTACTGTAGATACCTTGTCTCTTTGGTCCTTATTCCCTCATGTACTGATCTTGAACGGAAGAAACTTTTCCCTTCAACTCCAAGGATTTATGTCTCTTTTAGTAAAATGCAAGGCAAATCTCCAGAGTCAAAAGCTACTTAAACTCATAAATGTTCTTGAATGTTATTGTCTCTGATGACTCTCCTAGACATACATGCCAAACAACTGTTCCAGACTGAAGAACAAATATTGGCTACTAGTGGTTGGGGAAAGGAGGACAGGGCTGTTTGCTTTGTTAAGTGTGTTCTACATTGGATTTACAACAGTTTAAATTCTTACTCTTTACCTACTTTGGACAGAACTGGTGGCATGTATTAATTGAAAGCCCTGTTGATGGAGCAAATAACCCCATTAACAATGAAAGCATTGATGAGGCTGAAGGTATTAACTCTGTGATTTCGTGCATTACATATGAACTGCTTTTTATCATTTCTCTCCCCATACCTGTCTAGAACATTTGTTTTTAATCAGGAAAGCCACTTGTGACAAACGTACAAGATAACCTAATAGTAAAAAGCAAAGAAAACAAAGAAACAAGCAAGCATACAAGCAAATGGAAGCAAGACATTATCGCCACAACCACAGCCAACACACCTAAGACGCAGAAAACACATTACGATAAAAATAAAGACATGATGTCCAAAATACCATTTTAATTCAGTAAGAATAAAAGAATCCCGCTTACAGTGAATCAATTTCCCTCAAAACGCCAATTTATTTAACAAATCCATAAAGGTGACGATAGTGTTTATGAGAGCCTCCTCAGGGACTAGAAGCACCAAAGAGAAATGCTACTAAAAAGCAGTCACCATCAAATGGCATCCCTTCCAGACGAACTTCTGTGTACTACATGGAAACTCGTTTAGTGTTCTTTCACTGTTCTGTTGCTGGCTGGAAAATTACAATGATGGCAGGCAGTCATTCAGAAAGTAGATTGTTCAGACAAAGAAGAACCACATGTAGGGCAGCAGAACAGGGAGTGTCAGCAGCAATGTGGGCTGCAGAAAGTAGCCATCTCTAGGCGAGGAAAGCTGCTTCTTTGATAGGACGTCTAAAAAGCAAAGTAGACTCAACAGTGGGTTGCTTACTGCCAAATTTGTCAAAGCATATGATGAAGAATTTCAACAACGTCACATCCTGTTTCTGCAGTACATGGCTAAATGCTAAAGTCGCGTACACTCTCGAAAACTGATTCTGCCTGGAATATAAATGGTGTAATTTCAGACATGTTCCAATATTCCTTCAGTAAAAACAAGGCAAATCTCAGGGGTCAAAATTTATGTTGACTTGTAAGTCCCCTCTGAACATGATTGAATCTGATGGCACCCTGGGCATTTTCCATCGATCAGCATTTCCAGACAGATAAATCACTGTGAGCCTCGCCCCCTCCTGACTACAGGGGGGAAGAGAAGAGGTTCAATTTATTTCATTGTCTATGTTCTATCATTTTTTATGCCAGATATTTCACCACCACCATGCCATTTTAGATAAAACTGACAAAAATTACTCAACAGCAAGACTTCACAATCAAAACAAAACAAATTAGACGCCACAAAATTCGAAACAAAAAACAAAACCAGAAACGTTCACAGAAATCAAGAGTAAAGACAGTACTAGACAGCAACCAGCTTCAATCAGCAATGCTTAGCTTAACGCTTAGTTACAAAGCAGAAGATAAAGAGAAACTTAACAAATACTTTGGATAGAAAAATGAAAGTAAGAACGACACATTTTGTGAATGATTGAAGATCAAGATCAAAGGTATTGTTTCAAGTCCCAATGAGGTGCACAATAAAATCCACGTCTTGTTGATAAACATATACTGAAGCCCTTCTAAAATAACTTGTTGTTATTTGTAGCACTTTTACTCATATGTGCACAGATCAGATAACAAGGATTCATCAAGTCAATACATCAGAAAGAAAAACTAGAGGAGAGGGCAGTATGTCATGGAGTGGCAATTGTTTAATTTCCCAGGCAATCATTACTAATTTATTAGACATTGATTACTAATCTCTTACACATCCATTTCTAACGGCAATTCAGAGCAGCTCGATCAGCTACCTAAACTTATCGCAAGATCTTATTTTAAAATGAGAGCCTGTGGTACACGTTTAAACTTTTCTTGCTGCTCATAAATTCAAGATAAGGTTTTACTCTAAAGTTGCCAACATCACTTTCAAAGAGAAAAAGACTCCCCTCCTCTAGGCCCTCCTTCCGCCAGCTAAACCAAATCGCAAGAAATATGACATTATAACCCTAAATCCCAGAGTAATTCATGGATCTTTAGAAAGCTAGATCATTGTAGGCTGCAAAAGCAGAAAAAGGCAATAATGCCACAGGTTCAGCGTGTAAAAATAGCCCATTCCGTACGGCAGAAGTAAACTGTGAACTTGTCCTGAGTTATCCAGAACTGAGATCAATAATAACATCTCCTGAAGAATCATACAGTCTGGCAGTGTCTCTTTAAATAACACCATGCATACCTCGTTAGTCATGACATCTTCTGCCGCTGTGCCCATCCCGGTTTACTATTTTTGTTTTATCAAAGATTGACCGTGTCCATCCCATCTGGCAAAAATAGACTGCAGTTGTCTGCATCCAATTTACACAGAACAGAGTAAATGATTATCTGAGCGTGAACTACATGTAGAAATAGTTCCCTCATTAAGCTGCGCTACCAGTCACTATTTTCTTGACTGTACTCAGAAGTCCTTCATTAACTCCAAGAAGACGAACCCATTATTTCATCGTGTGATGGCTGGCCCTTCATCTATGTCCTTGCAGCAGGTACCACTGTGACAAGATGTAGCATAGTTATTATATTCTACAGAAAATGCCACGGAGCGCTTCTCTTCCTACACACACACACACGTACACACACACACACACACACACACACACACACACACACACACACACACACACACACACACACACACACACACACACATACACACACACAATCACAGACGCACGCACGCGCGCTCACACATACACACAATCACGCACGCACGCACACACGCACACACGAAGTTTTGATTCTGATAATCAACTACTGTCTTAAATTATTAAGAAGCAATCGATAGAGGAATCAAGAATGGGCCTGGTACTATGGGAGATAGAAGACACCAGCACCAGCACAAATTCAATAAATATATTTTTTAAAAATGGTAAGATTCCTGTACAAGGCTGCAACTAGAAATAGCACCATGAATCTGGTAGATACGATCATAATAAAAGTATGTTTATTCTAAAAAGTACTGTCTGTGCTCCACTGGAACTAGCTTCACTGGTCATTCCAATAGATTTTCCCCTGTGGAGATGCTGGGGCCCCTGTCAGTATAAACCTTATGGACACTCTGCGCTTGTTGTTCCCTCTTTTTATCCCTCTCGTTGTTTCTGCCTTGTTTTTTTTTATCTCCCTGTCACCACTTTCTTGTCTACTTTCTGTTGTTTTGGTGCAGTCTCCTACCTTTTTTTTCCAAACATTAAGAAATAGCAATTCTATCTCATACTGAAGTTGAATGTGCTGAGTCTGACTTGTCCAGCGTTTAAAAGCAAGACAACGCATTTTCGCTCAAACACCATACACAGGTAGTTGCTGTCTGAGGATTCGCCGAAGAAGAAAAATAAAATTTTAACAGATACTGTCTCATCAGAAAAAAGCAGCATAGTAAATTAAGTCGATATGTCATAGAATTACAGAAAATGAAGTTGAGGTGGGAGGGTAGGGTGGGTAGCCGGAAAGACAGAAAACAGATGGTATGGGTAATGAGGTGAACATTTGTAAGAGCAGTTCAGCTGGTGGAAGCAGAATCTTCGATCTAGCATCATCAGGATGCTCAGTGCAAACTGGACTCGGAATCAGTTAAAGTCAATGGGACATGTTAACCTTCTTGCCTTTGTCTTTTGTGATTCATGAGCTTCTTTCTCATTGTACTCCAAAATTCTGATTAAGTCTTACTAAAACCGAACACTACCTTAAACGCTTTTTTAGGTTCACTTTTGACGTCAAAAAATGAAAAAAAGAAGTATGGAAAATATATGCAGAGAAAAGACTGCTATGATGGTAACATGCAGTTATTAATTCTGTGATATATTCACAATCAGTATTACCGTAAGTACGTGTGTCACATTGCTGAACCTACCCAACTTTGAATCTTAAGAAGAATGTTCTCATATTCACTATCAGCAACACAAATCTAAATCACAAGGCAACTCCTAACGAGTATTACCTAGAAGATAGCAACCACACGCGTAACAAAACAAAACAAAATAAAACAAAAAACAACGTACGTGCACTATGTCAAACAAAAGCTAAATTTCCTACACAAAATAATGTGTCCATGTAGCTCAGTGTAAAGTTGTGCTATCATCATTAACCAAAGAATCAGCATAATCATATACGGCTAAGTAACGGTATCAGCTAATACGTATTCCATGGACAAATTCAAACTAGAAAATAAAGATTTCTAATACCGTTAAGATGACTGTAGCCAGAACACATTTCTTCTGGAGCTACGTTTCTTTGCTACTATTTAAAAACGCTTTCACAAAGTATTAAATCCAAAGACTAATGTAGCAGAACAACGCCTGAGGAAAACACAGAGCAGGCGATCAAAAAGCCATCAAGCTGGTCCATCACTAGTCTGAGGTAAGAGGTATTGGGACAGTCACTTAGGATTGGGTACTTTAAGTGCCAAATAACGCTGCACACAGAAGACCTTAATGGAATATGAAATACGTTTTGTGTCAAGGAAACAAAAGTGAGTTATCATTAACCAGCGTTAGCTTTAGATTGAACAAAATGTCATACGAAGTTTCGAATGATGAGATATAATCTTGTAAAATTAGTCTAGAAGACCAAGCCTATGAATTGTGATGGGTGTCTACAATACGTATTTTAAATACACTTAAAGCTTTGATTTGCAGCAATGCATCATCAGTAATACGACTGAGAGAACAGCATGTTTCATATCCTCTATCGCATGCTTCCTTCATCTAAATGATTGAAACAAAACCGGTTGCATCTTTCTTTGTACTAGATTATGTATAATTAGAGAGAGAGAGAGAGAGAGAGAGAGAGAGAGAGAGAGAGAGAGAGAGAGAGAGAGAGAGAGAGAGAGAGAGAGAGAGAGAGAGAGAGAGAGCACTCTGGCAAATAAAAAAGAACGCAACAAAGGGAAGGTAACGCCATTTGCTCAGCCAGAAAGAACAAGCGGCACCACAAGGCAATAAACACAGTGAGCGGTGCCACTTTAAGCCCTTCCATTAGCATGTCTGTCTCCACTAAAACGGTTGGTAAATGTACGGTAGCGGTGTGTTTGCCTACGGCATGTACTACTTAGAACTGAATCAGTCGAGTCGATCACAAAAACAAATGCTTTGACGTACGGTTTCTTTCAGTGTGCACATTTCAAATTCTGTTTCCGACCCATTAGTATCTTGGTCAAAACCCTTAGGTAAAGAGCGTTGCAAGCATACATACATGACGTAGGAGCAAACAGGGGCTAGACAGCTTTGTTTGTAGTGCTTTATTGGCTAAATAGAGGAGTATTTTTAAGTAAGTACTTTGGCTCTGTGTTGCTGTTGTTGGCAGTAGTGGTAGAGGTAATGTCTTTTCCTGGAAGCATGTCTAGTTCCGACCAAACACATGACTAGCTTTTTACCAATATGACGAGAAAATCAAACTGAATGTCAATCCCTCTAGACCAGTCAGACCCCTTTGCTTAAAAACGTGTACACGTCAAAAGAACCAATCACAGTTGAAAATTTAAAGTGTAGGTTTGAACTTCCCGACTGCCATGGCAAAACTGGTAGATTCAATTCTCAACTGTTTTCCTAACGTTAGAGCAGGGATACGTTGATAGTGATGAAAAAAACTGTCGCATATATAAACATCTCACTATTGGTTAACCATTTATAACTCTTGCCGAGGAACAAACAACAATGCTGATTCAGATTGGTCTCTCAGAAAGTAGAAACAGTGCCAAAACTTGTAGAAAAACAAAATTGAGCATCATGTAATGAGTGTCATGGTAGTGGCAAGAACTAATCAATATCATATCAAGCTGACGAAGCCTACAATACTTGCTAGATATCCTCGTGACTCGGTAAGCTACTAAAACCTATTATTATAAATCTAAAGGTCCCTAAGGTGCCAGCTGTACATACATGCACATAAAGTAAGCATGTTGAAAATCAGTATTTCATACACTTAAAGGCTTTGTCTTCCAATGAAGTGTATTTGTGAAGTTAGCTGATATTTTTTTTTTTGATGGGGTGAGTGTTTCAGTAGATGTTGTTTAGCGTACAAGAAGGATTCCTCCCCTACACATTTTCTACAGAACTAATATGCGTCTCCTCAGATTCCACCTATCAGCCTTGCTTACATCGGCCACACATGGAGGAAACTGGTGAACAGCTCTTAGGTGTGGTGATCCGAGAGACTCTTAGCGGAATCATGGGTGACATGAAAGTTTTGCTCTAGGCACACAAACCTATTTACAGTAAGCAGATCACTAGTCTGCTACTCTGCACTGTCCACCCTCTATATAGCAAGGCAAAGCTGAAAACACCCTTTCCTACAGCTTGCTTCATTGCCTTCTTCCGTGGCTGCATCCCTCCCTTTCCCTCCTAACCACTTCCGACACTTTAACTAATGTGTCTGGTATACATTTAACTTAACGAGTTAATGGTGTGTGTGTGTGTGTGTGTGTGTGTGTGTGTGTGTGTGTGTGTGTGTGTGTGTGTGTGTGTGTGTGTGTGTGTGTGTGCGTGTATGTGTGTGTATGTGTGTGTGCACGTGTGTGTGTGTATGTGTGTGAACGAGAAAGAGAGAGAGAGAGAGAGAGAGAGAGAGAGAGAGAGAGAGAGAGGAGAGAGAGAGAGAGAGAGAGAGAGAGAGAGAGAGAGAGAGAGAGAGAGAACGCTACCTTCAGCTATCAGTCGGCTTTGCTGTATTTGTAAGTGATGGTGGCTACTCTGATATGTTCAATACTCTTTCAAGCCATCATACAGTTATTTGCCTTTTATTCGTATCGTTGTAATAGTCGTGCAATTAGAAAATAGATTATTTTGTAGAAGGACACATCAAGAGAAAGGTCAAAATTGTGTCACGAATACAAGTTATGTTGTTTAAGCCGGTATCTTAACAAGTCTGAATGTGTGCATTACACGCGTGTTTAAAAAAACCTTGCCACAAAACAGTAAGACGTTCTTTTGTTCAAAACAACTCTGAATGTTTGATTGATCTGTACTACATCCAGATTTTTGTTTTCTCTTTTTTTTTAATCTTAAATACACAAATGTAAAATAGATCTGGTACACTGGGGAGTGGCCAACACCTTGGACACAGTCACTGATTATCACTCTCCCGAAGAAAGGCAACTCACAACTCTGCCCAAACTACCGTACCATCAGCCTGATCAGCCATCCAAGCAAAGTCATGCTGAGAATCCTCTTGATCAGACTAAAGCCTCAAGCTGAGGGGATCATCAAAGAAGAGCAGGTGGGTTTCAGAGCAGGACGGAGCACAGCCGAAAACATTTTCAACCTTAGACTACTCTGTGAGAACTATTTGCAACATCAACAAGATCTTTACCACGTCTTTGTCGACTTTAAGAAAGCGTTCGACAGAGTATGGCATGCATCTCTGTAAGCAACCATGAGGCTGTACAACATCAATGTCAACCTAATCAGAACCATACAGTGCCTCTATAACAAGGCAACCAGCGTAGTCTTCTATGACAGCAACATAGGAGATTAGTTCCGAACCACAATTTCAGTAATATATTATAGCAAAATTTATTTTTAAAAAAAAAAAAGTAAAATCAATATACATTTCACATGTTTGAAACCATGCCACCATTATGTGCTCTTTACATCTTTAGCGGATGTCTTTTTCAAAAATGTTTGTCTAAAATCGATAAGAAAGCACTCTTATGAAACAAACAAGACTGGGTTCTAACATAACACTATGTAAAAAAACGACAACAACAACAACACAGGAACAGCACTTATACCCCTGACTGGCTGGCTACCCCAGCCCATATGTAACCCTTCTGATAGATCGTGATTAGGAACTCCAATGACTCGTGACTGCGATCGAAGCAGACATCGTCTAACCATCCCGAATCCTCAGGCCTACATCAAAACACTTTCTCCCTTCATTTCACCGCACAGACAGCGGGCTGATGTCATGTCGATATGTCAGACAGAACGAGGGCTGACCCAGGGTGGCAGTTATTAATCAGCCGGTGCCAAAGGTTAACATCGCTTGTCTGGAAGCGTTTGCTTCTTCGGTACGGTACGCCTTATGGGGTAGAAGATGAAGCAGCCAATGCAAGAACTGGAGGATTCTTCAGTGTGTTTGCTTAAAATAAGGCTTTGTTTTTTTCAGTCAGGTTTAGTATAAAATAGATCTGAGGGCATTTAGTGAACCTATTCTGTGAAACTTTGACTAAAGACAATTGCTGTCACATAGTTGAGAACTAACATTAGATTAGAATCACTCACTGTGACAGATCAGACATGCCATCTAGGCTTTGCTGTTTGCTCTGTCTGATATTGGAAGTATAATCATTAAACATCTACTTTGAAAATAACGACATGTTTTACGTGTAAAATGTCTTTGGTTAAGGAAAGGAATTGTGATAGTTGTCAGTATCGTCCATCCTACATGTTGTCGTAGCTATTGTCACTGTGGCTGGATTACTGTTGTTAAAGATTGTTTGTCCTGAAGTTGTAGAACACAATAGTTTTATGTCTGGATCGTAACCTTAGGCGTGTGTTATTTATCAGACCTGGAAGAACGTCTTAACCATTCCTTTACAGCATCCCAGCCCTGAAAATCTTGTGTGTGGTTTCATTGTAAGTGACATCGTCGCACGTTTGTTGGTTCTTTGCTTTAGTTTAGCTTTTAGTTGCTTTAGTATGAGTGCTTTTTTAGAGTGCGTTTTAGAGCTATCTTGGTTGCATTAATTGCTGCTGTTGTTTAGAGTATGCATATGTTTGTCATTTTATCAGAAATATAGTGGTATAATGTAATACATATATTTTTTTATAGTCCTGGTTCTTGTACAGCAAACAAATAAAGCACTATATGTCTCGGATGCAGAGGTGTAGCTTTGTTTTAGGCTATACATTGCAACAAATTTGGGCTAGATTTCAAGAATATTTATATTTCACGTGTCTTGAATAAATACGCGCACACACATACACAACAAACAAACACACACACACACACACACACACACACACACACACACACACACACACACACACACACACACACACACACACACACACACACACACACACACACACAAACACACACACAAACACACACACAGATAGAAAGAAGTCCCTCAACAAGATGCAGCTACCCCCTATATAGTCCACAGTGTTTGTCAGATGTAATCAAACAATATTCAAGACACGGTCTAAAAGTGTAAAGAAAATCTCAAGGAATGCATGACACCCTAAGTCATTCAGAAATTGAACTTATCTCTAGGTAAGCGTTTCATATCTTGTAAGTCAAATATTTAACTGAATTGAATCGCAGGAGCCTCACTACATGATACATTTTTAGCTAACTCAACATTGATACCAAGACTAATCTACATTTTTTGTTTGTTCCTCAGCTAGAGCTCCGAGGTTCATCAATGATAAGGCGCTGCATATGTGGCCAATTTTGCTCACTATGAAGGAAGCTGCATTCCACCTTCAGAGACTAATACCCATCTGAAGGTCTATAAAACCTCAAAGGTCATGCAACTCTCTTTTGCTTTCATTTTGGTAGTTTCTCAAAGTATCCATCGTAAGCTACACTACTTCATGGTCATCTATCAAAAACAATACCAAAAAAGCAGTCATCACACACGTATGCATCAAAACCTTAAGTTCCATTATCCTCGATATAAAAGAATAAGATAAATAAAATAAAATAAATAAATAAATAAATACATACATACATAAATAAATAAATAAATAAATAAATAAATAAATAAATAACAGTCTTCCTGAAAGGTCTAACAGCACTATATATTTTCCTGAAATGTGTTTCACACATCTGTTTTTTGGTCGCGAAGAAACAGAAAGAAATCATAATTATAGAACCAGGTGTAGTGAATTAGGGAAAACAGACAACAGCTGTGCACTCTCAGTGGCCACAGACTTAATTGTTTTGACAGCAGCGTGCTCTGGGGCATTGTCATGATGCATCAAGTGTCTTTGGGTACCAGTGTTAGGACGGCGGTGGTGTCAGGTTTCTAACACCGGCGGGACGCATTGATGGGCCAACTTCTCCGAGGTAACTTTGCACTGTCAGGCTGGAAGTATGACATTGTGACCCGTGCCCACGCAAGTGTACACACACACACACATGTACACACGCACTCACGCACTCACACACACACACACACACACACACACACACACAACACACACGTACAGACATACACAGTCACACACACACACACGCACGCACACACACACACACACACACACACACACACACACACACACACACACACACACACACACACACACACACACACACACACACACACACACACACACCTTATCAGCAAGAAGTTCTTCACTTCACAGAGATAATTATGACATTCCCTGGACACTTTGTAGTTTTTGTCCAGTGTCCCACCTACTATACCCAGAGCCTTCAAACCAGCTGTCTAAAGGTGTAGAGAGTTCTCTAAGGGAGCACGTCAAAAATCCCAAATCATCGCACCTTGAATTAACCTCCAGGGTAGTGTGTCACGCCAGGTCACGTCACGTCCATCATACCTTGTAACCATTCTCCCAGGACCTTACCGCACCCCTTGACCAGCTCCCAGGTGATTTCACCCGACTGTCTTCATTACAGGGGGAATGTCCACTTGCCTATATGTCTTCATCAACACCTTGAGCTGAGTTCTTCTGACTGCACTGCCCTCTCCACCATCCTTAATTTCTTTCACTTAAAATTTAGTGATGATAATGATAGTTATAATAATAATGATGATGATGATTATAATAACGAAATAATACAAATAAAAACCAAAATAATAATAATGAAGATCATAGCAGTAAAAACGATTCTGAAAATAAAAATGATGAAAATGATACTGATATAATAACAACACCAACTACTACTACTACTACTACTACTACTACTACTACTACTACTACTACTACTACTACTACTACTACTACTACTACTACTAACAACAACAACAACAACAACAACAACAACAACAACAACAACATCGTCATCATCATCACCATCATCATCACCATCATCATCATCATCATCATCATCATCATCATCATCATCATCATCATCATCATCATCATTACAACAATAACATCAACAACACCAACAACAAAAATTATATATACATAAAAATGTTATAGCGCTGAATTTCGTAAAGCAAACAAATCAAAGCGCTACAAAGCGTGTCATCGCAGATACCTACTCCCTCTGCTTCCTGCTACAGCTTGTAGAAACCTAAATGAAGCCAGGCCCAATGAACTGGTAAACGGTTCACTTGAAAACAGCTTTGCAGAGGTAGGCGACTGGGCAGAGAAATAAAGGGGATAGTTATAAGCATGGGGGTGGATAATACTGGCAAATGAATGCTGTGGAAATGGACTCACAGAGTTGGAAAAAGAGAATACCAAAAAAAAAAAAATAGGAGGAATACAAAGACCTGTATAAAGATGAAGAAGGGTAGGTGGAGTAAGAGAGAGGACTGAGATTCAAAACGGGAGAGAGACAGACAGAGACAGAAACAGACAGAGATACAGAGACAGAGACAGAGACAGACAGACAAAAAAGAGAAAGACATGGAAACAGAGACCGAAACATAGAGATAGATACAGAGAAAGAGAGAGACTGAAACATAAAAAGAAGAGTACTATATACTTAGATACATACACACAAACAAAACAGACTGATGATAGACAGATACACACGAACAAAGTGGAAGAGACAAACGGACAGAGAGGTAGACCGACCGACCGACAGACAGAGAGACAGACAGACAGGCAAACAGGCAGACAGGGAAGGACAGTTCAGAAGGTACACCTGTAATCCCATCTGACTACAGGGCCTGTCTGTCAGCAGTGGCAGCATGTCTATCATGTAGGTGCCATTCCCCCCCTCCCCTTCCTCTGCTGTACGAGTAGTGACACTGCACCTGTCACTTTGTCCTTCCCACCACAACCCCTATCCCGTGGGAAAAACTAGGGCAAATGAGGGAAGGAGCAGGAGATAGAAGATGGCATTGATTGGTGGATGGAGTGGACAACGTCATATGTGAAAAAATATTGATAATAATAAGAAAAACGATTTTCAGTCGGAAACTCATTAGATGCTATGACAAAAAAGAGTATGAATATATAAGAAGAAAACAAAAGAAAATATATCACAATAACACAGTCCATAAGAGAACAAAAGAACAATGCAATCAGGAAGAGAGAGAGAAAAAAAAATAGCATAGACAAGAAGAGCAGCAACAAACAAAACAAAACAAAACAAAACAAAAAGAAACTGGGATTTACGCAAACAGGAAGAGAAGAAAACAAAACAGCGTAACAATAAAAAGAAGAATCAACAAAATAAGACAATGGGCCAAGTTGAAAAATGGTACACTGTCATTTAGTTCACTTCAGCTTGGTGGGGTTGTTTTTTTGTATCCCCCCACAGCTGAAACAAAAGAGAGTGACGGAAAAGATTTCTTAACAAATATGGACTATTCCAAATTTGATAACTCCCCTAAATAATAATACAAAATCTGAGAAGATTCTGGTACAGTTGCAAGCAAAAATGCTCATAATATTGTCTGTTCATTTAATTATTTTGACTGATGTTGTATACTTTGAAATTCCCCAGGGTTAACTGATCAAGATTCTGCTTAATTCATCTCATTATGTGCTATTTTACCAATCAAAGTACTAACGCATTATTAGCTTAAAACCCAGCTTAACTTTGAAAAAAAATGTCAAGGTATTATCCTATAGTCATTGCTTTTACATTAGACACATATTGCAAAATGCATGCCCGGTCAAGAACTAAGATTCAGGAGAGGTTATTTTCAATAAAGCAGCAAGCTCCTGGAAGGCAGGCATAAAGCAAATTCAACCTTTGACAAAGCTGCAAGAAAATAATATTGACTGATGTGTCAATAACTTAAAGCCTCTCACACACTCGATACTATTCTTTGGACACTTAAAACACATTGCTGTGGTTGAAATATATTGGCCATTTATAGGGTCATTATTGATTTACAAACTATCCTATGACTATAAAAAAGGAGATTTGTCTACAGCCCAAACAACACAAAAAAGCAAACACAAACAAAAACCAAACCTTGAAATTAAAAACCCAACAGCATAAAAGCAAAAGACAGGTCTTTAAAAAAAATGGAGAAAGTAGTTTCATTTCAAATGTAATAGCTCCTAATGTTACATGATTCAAAAAAGATATTTTGAGGCAAAAATCCCCCCAAACAATAGTTTAATTGTTAGTGGCGTTGCAAATTCCAATTAAAACATAGCAAGAGGATGTTTTGTTCCCACATGATCATTTAGTATACCAACTGAGTAAGGCAAACACAAATACATATAGAAATTTCTGTTTCTAATAGTCTGCTTAACAAGACATCAGCTCTTAGCTACAGTGTCCTTAGTTTTTATCTACTTTAAGAATAATGCAAAGATTATAGGCGGTAAAACTGCCCTTTTAAAACTATATTTTAAGACAATCAAGTAAACAATGAGATAATTACTTTACAAAAGCGTATTAAATTTAGCAATTCCATTAACATAAGGCAAACCACTTAACCTCTGATAATTTCATTCTTTCATCATGTGTACAACGGGCCTCAGTTTAGGACCAAAACTTGAGCAAAAAATGGTTAATACTTTAGTGATAAAGCCTGAGCAAGGTTCTCTCGCCTGTGTAATAAGCAAAAAGCTGAAAACGTGTGGGCGAAGCCATTTCAGTGCGCTTACCTGAGAGCAAAGGGTTTGGAAGGATGGAGGGGGGAAAGGTTTGTTAGAGCTGTAATGAAGATGGATGAGAAAGCTGAATGGAGCTGGGGTGTGTCAGAAAGTGCCGTCAAATCATGGCGCTCTGCTTTGTGGAGTAAAGAATAACTTTGGGGTAGAAGACATATTTGTACTGCCTGTGTTGTGTGCATAAATGTGTGGAGATTACATGAGAGAGAGAGAGAGAGAGAGAGAGAGAGAGAGAGAGAGAGAGAGAGAGAGAGAGAGAGAGAGAGAGAGAGAGAGAGAGAGAGAGAGACAGACAGACAGACAGACAGACAGACAGACAGACAGACAGACAGACAGACAGACACAGACACACAGACACACAGAGAGAAACAGAGAGGGGGGGAGTGATAGACAGACAGCCAGAGACAGAGAAATTGACAGAGGCAAAGTTAAATACAGACATAAAGAGAGTCTGCAAAGGTAATTAATGATTAGGTGGTATTTCAAGCCATGGACAATACCTCCTTGTCTTTTAACTTTGTGTTTCATTGTTTTCATTCACATTGCCACCAAACTTAAAATGCCATGATTGGTTGATTCCTTTTCATCTTTAGTGTGTGACCCAAATATTATAATGCAGAACCCAGTTTGAAGTAAACATTTTTTGTAAGGCTTGTGTTCTGAACAATTCGTCAGTGCAGTAACATCAGTGTGTACTTTCAAAGAAACTGTGATCCACAGTCACCCTCCCGTCTGTTAACACAGGCTAAAACTACAGTAAGGCAGGTACAGACAGAATCATGATGGTGGGGAATAAGATGACAATGACGATAAATCTTGTTGATGATGGGTGTGTGTGTAGGTGTGATGCTGATGGAGATAGTTGTGGTGGTGGTAGTGAAAGCAGCCATCGTATTATGCTGAAGACAATAACAACAATGACAATGATGGCAATGATGAGGATCATGGCCATGATAAAGAGGGTTGCATCAATGACAAAAGCGCAGTGTAGAAAGTACGTTTTCAAAGAGGATATCCTGATAGACCAACAAACCCACAGTTTTCTCAATTTCTCAGAAAAGCACAGAAGCAGAAGTATCATCCTAGACAAACTGATTCCAGAATAGAGGTGAAGTACTGATGGACAATTTGAAATATGATGACTTATGACCATGGTCAAAACAGACGTTGTCTTACCACTCTGATTCTTATGGCAGCACACCAAAATACTTTCACTGGTCATCTCACCTAATACTCATAGACAGCAGGCTGATGTCATGTCAATATGTCAGACATGGGAGGACCAACCCAATATGACAGTTATTAATCACGGGGTGGCAAAGGTTAATGTTGCTTGTCTGGGAATATTTCACTTTTGGTGTGCCTTGTCTGATGGAAGATAAAGTAGCTTGCAAGATACATTTCTTCCAGTTAATGGTTATTGTAGTTAAGGCCTGTAATTATCGAAAAATTGAATTTGAAGACAAGAAGATAATTTCTTCTAAAGATAAAGTAATATTACAGGTATAGCCGTTGGTTATCTGATCTTGGACATTGAATTATACAGTCCATAGTTAAACATTATTTTATGTAAAACACGTTTTGTGAGCATATGCATTTTCATTATAAACATTTTGGAAAGAGTTTGAATGAAGTAAGAAAACATAACAACACTTACATCTCTCTCTCTGTCTCTCTCTGTCTCTCTCTGTCTCTCTCTGTCTCTCTGTCTGTCTGTCTGTCTGTCTGTCTGTCTCTCTCTCTCTCTCTCTCTCTCTCTCTCTCTCTCTCTCTCTCTCTCTCTCTCTCTCTCTCTCTCTCTCTCTCTCTCTCTCTCTCTCCTCTCTCTTCTCTCTCTATCTCTCTCACACACACAATATCACAGAAAATGAATCCTTCAAGAAAATATCAATTCCCCAAGAGGTAGCCCACAGTTTCTGTCAACAGTTACCCACAGCTTACCAATAAAATAAGCTAACCAGAGTAGTATAGAGGCTCCATGGGAGTACTTTTATAACAATATGTAGTTCATACATGAAGGTGACATCCACAGGAATGTGTCATGTCAGTGTCATGTCTTGTATCAACACTCCTGGGTCATCACCTCATAACCAGCTCGCAACTGGCTTTACATCACACTTTGCCAAGCAAGGGAATACCTATGTCCACTCCAAACTGAAATGAAGTCCTCTGTTTGATGTAGTAAAGTATCTTAATAATTTTATTGAATTATGATGAGCTCCACATGCCTCAACTTCCCTGTTATTTGTTGACCTCATCTCTGTCCTCCCAATCTCTGGCATCTTTCTCTCTCTTTTTCTTTCAGTTTTTTTCCCTTTCTTTCTTATGACGAATATTTACAAGAACAATTCATAAGACTAGACTTGGAATAAAATGTTCATTTTTGCATATCAAAGATCATTCATTCACTCACTCTTCTACATCCTATCACCCCCTCTCCCACTCAATGGGACACATCCCACTGTTGCAAAACTTTCAATATGTCAGGCAAGCACGCAAAGTTTTGATTTAAACAGAATTTCTTATGGGATCAGAAGAACATGGCAGAAAGAAAATATCCCTATCAGCTTAAGGAAGGAATAAATGATAACTTAAACCTTAAAGAAAAAACGTTGAAAGTATAAAACAAGTGCCAAGACTCTTGACAGTTCTGATTTGCACACTACACACGTAAAAGGCCAGGTCAATAAACATCATTCAGGAGAGCCAATTTTCAATAAGGCAAGCCAGGTGCTCAAAGGCATGCATAAAGGGAAAGGAACCTGGGACAAAGCAGCTAGGAAGATGGATAGGTGGGTCAATAACTTAAGGCTTCTCACACACAGTGTGCTATTAACTTCAATATTGATTCTATGTATACTGCTATAGGTTATGTCAACTGGTAAAGCAGAGGAATTATTTCGAAATATCAACCATCCTATCATACTTCAGATCTACTTTTAAGCCTATGTTTAATGTATTGCCAGCTTATGGCTGTTTGTGTAAAGTATATGATGTATGAATAAGGAAGAAGAGATGAGAACAGAAAGACAGGAAATCAAAACTAGATAAACACCCGTCATACAATAGCCAAAAAAGAAATACACAGTGATAAAAACAAAGGAGAAACAAACGAGGAAATAAAACTAATTTCATACACCCTATGCACAGAAAAAATGAGGGTTTAAAAAAACAAAATGAAACCTCAAGTTTTCATATTCTGTCTCAAAGCCACTGAGACTTTTTTCACACAAAATAATCAAATACATGATTAAGTTTTATTACTGCAGGCATAAACAAAAACAAATATTGTGAAGAAGCAATAACAAGTGCTTTATCAACCTACTATAATGTTACATTTATACTCAATAAATAAATAGTTTGATAAGCAAAAAGACAACCATAGAAACAGTCAAAAATGCCTCCTACTGATAGTCTGCTAGACAGGCAAGAAATCCTGAACTGAAATGTTTGTAGCTGTTGTTGTTGCTCTTACGGTTAATCCCTCTCCATGTGGCTTATGCAGCTTGACATTTCCATTTTCTTATTAGCTATTCTAATTGGCCATGCAGAGCTAGTCAGCTTTTACAAAAGACAATGGGATTTTTAATGAGAATACATAACCTAACGTGAATGTTTGTACGTAACAATTCAATTTGTACAGTCCTTTGAATACTTTTCTGAAGAGTAGAATCAAAACACAAATTAATTCTAGTAAAAAGTATCCTAAAACAGACATCTCTCAACAGATTTAAAACCTTGTCTCAGATCAAGAACTCAACTCTTGTTATGAGGCTGGCAACCCTCTCCCTGAAACCTGAATGTTTTTCTTTCTTAATCCAGTTTCCCAGCCAGCATACCAGGCCTTAGTTTGCACTACAACCTGAATGAAAAACGGTTAATGCTTTATTGATAAGGCCTGCCCAAGGCTCTCTCGCCTGTGTAATAAGGGGACAACTGAATAGGGTGTGGGCGAAGCCATTTCAGTGCGCGTACCTGAGAGCAGAGCGTTTGTAAGGAGGAAGAGGGGGGGGGGTAGGTTTGTTAGAGCTGTAATGAAGATGGATGAGAAAGCTGAATGGAGCTGGGGTGTGTCAGAAAGTGCCGTCAAATCATGGCGCTTTGCTTTGTGGAGTAAAGAATAACTTTGGGGTAGAAAGTGGTTTGGGTTGCCATTATCATGTGCAGGAAAAAAATATGCAGCATATTTGCAAATGAGAGAGAGAGAGAGAGAGAGAGAGAGAGAGAGAGAGAGAGAGAGAGAGAGAGAGAGAGAGAGAGAGAGAGAGAGAGAGAGAGAGAGGCAAGGCAAAGGCAAAGGCAAAGGCAAGGCAAAATTCTTTTATTCGAGGATAATAGATAAGCACTCATGTGCTTTTTTACATCCAGTCCCCGCCCTTTTCAGGGATAACATCAAGATAAAAGGATAGCCTCACCTAAACAACAATTATAGTGATACAAATACCAAGCGCAAAAAACCATACCAAGTATCAAACAACAGGTAAGAAATAAGACAGAGATACAATATTAAGGTAATGTTATAAAAATCACTCATTCAGAAACGAAAATAGAAATAAGAATCAATTATAACTCTGATTTGAATAAAAAAAAACCAAACAAAAACAAACAAAAAAAAACAAGAAACAACAACAACAAACAAACAAACAAAACAAAACAAAACAGAAAAAAGGCACAATAATTAAAGATCAAATATGAGAACATGGTGACGTTAAATGACTGAAAACATCAATCCACCGCCATATATCATCAAAATAAGTCCCATAAAACATAAGATTTTGATAAAGGGGAAGAAAGAACAACATCAGGTAAGAAATAAGACAGAGATACAATATTAAAGGTAATGTTATAAAAAGGCACTCATTCAGAAACGAAATATGAAGTAAGAATCAATGATGATTGTGATTTGAATAAGGAAACCAAACAAAAACAAGGCAAAGCAACAAAACAAAACAAACAAACAAACAAAATAATAAAAAAAACAACAAAAAAACACACAAAAACACCTCAAAACAACAACAACAACAAAAATCAACTACATTCAGCACATGATTATTAAATAGTACAAAGTGTGAATAAAGTATTTCTCAATATAGATGGTAACATGTTTAGACAACAGGTGAGAGAGAGAGAGAGAGAGAGAGAGAGAGAGAGAGAGAGAGAGAGAGAGAGAGAGAGAGAGAGAGAGAGGAGAGAGAGAGAGAGAGTACACAGTACATTTTAAGCCAGGTAGTGTTGAAGTCATCAAGGCTCTGTACGAGAATGCAAGAAGTGCAGTTTTCATGAACAACCACGTGGGCGAGTTCTTCAAGACCACGGTTGGAGTCCGCCAGGGCTGCCTTCTCTCACCTGTACTCTTCAACCTCTTCCTTGAAAACATCATGACAGAGACACTGCAAAACCACCACACTTCCATCTCCATTGGTGGAAGACCCCTTTGCAACCTCAGATTTGCAGATGACATTGACCTCATGGGCAGCAGCAAACAAGAACTGCAAATCCTCACAGACAGTCTAACAGACCGAGCGAGCGCATACGGCATGGAGGTCAGTACAGAGAAATCGAAGATCATGGTCAACAGCGCGAGTAATGACAGCACGGAAATAAAGATGAATGGAGAAATATTGGAAGAGGTGAGCCAATTCAAATACTTAGGCTCCATCCTAACAAAAGATGGCACATCAAACAATGAGGTGAAAGCTCGCATTGCAACAGCAACATCTGCTCTAGTCAGACTCCAGAGGATCATCAGAAGCAACAACATCAGCTTCTGCACCAAATACCACCTCTACAAATCCCTCGTAATATCTATCCTCCTATATGGCTGTGAATCATGGACTCTGACAGCAGAGTTAGAGAGAAGAATCCAAGCATTCGAGAACAAGTGCCACAGAAGACTCCTCAAAATATCATACAAAGAACACAAGACCAATAACTATGTGAAAGAGGAAATCAAAAAGCGTGTGGGCCCCCAAGAGCCTTTGCTCTCCACCATAAAGAGGAGAAAGCTGATGTGGTTTGGTCACACCACAAGACACAACACCTAGCAAAAACCATCTTGCAAGGAACAGTCGAGGGCAAAAGAAGAAGAGGCCGCCAAAAGAAATCATGGGTTGACAACATCAAAGACTGGACTGCCCAACCCCTGCAACGCCTCCTACTAGCCACACAGGATCGTGAAGCATGGAAAAAGATCTCTGTTGCGTCTTCTCTCATGTCCCCCCTACGTCCTTTGGGACATGGGACTGAGTGAGTGAGTGAGTGAGTGTTGCGTACAATTATCAACTGATCAATAATATCATCACTGAATACTATCTTTCTAGTTATGCACATATAAAAAAAACACACAACCATATGATAAATGTGATACGAAAAAAATATATATATATGCTCTTTGAAATCAGTTACAACTACACAATGATAAGATACTTATAAAAAATATTTACACACACACACACACACACACACACACACACACACACACACACACACACACACACACGCACACACACACACACACACACACACACACACACACACACACACACACACAGAGGAAGAGAGAGAAAGGGGGAGAATTATATATATCCAGCAGGGTGAGGACTGGTTCATTAGTTTTGATGCATCAAGTGGATTAGAAGGTGATTTTTGAAGGTCGTCAATGATTGGTGCTGTTTAATTGAATCGGGAAGGGAGTTCCACAGTACAGGGCCTGAGTATAGTAAACTAGATTTGTACAAGTCTATTCTTGGAATTGGGATACTTGGCTTTTCAGTATTTCTGGCATGATTCATTGGGAACTTATCTCTTAAGGATGTGGGGACAGTTCCTGCCATTATCTTAAACATCAGGATGCATTTGTTATATTTTAGTCTTTGTTGTAGGGGGAGAATACTTAACTGAGTATAATCCACTTCGAGTAAGGTTGTTTTCTTCAGGAGGATAAGTTTGAGAGCACGTTTATACAGACTTAATAGGGGTTTCATAGTGTTTGCACTGGCAGAATCCCATAGGGTTGAGGCATAGTCTATTGAGGATTGTATATAAGCTTGAAAGAATAATTTCCTAGAGTGGTAGTCAAGGAAGTGTTTAATTTTAGTCAACTGGTATACTCTTTGGGACAAGTATTTGCATAGGTGAGATATGTGGTAGAACCAGCTGAGATTTTCATCAATTGTTACTCCTAGAACTTTGTGATGAGAGGTTTGTTCGATTGCTTCTTTTTTATATGGATTGGAAACTGTTTATGAGGTAAATTTTGTCGCTTTTGTCTGGTGGTGATAAGCATGCATTTTGTTTTTGGGGGATGAATAGACATGTGGTTCAGTTCTGTCCATTTGACAAGATCATTACAGCTTTGTTGTAATATGGTTGCAAGAGAGTCAATGTCATTATGGCTTGTATGTATGGTAGTGTCATCAGCAAAAAGTTCACATTTGGATGTAATGTGTAGAGAAAGGTCATTTATGTATAATGAAAAGAGAATTGGTCCTAGTATAGATCCCTGTGGTACTCCATAATGAATGGGTTTAAGATTGGATGTGGATGTAGTTGTTGAAACACACTGTTGTCTGTTCTTAAGATAAGAAGTGAGTAGTTCTAGACTATTTGACGATATATTATACAGGTCTAGCTTTCTGATGAGAAGTGTGTGGTCAATTGTATCAAATGCGAGTCAAGAGAGAGAGAGAGAGAGAGAGAGAGAGAGAGAGAGAGAGAGAGAGAGAGAGAGAGAGAGAGAGAGAGAGAGAGAGATGGCTTATTGTTGACTTGGCTATAAATCCTCAGTATGGATAAAAAGAGAATATTCTTTCAGAGGCATGTTTTTTTAAAGAGGCAAAATGGGTTTATTATGATGATAAAGATTAGCTTACAAGCAGTGCATATAGGTAGCCAACTTGTTTACTGTTGTTTATTGTTTTTCATGCTAGAAGAAAGTGTATAAAGTGGCAATGGAGTTGATGTAAATTGATAGATTCATATTTTCCCCTAAAGGTGTACATTGCTTAACCTACAACAAAGTTAATCCAATCCTTGGTGATATTTCTTGCACAAAAGACACATTGAATCCTTTGAATCCTGAGATTTGGAGTGATAATGATAAATCATAGAGGCAACATCAAAACAATAGCATTGCATCATTTATGAATTTAGGAGAAATATTATCATGATACCTTGCATTGCGCGAAGTATTGTGTATATGCATTGAGTCTCTATTTGTTTGTTTCCTGATGATCTCATACATGGTATATTAATATTCGCTTATAACACTGCCATAGTATGCTCAATACCTTGGGTCAACAGTCACTATCATGTGAGATAGATAGATAGATAGATAGATAGATAGATAGATAGATAGATAGATAGATAGATAGATAGATAGATAGATAGATCGATCGATCGATCGATAGACAGATAGATAGATAGATAGATAGATAGATAGATAGATAGATAGATAGATAGATAGATAGATAGATAGATAGATAGATAGATAGATAGATAGATAGATAGATGTGCTGAGAGAGAGAGAGAGAGAGACAGACAGACAGACAGACAGACAGACAGACAGACAGACAGACAGACAGACAAGTACATACACAAACAGGCAGACAGACAGACAGGAACAGAGGCTCTGGATGTGACTACTCTCATGCATGTCTGTATGCACCCTTCTCTCTGTCTCTGTCTCTGTCTGTCTGTCTGTCTGTCTGTCTGTCTGTCTTCTCTCTCTCCTCTCTCTCTCTCTCTCTCTCTCTCTCTCTCTCTCTCTCTCTCTCTCTCTCTCTCTCTCTCTCCCTCTCCCTCTCCCTCTCTCTCTCATCTCATCTCATCTCGTCTCAGCTCAACCCAGCTTAGTCAGAGTAAACAGTGGAGGGCAGGCAATCCTCTTGAGGAAATACCTCTTCACGTCACCCTTAAGTGTTCCCTTGGCTGGCCTGACTCCTGGTCACTTTCTGCCTGCATTCCACCATCACCTCTGTCCTCTGTCCTTCCTGCAGTGACATTGCCACCGTGACCCACTGCCCATATCCTGGACATTAATGGTCTGTTTGCTTTGCTGTCTGTCTGTGTATGACTGTTTCTCTTACCACACCCACATGCCTACTAACCATTTCATGAAAATACACATTACGTGCGCGTGTTTACGTACACACTCAGTTACATGAATGTGTGTACTTATGTTAGTGGATCAGTTTTTCATAATATATTATTATGCTAGGCGTTTTTATTGAAAACGTGTTTCTACTTACTAGACTATCCCTCTTTTCTCAAACTAGCTTTTCTTGGGGGGTGGGGATAAGGAGGGGTGATTTTAAAGGGTGGAGACAAGAAATCGAATGAAACAAAACGGTCAACATTGCCTGTACTGATACAGAAAGCAGCAACACTCCTCCCCCCTCCCCTCTCCCCCACACCCACACTTACAAGGAAGTAAGATTCTGGTCTGTTTTCATATACGTATTTGCTCCCTTACCCCTCCCTCCTGTAAAAGCTGTCTTCAACACTGCGTTTGTTTTTCATTATTCTGCTCCGCTCTCCATCACAATCTCCTTGTCAAGATGTGCTTTTCTTGTTTTGCTATAAATGCACTCATTATCGCCGCTTTGCCTCTCTGTCTGTATGTCTGTTTGTCAATCTGCCTGTTTTTGGTTTGCCTCTTTATCTGTTTGTATGTCGGGTTGGCTGTCTCTGTGTATCCCTCTGTCTCTCTGTCTCTGTCTCTGCTTCTATGTCTCTGTCTGTATCTGCAGATTTGTATCTCTGTTTCTCTATGCTTTTTCTCTGTCTCGGTCTGTCTGCCTCTCTGTCTGTCTGTCTGTCCGTCTGTCTGTCTGCCAGTCTGTCTGTCAGTCTGTCTGTTTGTCTGTCTGTCTGTCTGTCTGTTTGTCTGTCTCTGTCTCTGTCTCTCTGTTTCTCTCTCTGTCTCTCTCGTTCTCTCTTTCTCCGCCCCACCCACTCACTCTCTCTCTCTCTCTCTCTCTCTCTTAGCTGTAAATTGGGTATAGAACATTTAGTCACTAAGGGAAGGAAGGCAGTGGTTCAGTTAAATAAAGTATTTCATAGATATAAAGAGATGAATGTTCATACTTTTTTCAAAATTTTTGACACAAAGATTCAGCCAATTCTATTGTATTCATCAGAAATATGGGGCACAAACAGACTAGATCACATCGAAAAAATTCATTTGATGGCATGTAAAAGATTTTTAGGAGTACCTGTAAGAACACCAAATAAGATGGTATACGGTGATTTAGGAAGATATCCACTTTATGTCAATTCTTGTATAAGAGCCATTAGGTACTGGTTAAAACTACTGCATTTAGATCAAAATAGAATATCATATAATGCTTATTGCATGCAGTTAGAGTTAGATAGAAACGGAAAATATTGCTGGATTTCAAATATAAGAGAAATTTTGTGTGAAACTGGTTTTAACATTGTTTGGATGCAACAAAGTGTGGGGGATGTAAAGGCTTTCTTAGGTATGTTTAAACAAAGATTAGTAGATCTGTTCATTCAAGAATGGGATGGGACTATAAGAGACAAAGAGAGGTATGATTGTTACAGATCATTTAAAAGTATTTTTGAAAAAGAGGAATATTTAAACTCTATTGATGTCTACTGCTTTCGAGTAGCAATTACACAAGCAAGATGTAACGTGTTACCTCTTAATAATAATGTATATAGATATAGTGAGAATGCTCAAGAAAAAAAGTGTCCTTTTTGTAAAACAAACGATGAAAACGAAGCCCACTTTCTCATGGAATGTTGCATGTATGCAGACTTGAGAGAAAAGTTTCTAAGCAAGTGTGTCAACGTGCCATTGCCAGATCTGCTCAAAGCAACAAATGATGAGTGCAAGCACGGTTTATCTAGATATATTTTTCATTCTATCAACAAAAGGAAAAATCTTATTCAAGCTGTGTATTGAAATACTGATGCGATTTGATTGATTTCCACTTAATATGCATGATTTCCAAAATTTTCATTAGATATCATTTTCATTTTGTGAGTTGGTTATGCTTGATATAGGGGTCATGACTTTGTTTAGGCATAACATGTACTTTTTGTGTATTGGCTTTGCCAATAATATGAATAAACCCATTATGACATCCCAAGTCCAAGAGATGTGTTGTGGGCCTGGGCTAATGTACACTAATCATCCCAGTGTTCATAGTTCTCTCCCTAGGGATAATCATATTTTGGGACACTAGGGTCATAATCATGGCTTAGACAAATGTTTTTCTTCTTTCACCAGTCATGAATCTATACCTTTTGTGCATTTGCTTTGCCAATGATATGAATGAATCTTTTGTTTCATCCCAAGCCCAAGAAATGTATTGTGGTCCATGGCCAATGTACATTAAACGATTTCAGTGTTCAGTGTTCTCTCTCTCTCTCTCTCTCTCTCTCTCTCTCTCTCTCTCTCTCTCTCTCTCTCTCTCTCTCTCTCTCTCTCTCTCTCTCTCTCTCTCTCTCTCTCTCTCTCTCTCTCTCTCTCTCTCACTGTTGTGCTGTTTTGTACATTGTACTGTATTTTATTATATCAAGTTATCATGCAATGTGTGATAATATTGCAAAATGTAGTATTGCTACAACCGATTTGTGTATGTGTGAGAGGTGAACATTTATCCCCTTGAGAGATCCCATACCGCATCAGTGAGGTGTCATCTTCTCTTGCGTGGCCCGTTCACTGATTCTCTTTATCCATGAAGAAATGGAGACTCTATGCCCAGCTTTTGGATTCTTTCACAAGAGCTAAGAAGTTCACAGCTAAGGGGAAATCTCGGTTTACTGTATTGTTCGAAACACTGGTGTCTCAGTTCAAACAAAAGATAATATAGAACATACGATGACCTGGAAATAAAAGATCCTGTTTTTGTGTAGCTCCTAGCAGTGAATGTCTTACTTCTTATGTAGGGGAAGTAAAAAGATGGAGACAAAAAGGTAGACAGAAAAAAAAAGAAGAAGGGAAGACAACATCAGAGAGTGGAAGGGCCTTGACTGGAACGACTTGACACATAAAACTGAAAATTGGGGAGAGTGGAAGAAGATGGTAGCAAAATCTTCAATGGTGCCCCATCGGTCTGTCTACAAGACTACGAGGTAGGTGAAGGTGAAACCATCGCCTGATCACACTGTTGCTCTCTTGTCTTTTCCATCCTTCCCGTATTATTACAAATCAGTTTCTTCTGTTTGGGTCCGACACTCTTAGAAACTGTGCTATCAAGGATTGTCTGTGTCTACATTTCACCATTGTTATCGTTGCTACCACCCCCAATAACACTGTCATCACAATTATCATTGTTATCGAAAATGTGTGTTTTTTTTCATTTTTGTTCATATTTTCTTTCACCGTCCCACTACTCTCTCTCTCTCTCTCTCTCTCTCTCTCTCTCTCTCCTCTCTCTCCTCTCTCTCTCTCTCTCTCTCCTCTCTCTCTCTCTCTCTCTCTCTCTCTCTCTCTCTCTCTCTCTCTCCTCTCACACGCACACACACACACACATACACACACTCACACACACACCACACACGCACATACACACAGACACACACACACACATCCCACACACACACCTCCCTTCAGCCTCTTACCACCACCACCACCACCACCACCACCAACAACACCACGGTTTCTTTCCCCCCCCCCCCTCCAAATACCTACTACTACAGGCTCGCCTTCATCCCTTTCCCTGAGCGAGTGTTGTCAAAGCAAGAACCACTTCTCTCCAGGCTGCAGAGCCTCTCGGGGCCAAATTGGACCTGTCACTCAGCCGTCCAAAGGTTTAGCTGATGGAGTGTTTATCTCATTACCGCCACCATCAGCTCACTGAAAAAGTCGTTGCGGAGAGAGAGAGGGGGGGAAGAAGAAGAAGAAGAAGAAGAAGAAGAAGAAGAAGAACAAGAAGAAGAAGTAGAAGAAGAAGGAAAGAAAGAAATTGAAGAGAGAGGGAGAGAAGGAAAGAGAGAGAGAGAGAGAGAGAGAGAGAGAGAGAGAG
>CM060316.1:73850728-73853228 GCA_030674155.1 Stramonita haemastoma | reverse complement strand
CCTTCTGATCCTGCCACAATGGGAGTAAGAATGGGTGCCATGCACCTCTATCGTGATACCAAATCCATATAAAGCTGATTATGTTACCACTGGTGTCAACAGTATACGTGTAGTACACACACACACACACACACACACACACACACACACACACACACACACACACACACACACACACACACACGCACACACACGCACACACACACATCTCTCTCTCTCTCTCTCTCTCCTCCTCTCCATCTCTCTCTCTCTCTCTCTCTCTCTCTCTCTCTCCTCTCTCTCTCTCTCTCTCTCTCTCTCTCGCTTCCCCCTTTTCTCTCTCTGTATGTATGTACAAAAGGTAATAAAAAGGTAAAGGTGCCCCATAGCCTATGTGGTTGTAGGGGAACGAGGCATCAGAAACCTCAGCGACCATATTGACGGTGGCGCCCATCTCCTCTCACTTACTGGTTTGCCTTCCCTGACCCTGGAGAGGGCAGGTACCCATTTACAGCTGGGTAAACTGGGAAGACTGTATTGAAGTCAAGGCACGCAAACGGTCACCCATCCAATTGGTAACCATGATCGACGCTGCTTAACATTGGCTGGGGAAATTAAGCGCTCTCACCTCTGAGCTATCATGTCCTCACCACTGTATGTGTGCTGTGATCAAACATACATAAGGTAGCCGTTAAAGCATCTCCCTCTGTGGTACTTTACAACACGACATGTATCATAATCTAACGCATATTCAGACACACGCATACACATACACACACAGACAGACATACACACACAGACAGAGACACACACATAATATATATAAGAGAGAGAGAGAGAGAGAGAGAGAGAGAGAGAGAGAGAGAGAGAGAGAGAGAGAGAGAGAGAGAGAGAGAGAGAGAGAGAGAGAGAGAGAGAGGACATATTGTGTGGTATTACAAGTTTGTACGTTAAAAAGCGTTGCATTTTCGTTGCTTAAATATTTGTAACAAGATTTAGAGGTCAAAACCCACAACAATAGCACCAAGCGACCATCAGCAAAATACATTGCCTGACAAATCTGGGCACAGTCACAGCAACCCATCTCACTCTTCCTCTACCTGCTGCCTAGATGGCATCTATGTCATGACAGCCATGATTCACCCCCGCCACACACACACACACACACCCACTACCCTTCCACCATGCTGATGCAGTTATGGGATCCCAGTCTCTGAAGTTTACTGGGTAATTGCAGACATACTGCTGTGCCAATGAAGTTTGGGGTGAGAATAAGGACAGAGGTGGAGTGTATGGGCATGTGGGTAGATCAGAAACTGGTAGATAGGATCAAGACTGTGCGATATACATTGTAATGTCCACAACATGTTGCTTTTTATTAAAACCGGTTATTCATTAACTGCTGGTCTAAACATTTTGTCATTGCTGCATAATTCTTGGGGTTACCAATATATGTGGAGACTTGTATGCACTCTACAAAGTGCAGATTCTTTCACGAACTTGACCAAGTCACACGAAAGGCTCAATATTAAGCCTGTGTGAATTTGTAAAGTATCAGTAGGGGTCAATGACGGAATGAAATATATACGTTAAAGAGGTTCTATGTAGATGAATTGTCATTTGCTCCAGCCTGCATTTCAGAAAATAACGAAAAAAAATCAAATTGTTCAGATATGCAGGCAAATAATGAACATAAAAAGATACGCCTCTCTCTCTCTCTCTCTCTCTCCTTCTCTCTCTCTCTCCTCTCTCTCTCCTCTCTCTCTCTCTCTCTCTCTCTCTCTCTCTCTCTCTCTCTCTCTCTCTCTCTCCTCTCTCTCTCTCCTCTCTATTTCTTGCCTGCTGTTTGATACTTGGTATGGTTCCTTACTTTTGGTATTTGGATCATTATAATTGTTGTTGTGTAGTTGAGGCTATTTTTTTAATCTTAATGTTATCCCTAAAAAGGGGGGGACTGGATGTAAAAAAAGCACACGAGTGCTTATCTATTATCCTCGAATAAAAGAATTGCCTTTTTGCCTTGCCTTGCCTTGCCTTTGTGCCCTTCCTTGCCCTCTCCTCTCTCTCTCTCTCCTCCCTCTCCTCTCTCTCTCTCTTCTCTCTCTCTCTCTCTCTCTCTCTCTCCTCTCCTCATCTCCTCTCCTCTCCTCTCTCTCTCTCTCTCTCTCTCTCGTAACCTCTTTCATTTCTTCCTCCCTCCCTCTCTCTCTCTCTCTCTCTCTCCCTCCTCTCTCTCTCTCTCTCTCTCTCTCTCCTCTCTCTCTCTCTCTCTCTCTCTCTCCTCTCTCTCTCTCTCTCTCTCTCATAAGCACACATACATGCACACACATGCATACACATGCACACACATGTGCACACACATACACACACAGCTATGTAGAACACTGACAATGCCCTGTTCGGTTGGAGGACTTTAGTTCAGTAAGGGGAAAATGAAGAAATTTAGCGTTTTTTTAAACTGCCATTGTTTTATATAAAAGTATGTCGATAAAGACTAGAAACAACTTTTAAGAATATTATC
>CM060316.1:73840728-73843228 GCA_030674155.1 Stramonita haemastoma | reverse complement strand
CTAAAGGCAGAACAATACCCGAAGTGCCACTGATGGATGAAGCAGCAGGCACGCAGCAGATGGAGAATTCCACACACTGCAGCCTGTATTTATTATGATCCTCTATCACACAAAACCTCATTCTTTCTGTCTGTCACAGCACCAATTACAATGTACAATGTTTAGTAAACAAAGCATAGTGGAGAAAAGAAAGACAGAAATGGGGAGAGAGAGAGAGAGAGAGAGAGAGAGAGAGAGAGAGAGAGAGAGAGAGAGAGAGAGAGAGAGAGACAGACAGACAGACAGACAGACAGACAGACAGACAGACAGACAGACAGACAGACAGAGAGAGAGAGAGACAGAGAGAGAGAGAGAGACAGACAGACAGACAGACAGACAGACAGACAGACAGACAGACAGACAGACAGACAGAGTCAGACCGACCGACCGACAGACAATCAGACAGACAGAGACGGAGACATAGGGGGTATTGAGAGACAAAAAAGACAGAGAGACAGAGACAGAGAGAGAGAGACAGACAGACAGACAGAGAGACAGACAGAGGAAGGAGGGAGTGGCTCTTAAAAAAAAAAAGCACAATCCTTCCCGCTGTAATCATTGTTTCTCTCACATAGCTATTAAACTGACAAGAGAATGACTGTGTCAACGGCTTCATCAACCAAACATTTTCTAATGATTATGATCCACAGCCAGTGGAGCGAATTTTTGGGCGGAACGATGCAGTGTAGTGATAATGGATCATTACATTGTTTCTTTGGAAAACAGACAAACAACAAGTAAAAAAACAAACAAACAGAAATCAAATAATTTTTAATCCCTCTGCAAAAACAATAATAGCAGCAGGCTAAATAACAAAAACAAATAAAAAGCTTCGCTTACTTGCTTTGTTTATCTATCCAAGTTTGTGACTTATGGGAAGAGAAAAATCATGGCGCTAGCATGTCCATGATGCGTACTGTCTGTCAGTCTGTCTCTCTTCATGCATGTGTCTCTGTCTGTTTCTCTGTCTATATGTCTGGGTCCCTCTATCATTTTCTGTCTTATCAAGAATCTGTTGCTGAGTGTTTTTTGAAGGTGTAGCGTTCCATGAACAGAATATTGCACTTGGGATGCATTAATTTTAACTGTAAAGAGACCACCCTCCGAAAAAACCAAACTTCTTCTCTACTCTAAGGACCACCCTCCAACAAACTCTCACTCTCTCTCTCTCTCTCTCTCTTCTCTCTCTCTCTCTCCCCCTCCTCCTCACTCTCTCTCTCTCTCTCCTCTCTCTCTTCTCTCTCTCTTAAAAGGCAAGACAAGAAAAGAAAAGCAGCAAACATAACAAAACAACCATCACCCAATACAGCCACCACCTCATCAAAAAGAAAGAACTAAGAGGTATTTCTTTTCATTTCTTTCTCGCTTTTTTATCATCTCTTTCATTTTCATTTCCTCCCATAAATCATTACAACAAAGACCACCCTCTTATCCTACTATTTATCCACTCATAAAACCCCAGTCGAGCCTCGGTTCGATTTTTAGCCTTGCTCTGGCTTTACTGACCCATAGTCACGTGGGATGCTGGCACGTGACCAACAAGATGATGAAGGGAGAGCAATCTGCGGTCTGATCAAACAATAACACTGTTTCAAGCGCTCTCCTGGGCCACTGGTGAGAGAGGAGTGCTGATCTGATACACAGAAATACAGACTGACTTTCCTTGCTTCGATATCACGGCAGCATCTATTATACAATGCTGCTGGTTGGTTCTGCAGGAATTGTGCTGTCTGCAAGAATGAGCTGTGTTTGTGTTTGGGGGGGGGGGGGGGGGGGGGGGGGGGGGGGGGGGGGGGGGGGGGGGGGTGGGGGGGGGGGGGGGGGTGGGGGTGGGGGGGGGGGGGGTGGGGGGTGGGGGGGGGGGGGGGGTGGGTGGGGGGGGGGGGGGGGAAAGGCTGTGTTTTTGAGTGGTTGACTTTTTTTAGTGTCTGTTGTGTGGAAGAAGACTGAGTGATGCTGAAGGCTTTAAAACAGATATTTCGAACAAGAAGTGTTCAGTGGGTATGATTATGAAACCAAAGATATAATCTTTTAAAGTGTGTGCGCATGCGCGAGTGTGTGTGTGTGTGTGTGTGTGTGTGTGTGTGTGTGGTGTGTGTGTGTGTGTGTGTGTGTGTGTGTGGTGTGTGTGTGTGCGTGCACACACGTACAAGTGAATGGTTCTATTCTTGCAATAAAATCAAAATAATTTGGAGTAGACAAGGTTACTTTTTTCTCTCTGATATAACGAATCTGTTGAAGTGCAAAGCGTGGCCAAGAATTTTTCTTGTTGCACTGATTTTCTTTGTTCACATTAAGGATCTCAGGCTGCCATTTTCCCCCGACAAGCATCTGACGTCTAGACAAAGTGTGATTAAAGTGGAAACGCTTAGTTTTCCAAATATCAAGTAAAGAGCTGGATGTTATGACCCTGTCTTTCTTATTTCTGACTTATAAAAAAATAGCATTATCCTTAACCCTT
>CM060316.1:73795728-73835728 GCA_030674155.1 Stramonita haemastoma | reverse complement strand
CTTCTCTTTTTGTTGTGTGGGTTACTGAATGTAAATTGTGTTCGTCTGGGGGGCAGAGTTGGAAAGTTCTGCTGTTTTTTGTTGGTGCTTTTGATTCTTTATTTCTGTCTCTCCATAATTGTCTCTGTCTCTTGTTTTGTCTCGGTCTTCTCTTCTCCCTTTCTCTATCCCCCCTTTCTCTCTCTATCTCCTCTCCTCTCTCTCTCTCTCTCTCCTCCCTCCCTCCTCCTTCTCTCTCCCTCTATCTCTCTCTCTCTCTCTCTCTCTTCCTTTCCGTCCCCATCTCTCTCTCTCTCAATCAGTTGTTGTTTTCCCTCTCTTTTTAGAAAAAAATTATTCAAGTAGCTTCCATATACCTAAAACCTATGGTGATTTGCCTTCTCTCAAATGTATCTAAAAACAAATGTATAACTTTTCAGACTTTGCAAATTATTAATTCATTACATTGCCTCAAAGACACTAATATAAGTCTTGTCCATGGACAAGGAAGTGCAAAACGCAACTTTCTAAACGTTACCAACATACTGACATAGGCGTTTGGCTAATAGCTAAAGAATGTAACAGCTTTTAGTCTGTGGAAGGCTTTTTGCCTTCTCTCAAACACTTTTTCAGTTTTCTGCATCTCTGTCTTTCTATCTTTCTCTCTATTTATTTTTAATTCAAAAACATTTACACATTTATGTCACAGCAATTTCTCTGCATGAATTCAGTCTGCTGCCCCGGGAGAGCGCGTCACCACAAGTGCAGCACCTACCATATTTTTTTTTTTCCTTTTTCCTGTCTGCAACTGTATTTGTTTCCCTAATACAGTGGCATTTGTTCTACAGAATTTTGCCAGAGTCAACCCCCTTGTTGCCATGGGTTCTTTTACGTGCGCCAAATAATTATGTGTAACACACAGGACCTAGGTTTATCGTCTCATCCGAAAGACTAGCGCCCAGACCACCACTACGGTCTAATGGATGGGGGGAAAAGTTTGGGCCCAAACGGGATATAATCTATCCCTTTCTCTCCATATTTTTCTCACTTTTCTCTATCCTATCGATGTATTTATGATTAAGTCAGATTCTTACCAAAGCCACTTCATGCAAGTTAGTTTTCCCATAAACCACTGAATAACTTGAGACCTGTTCACACCTCACGCGCTCTCTTGGTATATATAGCCCTAGTAGAGGCAGAGTGAAGTGTTTCCACTCCCCGCCAATTAGCAATGTGACGTTGTTTATGAATCAACTGTGGGGCCCCTGAGTCCTCTGGCTTTGGCCTTGGATAAATTAGTTGGAAAAGAGGTGAGAACGTGTGGTGCATGGCTTAATGTTGAGTGTCTGTCTGTATTGTCTGTCTTGTGTCTGTTCTCTGTCTGTATCTGCGTGTCGTTGTTTCATTGTTTGGGTATTTCACAGTCTTCTCTCTCTCTCTCTCTCTCTCTCTCCTCTCTCTCTCTCTCTCTCTCTCTCCCTCTCTCTCTCTCTCTCCTCCTCTCTCCTCTCTCTCTCTCTCTCTCTCTCTCTCCTCCATCTCTTCCTATTAATTATTTTCCGCGTACTTTTTTTTGCCATACATCCTACATGCAAGTCTCTCAAAAAACCCAGAAATCTGCCACTTTACCTTCTTTATCAGTTTCATTTCCTCATACAACACATAAGCAGCTTTACACATGTTCACACCTCTATGCACTATTTCATCAGTGCCAGAAACGAAGCGTTCCAGCTTTCCCTGTTAACACGCAATTTGTCCATGTTTATGAATCAAGTGCAAGCCCTCCTAAATCCTGGCTCTTAGTTTCAATAACGGTGAAGAAAGGAGAGAGAATGTGCGGGTGCATGGCTATGTTGGTTTGCGTATCATATCTTGCTGTATGTTCTGTCTTTGTTTGTATGTGGGTATGTTCCTGTCTATTGTGTTTCTGTCAGCACTGCTTGTTTGTCTATGTGTAGAACTAAGCTTTGTGTAGAAGTTGTGTTATGTATTTATCTCTTATCTTTTGCGTGTTTTTATGTGAATTACACTCCTCCACTCTCTCTCTCTCTTTATCTGTCTTTTCTTTCTTTTCTCTATCTCTCTGTCTCTGTCTTCTTTCCTGTCTGTCTGTCTGTCTGTCTGTCTTGTCTTTCTGTCTGTCTATCTGTCTGTCTTCTCTCTCTCTCTCTCTCTCTCTCTCTCTCTCTCTCTCTCTCTCTCTCCTCTCTCTCTCTCTCTCTCTCTCTCTCTCTCTCTCTCTCTCTCTCCTTCCCTCCATAATTTCCCAAGCATCCCCAGAATTTTTGTTTCATGTTAAAAAGTCAGAAATATTCCACTGCAGCTTCCCTGTAAGTCTCATTTCCTCATAAAAGGTTTCAGCACTTTGTCCGTGTTTATCAATCATCAGTGCACCCTCCTGAAATCCGGACTCTTGGTTTCAATAATGGTAAAGAAAAGAGAGAACGTGTGGTGCTGGCTGCTTCTGTTGTCTGTCTGTCTGTCTGTCTGTTTTGTGTGTCTGTTTTTTTGTTTCTCACTTGGTTGGTGTGTCTGTCTTGTTAAAACCTGGATGCCTTTCTGTAAAGGTCTGATTTGCAATTATTTGGTTTGTCTATCTACTTTACTATTATCTACATCTACTATCATATTATCTATCATCTATATACTATCTATCAATCTAAAGAGAGAGAAGAGAAAGAGAGAGAGGAGAGAAAAGAGAAGAGGAGAGAGAAGAGAAAAGGAGTCTAAGATAGGTGTACGTTGTGTTATCTGTCGCTCTCTTATCTCTTGTGTGTATGTTCTTGTAATTGCTCTATATCGTTCTGTATCTCTGTGTCTGTCTGTCTGTCTTTGTCGACCTCTCGTCTCTCTCTCTCTCTCTCTCTCTCTCTCTCTCTCTCTCTCTCTCTCTCTCTCTCTCTCTCTCTCCTCTCTCTCCTCGCTCTCTCTCGCTCTCGCTCCTCTCCTCTCTCGCTCTCTCTCCAGGCATTTTTCGTCTTTCTGGTTTTTTATTGTTTTGTTTTTTAAACCAGAGAAAACTTCCACTACATCTTCTCCATAAGTCTCGTTTTCCCAACAACCTTAAGCTTTTGCGTTGCGCATGTTCACACTTCAGCACTGTTTCATCAGTGCCAGAAATAAAGCGTTCCGGATTTTTCCCTGTTAACAAGCAATTTGTTCTTGTTTATGAATCGAGCAAAGCCTTCCTAAATCCTGGCCCTTAAGTTTCAATAAAGGTAGAGAAAGGAAAGAACGTGTAGGATGCATTGTTTATTCTGTCTGTATGTATGTTGTCCGCTTGTCTTTCGTTTCTCAGTTGGTCATTGTGTCTGTCTGACCAGGATGTCTTTCTTGTGTGTCTGTCGTGTATTTATGTGGGTGTAGAATTGTATTGTCGAAATTATATGTGACTTGTGTCATTATCTGTCTATTATCTTCCTTGTGTGTTGTTCTCTGTAATTCTTACCTCTCAACTTATCCTTCTCTTACCTCTCCTCTCTCCTCTCTCTCTCCTCTCACTCTCTCTCTTCTCTTCTCTCTCTCTCTCTCTGTCTCTCTCTCTCTGTCTCTTCCTCTCTCTCGTCTCTCTTCTCTTCTCTCTCTATCTCTCTCTCCTCTCTCTCTCTCTCTCGTCTCTCTTCTCTCTCTCTCTCTCTCTCTCTCTTCTCTCTCTCTCTCTCCTCTCTCTCTCTCTCTCTCTCTCTCTCTCTCTCTCTCTCTCTCGTATCTCTCTCCTCTGTATCTCTCTGTCTCTCTCTCCCTCTCCTCTCTGTCTCTTCCTCTCTCTCTCTCTCTTCTCTTCTCTCTCTCTCTCTCTCTCTCTCCTCTACCCCCTCTCCTCTCCCAATCCCCCTTTGCCCTTCTATTTTTTTGCCTTTTTTTTCTTTTATCGTATTTTGAGAGCGTATTCCCTCATAAACCACTGAACAACTACTCCAGCCATCTTCACACCTCACGTACCCCTTGCTTCAGCCACGTCCAGAGGTGAATTGAAGTGTTGCAGCTTCCCCGCTAATTAGCAATGTGTCCTTGTTTATGAATCAACCCCAGCCCCCTAAATCCTGGCCCTCCCTTGTAATATTATGGGTAAAGACAGGAGAGCAAAGAGGGCAGGATAACCTTGTGGTTGGAGGCTGGAGTGTGGTGTTATGAGGGGAACTGAGGGTGTCTGTTTGTGTCTTTATTGAGGCGTCTGTTTTGAGCGGAATATTTTTTTTTTATACTTTATATGTTAAAACTTGTATTGATTATTCTAATCTTCTGAAGGTCTTTCAGATGAGACTATAAATCAAAGTATTGTGTTCCTTATGCGTATAGGACACGTTGCGCAAAATATTATCAAATTTCCTACTGCATTTTTTGCAAAAGAAAGGGCCACGTCAATTATTTATTTGTTTGATTTGTTGGTCAAGTTAGCACTTTTTGTATGATTTTGAAATGTGCATTTTCAGGAGCACAGTTTTGGGCATTGCCAAGGTAAATTAGGCAAATTCTTATTAACGGTTACGTGTAGTGATATTTCATTGTCTTCACTCTGTTCTTCCCTTCGAATTGTATTGTGGCCAAAGGCCGAAGTAAAATAAGTGATTTCAGTGTTTTGTTCAATGTTCTTCAGTGTTCTTCTTCTCTCTCTCTCCTCTCCTTCTCTCCTCTCTCTCTCTCTCCCTCTCTCTCTCTCTCTCTCTCATCTTCTCTCTCTCTCTCTCCTCCTCTCTCTCTCTCTCTCTCTCTCTCTGCGTATGCGTGTGCGTGTGGTGTGTGGTGTGTGTGTGTGTGTGTGTGTGTGTGTGTGTGTGTTGTGTGTGTGTGTGGGTGGGGTGGGTGCAAGTGTGTGGGTGTAGGTGTGGGAGTCACTGACAGGCTGTCTGTCGTGTGAACTTTGTTTCCCAATTGTGCAGTCCCATCTGTCTCTGTGTTCTCTTTACCACCTGCTTTATTCAGCCTCTTTCCTCTCTCTCTCTCTCTCTCTCTCTCTCTCTCTCTCTCTCTCACTCTCTCTCTCTCTCTCTCTCTCTCTCTCTCTCTCTCTCTCTCTCTCTCTCTCTCTCCTCTCTCTCTCCACCAGTCTCTCTCTGTCTGTCTCTGTCGTCTGTCTGTCTCTTGTCTGTCTGTTTTTGGTGTGCTGAGTGTGTGAAAGTCAATTTAAAAATCAAAGATTTGTTTTCAGAGGGTACATCAAGTAAGTAATCAATGTGGTTTTTAATCATGTGTGTATGTGCGTGCGTGCGTGCGTGCATGCGTGCACGCGTGTGTGTCTGTGTGTACGTGTGTGTGTGATAGAGAGATATAGAGATAGACAGAGAAAGGCAAAAATACAGACAGGCAGGCAGACAGGCAGTTAAGCAGAAAGCCTAACAGACAGACAGACAGACGTACAAACAGAAACAGAAAGATAAGTTTGTGTAGCTATATAATTATTGCATTTTTCACATACACGTTATACATCATGATTTGTATTGTGCAAAATACCGCTAAGAATGCCTCATCTTTAAGAAAAGTACCGCCTGCACAAGTTCTAATTTTCACAAAACATAGCCACGCCTTACATTAAAAAAATTGATAGCTAATAAACGAGCTAATGAAATTATCTGCTCATGACATTTTCATTGCAGTTACCTAGCGCTATTAGAAAAAATAAATCCATAAGTCTCATGTGGCTGATTATATCTTTTCAGAGACAATTTTCCACCACGTTTCAAAAACAAACATCAATTCATGTTTGTTTATTGAAATACTTTATGTAAAAACTGCATTTACTGCAACCGATTACACAGACATGGGCCATGTGGCACACACTGTTAGACTGATCAATGAAACAGCTGTTTAAGGACTCGGGGATTATTTTTGTATTATATTGTATTGTGCTGTATACTGTTTTCAGTCACGTACTTAGAAATAATTTCAAAACATGTTTAGCACACCAGTTCATATCAACATCCATGAAAAAATAATAAAAGGGTAAGGTGTCCCCATAGCGTAAGTGGTCGTAGGGGGAGTGAAGCATCAGAGACCTCAGCTTCTCTAAAGGCCAGCGTATCGAGGGCGGCGCCCATCTCCTATCCCTCGCTGCTTTATCTTCCCTGACCATAAAGAGGGCAGGTACCCATTTAACAGTTGGGTGAACTGGTGGACTGTCCTGAAGCCAAGGCGCGCAAAAGGTCACCCATCCAATTGGTAACCACTGTCGATGCTGCTTAACATTGGCTGGGAGAGAGCAAGTGCTCTTATCACTGAGCTATCCATCAAACATGACCCAAAATAATCGAAGTAAAAATATTCGACATAAGACTTGAAGCTTAAACTCTGTCGAGACTGCGAACGCTAAAGAAAAGAATTCCTCAATTTCTCATAAAAACCTTGTTTTACCCGATTCACACGCTCACAGATACAAAAAGAATTGTCATAATATATTTGGAATGATTTCTCTCCCGACTTGCAATCTGTGCATCAGCAGACCACCTGATGGAGGAAAACAGACAATAAGTTTTCACAGGAAGTTTGCAGCCGGCTGAGGAGTTCTTAAAGCCGTTGCAACAACCACTTTACGACAACCACTTAAAGACACAACAACTTCCTTATTTCTGAGGTTACGTAGTTGAATCAAAGTCATCATTAACACATTCGTTAATGCCTGGTCTTGATACAGTGAGCATTTATTCTCGTCACTACTATTGAACTGCGCATCGAGTTTTGCTGATGAGATGAACATGACATGAGCGCCTAAGTTTCGTTATTGTGAGGTCACAGTCCTAATTGGATTAATGATTGTAGAATGTGCTGAAGCATGCCCATCATTAAAACTTTCAGTTTACCATACTTCCTTCACGTTCACCTGTCCCGTAGTCCCCACGGTGGAGGAAGCTGGCTGCAAAATCTTACCATACTAGCATCACAATAAACGTGTGCGTGCGTGTGTGCATATGCGTGCGTGCGTGCGAGCGTGCGTCTGCGTGCGTGCGTGTGTGTGTGTGTATCCGCGCGCGCGCGCGTGTGTGCGTGTGTGTGTATGTGTGTGTGTGTGTGTGTGTGTGCGTGTGTGTGTGTGTGTGTGTGAGTGTGTGTGTGTGAGTGTGTGTGTGTGTTATGGAGGGACGGTAGAAGGAGGGCAAGGTAGAGGGGTAGAGAAGGAGAGCACTCACATTTTCATATTGGAAAATATCTCTTCCTCCATCTCTACTGTCATCTTCTGTCTGTTTCTCATTACCTTTGCGTCTATATACATACTCGCTCTGTCTCTGTCTCTCTCTCTCACTCTCTCTCTCTTTCCTTCTGTCTCTCTCTCTGTCTCTGTCTCTGTGTTTCTCTCTTTATCTCTCTACCCCTCTCTCTCTCCCTCTCTCTTTCCCTCCCCCCCTCTCTCTCAAATCTTTCTCTTTCTCTAAACTCTGTCTCTCTCTATCTCTCTGGATCTCTGTCTCTCTGTCTATTTGTCTCTGTTTCTGTCTCTTTCTCTTCTCCTCTCTATTTCTCTCTATCTCTTTCTCTCTCTCGCTCACTCTCTCTCTTCCCCCCTCTCTTCTCTCTCTCTTTATCTTTGTCTGTCTGTCTGTCTGTCTGTCTGTCTGTCTGTCTGTCTGTCTGTCTGTCTGTCTGTCTGTCTGTCTGTCTGTCTGTCTGTCTGTCTGTCTGTCTCTCTCTCTCTCTCTCTCTCTCCTCTCTCTCTCTCTCTCCTCTCTCTCTCTCTCTCTCTCTCTCTCTCTCCTCCCTCTCCTCTCTCTCCTCTCTCTCTCTCTCTCTCTCTCTTTCGATAGATGGTCGTCAAGAGCTTTTCCATCAGTCCTGCTGCTGTAGGTTGAGGGAGGGAGAGAGAGAGACGCAGTAAATAGCCCAGCTGTCATCAGAGGGGCTCATCTTCATCACAGCCTCATGGACCCCCACACTGCTGACACATCGCCCACAATTTCCCCATCAGCCCTCATCCGGCACAAGCAGCAAAAGCCGATCACTCAGACAGTACAGAAGCAGTAGCCTAGTCTCTCTCTCTCTCTCTCTCTCTCTCTCCTCTCTCTCCTCTCTCTCTCTCTCTCTCTCCTCATCTCTCTCTCTCTCCTCTCTCTCTCTCTCTCTCTCTCTCTCTCCCTCTGTGTCTCTCTGTGTCTCTGTGTCTCTGTCTCTGTCTCTGTCTCTGTCTCTGTCTCTGTCTCTCTCTCTCTCTCTCTCTCTCACTCTCTCTCTCTCTCTCTCTCTCTCTCTCTCTCTCTCTCTCTGTCCTGTGGAATGTTTTCCTTTTCTTACATTGCGCTTCTGTTTGCCTGTCTTTGTCTAGGTAGGTGAGCGAACATTGGTGAAAACAACAATATAAAAATTCCTCTTTTTTGTTTTTTACTAATTAAACTGTAATGTAAACAAAAGAGCCAGAAATGAAAATGGAAGCTTAGAATTCAAAAATTAAAAACATTTTAAAGAATCAAAACAGACAGACAGGCATACATTCTTTTTTCTTTTCTCATACAGTAAGTAATCTTATTTACAGCTTAATTTTGACTACAAAAGGTATTGATTAAGGGTCATGTTTCACATCGAATACATAGTTATTGACAGGTTTAAAGTTAATTGGCCTCAATATAATTTTTTTGAGATAGGAAATAACATGGAGGTGCAATACAATAGATCGTGATTTTTATAATTCCAAGCCAGGACTACAACAACATACACCATAGGAATCCAATAGGAAACAAAGTAAAAACTGTGCCAGCACCACAATCCTTGTTTTCTGGGGAAAAAAAGTACCTTAAATTTCTGAAGCAAGAAATCAACAACAGAAGGCAGAACAGAAGAAAAAAAACCTGATTTATAGAAAAAAAAGAAAAACGTGTGACATAAGAAAGAGAACAAATACAGCCTTGATTACAGGTATACATACATAGAGCAACAAAAATAGCAGAATAAACAGCATCAACAGCTACCGCAACAAAACAGAAAGAACAAGGAAACAAAGAACAAGACGGTGGAGAAAAGAATAACAAAATCAAGAAAAGAATAAACAGAACAAGACCCCCCCAAAAAAAATCCCGGACACACAAAGCGCATTACAAACCACAGTAGACTAAGACAAACAAAAACCAAAACAGATGGACATTTTCAACACAATATATAAGCAAAGAAACACCAAAGAAAATAGACAGGCGAAGAAAAAAAAGCATCAACAACACGCAAATAATTATTAGAGAAAATATACAAAAAGAAGATGCGCAAAACACAATACATACATAGACTGAATTAAAGGTAAATATCCACAGACTCAATACAACGAAATCACAACTGTCAAAGACAGCAAAGGAGCGACATGAAGAAACATAATAATAACAAAAAAGAAACAGAACAAAAGCAAGAAGAAACAAAACAGCAACAAGAGGAAACAAAACAGCAACAAGAAGAAACAAAACACAACAAGAAGAAACAGAACAGCAACAAGAGGAAACAGAAAGCAACAAGAAGAAAGAAAACAGCAACAAAAAGAAACAAAAGAGCAACAAGACGAAACATAACAGTAACAAGACGAAACATAACAACAACAAGAAGAAACCTAACAGCAACAAGAGGAAACACAAGAGCAACAAGAAGAAAAAAAACAGCAACAAGACGAAACAAAAGAGCAACAAGACGAAACAGAACAGCAACAAGAAGAAACAAAACAGCAACAAGAAGAAACATAACAGCAACAAGGAGAAATATAACAGCAACAATAAGAAACATAACAGCAACAAAAAAAAGAGAACAGCAACAAGAAGAAACGTATAATGCAAAAGAGAAACAAAACAGCAGCAAGAGGAAACAAAACAGCAACAAGAAGAAACGTAAGAGCAACAAGAAGAAACACATTGATGTACTCACATCACAAGGTCGGCAGACATGTTCATCGACTCAAAATGGCAGCAGCAGTTTCCACGCAATCTCTAGTTTCAACAGCTCTGGAACCAAACCAGAAGGAAAAAAACATTGCATGAAAATGGTGTAGGGATGTGCTGCTTGTATAATCTGGAATGATAGATTGGTTAGTATGGTTGTGTGCGTGCGTGCGTGTGGAGTGTGTGGTGTGTGTGTGTGTGTGTGTGTGTGTGTGGTGTGTGTGTGTGTGTTGCGTGTGTGTGTGTGTGCGCGTGTGTGTATGTGTGTACATACATATACAGGTTATTCATCCGTTTTGAGAGAGAGAGACAGAGACAACAGACAGACAGACAGACAACAACAGACAACAGAAGATAGATAGACAGAACAACACAGACAGACAGACAGACAGACAGAGAAGACAGACAGGAAGACAGACAGAAAAGAAAGACAGACAAGACAGAAACATACAGAAGGCAGACAGAGGCAAGACATAGACAAAAGGAACAGAAATAGAGATTAATGATAGTACAGAGAAGAAGGAGAATACGGACAGGAGAGGGAGAATAGGGACATGGAGAAAAAAAGGAGAGAAAGAGAGAGAGAGAGAGAGAGAAGAGAGAGGAGGGAGACAGAGACACAAAACAGAGACAAGAAACAAAAGAAGACAGAAGACAGCAGACAGAGGCAGAGACAGAGACAGGCATGACAAGACAAAACAAAAACTGTGACAGAGACAGAGTCAAAAACAGAGACAGAGACAAAAACAGAGACAAAAACAGAGACAGACAGACAGAGAGATAGAGAGACGGGGAGACAAAAAGAGCGAAAGAGGAAGAGAGAATCAAATCAAACTAAATCAAATCAACACGCACGGATCAAACTCTTATTTTTCAGGAATAAGGATAAAAAATCTCAGTGTGATTTACATGCAGCTCCCGCCCTAAAGATCGACAGACATACATACAGACAGACAAACAGACAGGCAGACAGACAGACAGACACACACACACACAACACACACACACACACACACACACACACACACACACACACACACACACACACACAGTTGTTGTTTTGATTTTTTTTTATTTTCTTTTCTTTAGATAGATGGCTTGATGGAAAAAAGCAAATCGATGCTTACTTAATGTACCATCTGGAAAAAAAAAATTGATTGATTGATTGATTAATTGACACACATGCACACACACACACACACACACACACACACACACACACACACACACACACACACACACACACACACACACACACACACACACACACACACACACACACACACACACACACAAGAAGTAGATCAGAACGAAATGAGCAGATGAAAAAACACAGACACAGATTGAGACAAAAAGAGACACACACAGAGAGAAAGCATACCCAAGTACACACAAGCAGAAACAAACAGACATGACAGAGAGAAAAAAAAAAAGATAATTCCTAGTTTACATGGCCATCTTCAATGTTAGCTATTCACGTCACTAAAAATTTCGCCCATTGTTTATGAAGCAGAGGAGGTTTTTCTTGGCCTGTCTTGGTGGGTATAACAGCAACAAACTCCTTAACGATTTGTTTCATTTCTCTGCTTTGCCATTCGCCTGCATCGATTGCTAATCGATACTAACCGCTGTAATGGCTTCATTGTGCTTAGCGGGTCGATATCGGCATCACAATAGTGGGCACAATTCGGGATTCTTTTTTTTAAGGGGGTGGGGTGAGGGGTCGGTAATGGGGGGATGGGGTGGCTGAAGGTAAATTGGCGTATTTTCTCTGTTGGTCTGTTTGTTTATTTGTTTGTTTGTTTGTCTGTGTCTGTCTTCATCTCTTTGTTTCTCTATGTCGCTGTCTTTGTCTGTCTCTGTTTATTTTTCTGTTTGTCTGTCTGTCTGTCTGCCTGCCTGCCTGCCTGCCTGTCTGTGTGTCTGTGTGTCTGTGTGTGTGTGTCTCTCTCTCTCTCTCTCTCTCCTCTCTCTCTCTCTCTCTCTCTCTCTCTCTCTCCTCTCTCTCTCTCTCTCTCTCCTCTCTCTCTCTCTCTCTCTCTCTCTCCTCTCTCTCTCTCTCCAAAAGTGGTTAGAGAAGAATGGGATGGTGAGAGTATTAGGGGTTAGCAATGACAAAAACAATGGAGCTGGAAAATTAAAGATTATTATGTTATTATGTAACAGTTCTCTTTCCCTCGAAAGAAAGGGTATACTTATTTTCAATAAAACTACGTGAACACCTTTTCCGTTAGTATCATTGTTACATCATCATCATCATCATCATCATCATCATCATCATCATCATCATCATCATCATCATCATTATTATTATTATTATTGTTATTATTAGTAGTATTAGTATTAGTATTAGTATTATTAGTATTATTATTATTATTATTATTATTATTATTATTATTATTATTATTATTATTATTATTATTACTATTATTATCATCATCATCATCATCATCATTATTATTATTATTATTATTATTATTATTATTATTATTATTACTATAGCAAAGTTTGTGATAACGATGTGGATAACATCAACAAAACTGATGATGATGACGATAGTTGTTACTTTTTCTACTTTTGCAGTGTCAGAATTAAAGCATCTCCCCACACGTGTTTATCATTGTATATTTAATCAAAACAAACACAAAGTATAGCACTTATCCATACTTGCAGACATAGTATGTACAAAGTAATACAAAAGTGACACAAGTCATGACATATGTGAAACATCTTCAGCATCAAGGTGAAGGCAGCAGCAGCAGTGGCAGCAGCAGTGGCAGCAGTGGCACCAGAAATGACATCATCAGTAGGAATACCAGCTGTCATCAACATAAAAAATAGAACAACAAAAACAAGAACAACAACCTAACAAATCAAGCTGCAGATGTCTTCTGCAAAGCAATAATTGTGAAAAATACAAAAATCGCAAGCAAGCAATTCGCAAACAAACAAACATCACTCACAATCTCACAAATGGCAAATATCTTTAGAAAAAAACCAGATAAATCTAATGGATACAGGCGGAAGTAGCTTCCCTTGCCAGCCTAGGCCCCAGAAGGTGACAGACAAAAGATGGCCGGCTGTCCATTCAGAGTTCTCTGCGCTTTGAGTTGAGCAGCCTGTGACCCTCTTTGGGGAATGGGACTTCATTCCAAACACGTGCCCCATGCCCCTAACTAGCACAGCGCTGTGGAGTTTAATAGGACAGGAAAGCTGGTTTCCTGGGCTGTTTTAATGAAAACACACTGGTTGAATGTGGACATCGGTGTGTGTGTGTGTGCGTGTGTGTGTGTGTGTGTTGTGTGTGTGTGTGTGTGTGTGGGGTGTGTGTGTGTGTGTGTGTGTGTGTGTGTGTGTGTGTGTGTGTGTGTGTGAGGGGGGAGAGAGAGAGGGGGGGGGAGAGAGAGAGAGAGACAGGGAGAGAGAGAGAGAGACAGGGAGAGAGAGAGAGTGAGAGAGAGAGGGAGAGGGAGGGAGAGAGAGAGAGAGAGAGAGAGAGAGAGAGAGAGAGAGAGAGAAAGAGAGAGAGAGACAGACACAGAGAGAGAAGAAATCATGGGAAACAATAGCTACCATTTTTAATGATGAAACTGTTTAAGAAAAGATCATAAGATGCAAAAACATAAATAAAGATAGCAAAAAAAAGCACAGTCAAATAGACTAACAAAAAAAGAGAACAAGACATGTAAAGATAAAAAAGAAAACCCTTTTCCATATCTAAGAAACCACAAATCTGATTAGAGCACACAATTCTTAGGAACACTGAAAACCCATTTTGAACAAGGAAATTGTTATGATGCTCTAAAAAAAGCAGCATATGTAAAAACAAAATATAACTATCAGAAACAAACAAGTTTGAACGTTTGTAGTTCTCTTCGTCTCTGTATCTGTCTTGTCTCTGTCTCTCTGTCCTGTCTCTCTGTCTCTGTCTCTGTCTCTGTCTCTGTCTCTCTCTCTCTCTCTCTCTCTCTCTCTCTCTCTCTCTCCTCTCTCTCTCCTCTCTCTCTCTCTCTCTCCTCTCTCTCTCTCCTCTTATTCTGTGTGTGTGTGTGTGTGTGTGTGTGTGTGTGTGTGTGTGGTGTGTGTGTGTGTGTGTGTGTGTGTGTGTGTGTTTCTATCTCTCTTTTGAACTTTTTTGTTGATGCTGGTGGCTTGTGTTTTATTTTGTTTTGTTGCTGTTTTGTTTTATTTGTTTGCTTTGCTGTTAAAAAAAAATCAGGCCAAGGGTCGGATGAAAAGTTTAATGTAATGACTTATCCTTGAAAAATAAAGATTATTCATTATTTATAAATTTATTATCTCCTATAGACTTACATATGCATACTACACAACAAACACACACACAAACAACACCACATACACAGTATCACATAAACCCCCACCCAGCGCACACACACATAACACCGACACACACACACACACACACAACAACATCACAACACACACACGTTATAACACAACTACAACATACACACACACACACATCACCCAAACCATGCACTCCACACAACATCACACACACATACACACATGCACACACACATACACACAGCACACCACACACAACTAACACAACACGTTATACACTACATACACACACACACATCATCCAACACCCCACATCGCTCCCAATTCACACACACACACACACACACACACACACACACACACACACACACACACACACAACACACACACACACACACACACACAACAACCAACAACAAACAACAAACCACAGACACACACAAACCCACACACACACACACACACACACACACACACACACACACACACACACACACACACACACACACAACACACACACACACACACACACACAACACAAACAAACAAACAAACAAACAAACAAACAAAAACCACAGACACACACAGAGACACACACACACACACACACACTCACACACCACACACACACACACACACACACACACACACACACACACACACACATATGACGTGCTGCTAATCACGACCCCATTGAAAGCAAACACCACAGTGAAGAAAACTTTGTAGGGTACAAGGGGAAAGAAGCCCTAGCCCTTCCTGTTCACCCTGTCATGGCGGAAAGCGGCACTGCTACGCAATCAGATCCCTGCTTTTAAGGCCATAGGGAGCCTTGCTTTTCTCACTGGATCCCCAGTTTCAAGTGATAATGAAATCCCCTGCCAGATTTATTTTTAGTTTTTGTGTGGTCCTAAACATGAAATGAAATTTCTCTATGGTATGTCTTGTATGGTCCGTGTGTCGGCTTTAGTATCGCTTTCTTTCTGGCTGTCTCTGTCTTACTCTACAAGTCACACGCACGCCCCCCCCCCCTCTCCCCCCCCCCCCCCCCCCACACACAAACACACACACAGATTCAGATTTCTCTCTCTGTCTCTGTCTGTCTCTGTCTGTCCTCTGTCTGTCTGTCTGTCTGTCTGTCTGTCTGTCTGTCTGTCTGTCTGTCTCTCTCTCTCTCTCTCTCTTCTCTTCTCTCTCTCTCTCTCTCTCTCTCTCTCTCTCTCTCTCTCTCTCTCTCTCTCTCTCTCTCTCTCTCTCTCTCTTTCTCTCTGTCACCCTCAGACACAAACACACACGTGCGCGCGTGTGCGCGCACACATACACACATACACACACATACACACGCCGCAACACTTCAAAATCAATGCACCATCGTTGGAAGGTATTGTAGTAAACACTGTACCACTGAACTTTAAGTGGATCTACTTTACTCTGCCTACTGTCCATAGAGTCTGACCGACAGAAAGCTCAGTGCTGTCCACTCTTGCCCAGGCCACCAGCTTTGTCAGCAAGAGATGTTATCTAAGAACCAAGGACTACACTGAAACGTCAACATGTTTTTGAAATGTTGTGTTGAGATTGTCTTCTGCTATGATCAATTTTTAAAATAACATCCTTCTTCTGCAATGATTGGTTTTTAAAATAGCAACCTTCTTCTGCAATGATTGGTTTTTAAAATAGCAACCTTCTTCTCCTATGATCGGTTTTTGAAATAACATCCTTCTTCTACTATGATCTGTTTTTAAGATAACAACCTTCTTCTCCTATGATCGGTTTCTGAAATAACATCCTTCTACTATGATCTGTTTTTAAAATAACAACCTTCTTCTCCTATGATCGGTTTTTGAAATAACATCCTTCTTCTACTATGATCGGTTTTTGAAAATAGCAACCTTCTTCTCCTATGATCGGTTCTTAAAAATGACAACGCGTGATTGCTATCAGAGGAGAAAAGAAAAGTTTGAAGCTTAATTGACTACATCTTGTTGATTACGAGCCATACATACCCGCCTTTCCTCAAGTATGTACTTCATTTCTAACTATGATTAGCGGTGTGAGGAGCTGCAACATTGGGTTTTGTGGATGAGCTCTAGGGTGTTAAGCTGGGCAGCAATCCAACACTAACTGCTATCGATTGAAATCTTCGATACTTGCTGTTGCATATCTGGCTGAATGAAACCAGCGCAGCATCCCGCCTTTGAAAGTAGGTCTTTGAATTAGAAATGCTTGAAGAGAAAATAAGTAAAGATATAGGGTAGGAGATATTACAAGAGACAGACATTTTCTGTCTTGGTCAAACTAATCAAGACTTGCAAGATCCCTTGTAGTATTCTTATGGTGGTTTTTTGTTTTCAGATTGTTATATTACACTTCTGTCTATGTTGTGTCTGCCTCTCTCTCTCTCTCTCTCTCTCTCTCTCTCTCTCTCTCTCTCTCTCTCTCTCTCTCTCTCTCCTCTCTCTCTCTCTCTCTCTCTCTCCTCTCTCTCCTCTCTCCTCTCCTCTCTCTCCCTCCCTTTCTCCTGTCTCTCTCTCCCCCTCTGTGTCTCTGTCTCTCTCCCTCTCTCTCTGTGTCTCTTTCTCTCTGTCTGTCTGTCTGTCTGTCTGTCTCTGTCTCTGTCTCTTCTCTCTCTCTCTCTCTTCTCTGTCCTTCTCTGTCTCTCTCTCTCTCTCTCTCTCTCTCTCTCTCTCTCTCTCTCCTCTCTCCTGCCTGCCTGCCTGCCTGCTCCTGCCTGCCTGCCTGCCTGCCTGCCTGCCTGCCTGCCTGCCTGCCTGCCTGCCTGCCTGTCTGTCTGTCTGTCTGCTCTGTCTGTCTGTCTGTCTGTGTCTGTCCTGTCTGTCGTCTGTCTGTTTCTCTGACTTTTTCTATATATCTTCTTGGGGTGACCCCCCCCCCCCCCCTCTCTCTCTCTCTCTCTCCTTGTTCTACTTCTTATGTCCATTCCTACAATGGCTTTTGTTGTCGTTATTTTTTTTCTAGTCAAGCATAGAAATACACTTGAATCCACATTCTGAACATATCAAAGGGAGGAGGAAGCTGGTAATTTGAAAACAAAAACAACGTAGGATGAACAAGCACAAACAGAACAAAGAAAAGGTGAACAACACACTGGCAGTGGAAATAAAGAATAAAAACAACAACAACATCCTTATAGATTCCAGTTACTCCCAAAACAAATTTGCCAGCACCAAGCTGTCAATGCTGTGCACCCAACAACACGCCCAACAAAAGAGAACAGGCCATCAGAGAATGTCTGCCTCTGGCTGCTTCCTTTTTTTTCCTTCTCTGCAGAATTCCTTCTTTCCTTCTTGCTGTTGACCTCTGTAATCTGAGGACACAAATGGAAGCTGGCAGTCCATCAGCTATATTCTAAATCACTGTTCTCTTTAACTACCGCCTTGTTTCTGCAGAAAGGCAAGAAGGTAGGTCTGTAGAAGGTATGGAGGATGAACAGCCATCATTACCGTTCGGACCATTCAGTGGTATTCTTTTCTTTAATTAGTCTTCCATCTCTGCAAAAAGCACAATGATTCTGGACAAAGTGCTTTATAAAGTAGCCATAATTTCTATTTGATTATGGTTTAGGTTCACATTGAAGAAAACTGACCAAAACAACAAAGGGCATGCAGCTACGTAGCAGTAGGCATCCGTCCGTCTCGGAAGACTATGGAGTTGCGCTCTAGGCTCTACAGCGCAAAGCAGCCAAATGACATGCAGCTAAGGGCCAGGTAACAACTATAAAAAAAGTCTCTGCGTTTCAGGATGTCTGGTAAACAGCGATGCTGGACAATAATTTATGTTCCCATGGATTTTTAGTTTTTGAATAAAGCGTTACTGGAAGCAGTATCGCAGTTTTACGTTACTCTGTAGAAGACAGGGGAGGAAGAGGAGGAGGAAAAGGAGGAGGACGACAACGAGGAGGAGGAGGATAAAGAGGAGGAGGAGGAAAAAAGAACAAGAACACGAACAAGAATAAGAAAAAGTACCAGAAGAACCAGAAGATTAAGAACCAGAACCAGACCAAAAAAAAACAAACAAAACCAACAACACTTAAGCATCAGGAAAAACAACAAAACTAAAAAGAAGAATACAATTATGAAGACAAAGAACAAGAACAAGAAGTGGACAGTAGTAGAAAAAAAAAACACAAATCAACATACTCTCAAAGCAAATTCTGAGCCACACCACAGAGCTGGCAGCATGAACACTGTGCACGCAACATCAGAAACAGAACAAACCAGGCCACACCATCAGGGAATGCAGGCTTCAAGAGGCCCGGCCCCCCTCTTTTTCTTTTCTTTTCTTCACAAAATAGTTTTTGTTTTCTTCACTACGTCCGCAATGTGATCATAGAAATGAAAGCTGGTGTTCCATCACTATTCTCCCTTTCTGTTCTCCATCAATTACCTTCTCATTCTAATATGCAACTAGCAGACAGTTGATTAGAAAGTGTGGCATATGAATAATTTCAGTTCAATGTTGTTGTTTTTCATCCGCAAAGTAACAGATTTAGTTTTTTCATTGTGGAGCACACTTTAAGTCGTTATCTTCTTTCTGCTTCAAATGAATGTGTGTACAATGCGTTATTTTTAAAAAAAAGTTCATATCAATGACTTCAGTTCTCTTTTGAAAACATATCCGTATGTTTTTTCTTCAGTTATTTTTTTATGTCCCTACAGAATGCAGCGTTGGTTAGAATGAATGAAATACGGTTTCAAATCACAAACCCGTTCCATTGCTTTTCTGTTTGTTCATGTTTTATTTGAGCAGTTTAGAAACTTGGAAACACAATGTTAGGCCTTTTTTACTATGGAACATGTAATAATAACATTTTTACAGCTTATTTGACGGCATTTTAGAGTTGTTTATGAAGACAGATATTGGACGGTATGTACTCATTGATTTGTGGGTGCCCTTCTGTATATTTTTGTTTGTGGCTCTGAGTGTCTGTCTGTCTGCCTGATTGTCTGACCGCCTGTGTGTCCGTCCGTCTGTCTGTCTGTCTGCCTGTCTCTCTGTCTCTTTGTCTCTCTGTCTCTGTTTCTGTCTGTCTCTCTGTCTCTGTCTCGCTCTGTCTCTCTATGTCTCTGTCTCTGTCTCTCTCTGTGTCTCTCTGTCTCTGTCTCTGTTTCTGTCAGTCTGTCTGTCTGTCTGTCTGTCTGTCTCTCTCTCTGTCTGTCTGTCTGTCTGTCTGTCTGTCTGTCTGTCTGTCTGTCTGTCTGTCTGTCTGTCTTCCCTCTAACATCTCAAGCAAGCATTACTGCTCTATGGCAAAAAATGAAGAAAGAGAATGATAATAACAACGAAATACAACATCAGCAACAAGAAACGATTGGAGCAAAATAGCACAAACAATGCAACAGAAAGAGCAAAAAAATAATACAGCAAAAGGCAACAGAAAAAAAAAAATCAACCCCCCCCCCCCCCCCCCCCCCCCCCCAAGATACCCTCAAAACAAACTTCGGGCTACAAAGCTGTCAACACTGTATACCCAACAACAAAATAGAGAGCAAAAAAACCCAGACCACACATCATCAGGGAATCCATGCTTCTGAATGTTCTCCATTTTCTTCCTTCACAGTAGAATTCTATTTCTTTTCTTTTTTCTCCTCTATGCCTACCTCTGCAATCTGATGTCAGAGATGACAGCTAGTGGCTCGTCAGCCTTTTCTCTTTTCTGTTCTCATCAGCTCCCCCCCCCCCCCCCTTCCCATTGTAACAAAAAGCCAAAGGATGGTTTGACAGAAGGTATGGCCAAATGAATAATCATATTTCTTTTCTTATTAACTGTATAGCAGTATTGTTTACATTAATTAGTTTTCCGTCGAAACAAAATGTAGCAATAGACTAAAATGGAGTTTGTGAAAAAGCTATGACAGTTATGTGATCCATTTTTATTATGTTTTCTTTTTGCTTATGTTTTCTCTTGACATTTTTCAGCAGTTGGAAGTGCAGTATGAAACATACTGAAATGGTGCAGGTAAGAATGAGAAAAAAGAAAAGGTCATTGGGTGTATGTATGTGTGCACGCCTGCGTTTCAGAATAACATGTACAGCATTATTCTGGGCGATATGTTCTCTTGGGTTCTAGGAGTTTTGCTATGTCTATGCCTGTATCTTTTCTGTATCTCTACTTGTTTTCCTTTATGTGCATGCAAAAGTCAAATTTCTAATGATACATACAATAGACAATTCTTTCATCTTGCCCACCAGAAAAATAGAACAGGTAAACATCGACAAAACTTTAAAAACGTGTACGTGTGTGTGTGTGCACTTGAATAAGTTTGTACGCATTAGCATATGTGTCGCTCCACCACAAAATGGGTTGCTTAGCACATAATCCACTTTTCCGCTAAGAGCCATTTAAGGCAGGTGGGGTCAAGTTGCTAATTTTGATATTTTGATTGATTATTAAAGAATAACAGTTATTCTACCTCAAAATGAAAGATCAAGTCATAATTTTATCTCCTTTTGCCATAAAACGTGTTTTAAAAATATGCAAGCCCTCATTTTGACCACCTATTACGATGCTAACTTTGTCATTTACTCATTTCCTGCAGTCTAGTATTTCAACTTGCAATAACTTTTCATAGAATTGTCCAATTTTCAATCTGTTTTTTTGCATTGTATAGCCATTTTATTGCTGCTTGAGAACATATCAATAACTAAAAATTGACCTCAGGTGCAACGCAACTGTGGTGGAGTGTCACATAATTATATGTTTTGCAATGCTTGTAGGTGTGTGTGTAATAATGTATGTTTTAAGATTGTTAAGAACCAGCTACCCCCGGACTAAAGGATTATCCTAGCTTCAGCCTAATCAACATTTACTTTATCTCTCTTACTGTATCTCCGCTTAATTCTTGTTTAGCAAAATTTTGTTCAGGCGATGTCCTTTGTAACACGGCGGAAGTAAATCAACTTCCATATCAAATCTCCAACAACTTCTAACCTAGGGAGCATGGTCAGAACAGTAAAAAATTAGCATTGTGTATACCCGTTTTAAGTCACGGTAATTTTGCCTGCTTGAAATTCAGGCTGCTCTCCCCGGGCCGGAAGAGCGCGTCGCCACAAGAGCGGAGCCAGCCATTATTTAATGCAGTATGGTCTCTGTCAAAAGTTTACACAAACTGACCTCAATTCAGAAGCTACATGTGTGTGTGGGAGTAGTCAGAACTATCACCCAAGGAAAATGTGTCTTGCACAATTCACTGGTGTGTCTCATGTTGACAACACAGCACTGTGGTATTCCTAATTCGGTAAGGGAGACAATTAAGACCACTCGATCACGGATTCTTTAAAAAAAAAAAAAAAGAAAGAAACACCCCAAAACTTTTACATCACATGTCAACAACTGCAATACCGCTTTTTTGTGGCACAGAAGATACAGTTTGCCAAGAAGAATGTGAAGAAGAAGAATGCGAAGAAGAAGAAGAATGCGAAGAAGAAGAAGAATGCGAAGAAGAAGAAGAAGAAGAAGAAGAAGAAGAAGAAGAAGAAGAAGAAGAAGAAGAAGAAGAAGAATGCGAAGAAGAAGAAGAAGAATGCGAAGAAGAAGAAGAAGAATGCGAAGAAGAAGAAGAAGAATGCGAAGAAGAAGAAGAAGAAGAAGAATGCGAAGAAGAAGAAGAATGGGAAGAAGAAGAAGAAGAAGAAGAAGAAGAAGAAGAAGAAGAAGAAGAAGAAGAATGCGAAGAAGAAGAAGAAGAAGAAGAATGCGAAGAAGAAGAAGAATGCGAAGAAGAAGAAGAAGAATGCGAAGAAGAAGAATGCGAAGAAGAATGCGAAGAAGAAGAAGAAGAAGAAGAAGAAGAAGCAGAAGAAGAAGCAGAAGCAGAAGAAGAAGCAGAAGCAGAAGAAGAAGACGGAGGAGGAGGAGGAAGACGGAGGAGGAGCAGGAGCAGGAGCAGGAGGAGGAGCAGGAGCAGGAGGAGGAGCAGGAGGAGTTAGAACAAGAAGAAGAACAAAGAGAACAAGAAGAACAAAAAGAACAAGAAGAAAACCGACAGCCTAACACAGTCCCCAAACAAATCTTCGGCCACAGAGCTGTCATCGCTGTGCGCCTAATAACAGATCCAGAACAAAGCAGGACGGACCATCAGGGAATGCAACCTTCTGGATGCCACCCTCCCCACCCCCCCACCCCCCCTCTCTTACCTTCTCACCATCCCTCCGCTCTTTCATCCTTTCCTGGTCCGCATAATTCCAATTTTTTTCTGGCTACCTCTGTAATCTGATTACAAAAATGAAAGCTAGTGGTCCATGGGTATTCTCTACTTCTGGTCCCTTTAATTAGTTTCCTGTTCTTATAAAAGCCAGAAAGTTGCTGAGTAGAAGCTAGGAGGAATTTAAATAAACCTTTTTTTTTTGGGGGGGGGGAGGGGGACTGCATTGCAGTGAGGTTTTTTCATTTAATATTTTCTTCCATGGCTATTAAAACGTGGCTATAGACTGAACAGAATGCACATAATGACAACTTCCTTTTTCGTTTTTTCCCCCAGTTCTTCTTAGATGTTTCCCCATGGTGTTCCAAGACCAAATATCGGCAGCAAAATGATAAGCTAACATTTGCCACAGGGAGAAAAAAATGACGAAATGTATGGATGCAATTTTATATCACATGTAAAAAAATATTTTAAAATCTGAAATGAGCAGTAGCTTCCAAAGGTTTTGTTAGTCTGTCTGTCAGTCTGTATATCTGTTGCACAATAACTGGCAGCATCAAACCAGACGCACAACAAAGCGCCTCAAACAGGATTGAATATAGCACTGACATGACCGCTTCTTTTTCTTTTTCGTTCATACAGCAATTAGTGTTTACTATCATACGAGCGAAAACGTGTTGCATTGCTTTTAGGCACCTGCAAATTAAAAAGGACCAGCGCATCCGACTTCCGCGAAGGAGAGAATTGTTATCTTTTTTAAGTTTATCTGGAAAATACGCCAGGAGAATGTACCACAAAGGCAGAAAATAGACCAGAAGGAGGTGACAGGAAAGAAAAAGAACAAGAGAGAAACAAAAGGAAGGGCTAGAAAAAGAGGGAATTCCTAACACAGAATTTCCAGAAGGTGGGGATGCTAGTTACAATGAGAGGCCCCCAACACTCCCACGTGGGAGCACTGACCCCACATGTTTTTTTTGGGGGACTAAAAGAAAAAATATCCATAAAAACGACATGTGCAGCTAGTCAAGATACTATTGATCGTAGATACTCCAGGAAAGGTAACTGGGTTGGGCACCAGCGGAAGTAACTCTATCATTCTGGTCTTGGCTGCAGCAGTGGATTCAAAAGGTTCATGGCTGTCTGTTCATTCAGAGCTGTACTCTTAGGCCTACAGCCTGCACATTCCTCTGAACGACCTTAAGATATTTTCTTCTTTCTTCGGCCAGGTCGCTCTTGCTCTCTCCGCTTCTAACTAGGTGATCAAACAGTTAAAATTCTGTTTCTTGTGCAAATTCAATTGAAAACACTAGGGTAAGGAGGTGGGGGAGAGGGGAGTTGTTTGTGTGCATGTGTGTGTGTGGTGTGTGTGTGTGTGCGTGTTTGTGTTGTGTGTGTGTGTGTGTGTGTGTGTGTGGTGTGTGTGTGTGTGTGTGTGTGTGTGTGTGTGTGTGTGTGTGTGTGTGTGTGTGTGTGTGTGTCTTTCCGTCTGTTTGTCTGTAAACTTTAGTGTCTCCTTTTAAAATATAATCAACTATCAATTTCGTGAGAGCGGTTAGGTAAAGTCGTAGTAATGTTTTGATAGCTTTCACATGAGGGAATTTGTTACCAAATTTGTTACTGAAAGAGAGTACAGACTCTAGCGAAAACGTGATAAACAGAGGAAATGAAAAAAAATTGAACACACAGAAGAGGAGAAATTAAACAGCTATTATGGTATCGCCCACCTGGCCACAAAGAGGAAAATAAATTTGAAATACATCAATACAACGTCATATATAAACAAACGGTGCAACTGCTTTTTGCTGCCACGGCTACCGTTTGTGTTATTCCCGATAAACCTACTACTAAGCTGTCGCAACTACTACCACTGTATCACTACTATTGCTACATGCAAGAGCGGACAATAGATGGGGATCGGACAATTATGGAGAAACTATAAACGAAGCATGTACAAAATATAGGACAAAAACAACCAACACTAAAACAAAACCATACACACGCACGCGCACGCACACACGCAGCACACCACACACACACACACACACACACACACACACACACACACACACACACGAACGTACGCATGCACGAACGTACGCAGGCACAAACGCGCGCGGCACGCACACACACACACACACACACACACACACACACACACACACACACACACACACACACACACACACACTGAAGTACAAGGGTGGAAAATAAAGCAAATAAGTGTTATTTTTAAGAACACTAACCTTCAACAGACTTTCAAAACTAAATGCCATACAACCAGCTGCCAACACTAAGCACAGACATACTAGCAGAATGAAGGCTAGCAGGCCAAACCACCAGGGAATGTGTGGCGCTAGGCAGCGGCTACCCCTTTCTTTTCTTCATAAGAACGATCGCATTTTTTCTTCTGTAGCTGTATAATCAGGTTATAGAAATGACATCGGACAACCGATGTGTATTCTGTGCCTCGCTTTTCTTATCAGTCTTCCTTTTCTATACGGTTAGTGTGGGTTTTTTTTCTGTTGCAAACAGTACTCTACATAGAATGTATCATACATTCTGAGTATGCTCAGTTATGTTTTTTTCGGGGAGTTTTGGTGTTTTGACAAAGCAAGTTGTTTTTGTTTGTAAATAAAATAGTTGTTTGATGCTTATAAAGCACATTTTGAAATGTTTGTTATAATTACATCATAAGATCAAATAATTTGGGAATCTGGTTTGCAAATATGCAGAACACTTAGGCAAATTGACTACTGCTGCTACTGTGGATATGAGAAATTGGTAAGTTAATTTCATAAGAAATCACAAACTTTACCATCAGAGTCATGAGCAATAGAAACCAATAAAAGCACAGACTACCCCTATTTACCCTCAATCCCTACAATTGAAAAGATCACACACACACACATACACACACACATACACCACGCGCACACACACACACACACACACACGCACCACACACACACACACACATACACACATACACGCACGCGCACACACCACACACACACACACGCACACACACACACACACACACACACACACACACACACACACACACACACACACACACACACACACACACACACACACACATGTACACGTGAGGGAACGTATCAGAGACCAAGATAATCAGACACACGGTAGAGACAAAGAGAAACAGAGATAGACAAAAACAGACACACAAAGAACTTTCCAAACGCGACATTTTAAAACAGATCACTAGATCAGTTGATGGAACACGATGGATCTTGAAGTCTTGTTTCGCAATCACCCCGAAGGCAGCAGCTTGTCCGAGGGAAAAATGGATGTCTATATTTTCCTCTTGCTGTGCCTCAATTTCCATCAAGTAGCCGGAGGACTGAAGATAAAAACTACGCATTTACGTGGCTTCTTTACTCCCTAATTTAGATCTGATCGATGAATTAAATTCAGTGGTGCATAATCCCTGATGCATAATCATCGCCCTTCTACATTACGTAAAACGGTGGCCGAAAAAGCACACCACTAACGAATAATCTCTCCTCTACAAAACTTTGTCTTTTTCTCTCTAACTAAATGTCATTGCTTTCTTGGAGTAGGCAAGAACGATCCTGTGTAGAACCCACGAAAAGAGCAAACTAGAATGAGGACAACAGGAAAGGTCAACTCGTGTAGAATGGGAAAGTGGAGCAATTTTGGAAACCATGATTGCACTGTTCGCCAAAGCCTGTTTTCCACACATATCCATAGGTCCTTGCCACATATGCACCCTTGAACTATCCCCATCCCATTACCCATCCCGTTCCACGCTCCTCCCCCTTCCTTAACTTTGGTAAAAGATAACATAACGAAGGGGAAGGAAATGGACATATCGTAAAATGAGAGTTTAAAAGCTGCTAAAACAGCTTTGTATTTAAAATATGTCAAAACATGTTTAAAATCTGATGAGCACAGACAACTGGCGTTGAAATAACGGTTTCTTTTCGTTGCTTGGTTGGCTGCTTTCTTTGTTTGGCTGTTTTGTTTTGTTTTTCACAGCGTGAAGGGAGGGGCGTAACGGTGGAAGTATGGATGATGGAGTAAGAAGTAAAAGCAGGGCAAAGAAAATAAAGTAAGTGTGTATGTGTGTGCGCGCGCACGTGCGTACACACACACGTGCACATAGGTGTGCGTATAGGCTTTCATGCTTTTCGTGTTCATATGTGTTCACCTGTACTTCTGTGCGTGTATGCGTCTGCAAAAAAACACAGACAATAGGATCTCTTTTCTCAGTGCCTTCTTATTCTCCTTTCAATAAGCTAACCACTAGCAGAAGATGCTTTAAAGTTCCTTATAGACAAAAGAACACGGAAACAAACAAAAATTTGGGTTTAGAATCACGAATGCATGCTTAAATTGTTTATGAATTTTAAAAAATGACATATGTAGCCTTTTTGAAATGACCTGGATTTACAATACCACGAGAAAAAGCGTTCGTTCTTTTTGTTTTCCTATGTCATTTTTTCATGGGCATGAAACAAAATGGGTCATGCCTTTGAGAATGAAGTGCTACAACCTTTAAGTGGTTCGTAGGTAGAGGCAGCAAAGAAATGATAAAAATTAGTGGATCATACAAAATGTGTATGAGTATAACACTGTTTGTCAGAGGAGAGGTAGCGAAATAGTCAGTGGGTTAAAGTGGTGTATTGCTGATTTTAAAGTCACTGATGGTTTGTGTTCGATCGAGTCCCCGCTGAGTTTCAATCTACATAAAGATACCCGCCTGAGTGTGTGTTTTGCGTGGTTGTTTAAGGTGGTCTTGTTTTTTTGTTTGTTTTAGTATGTTTAACCTTGGTGGTGTATCAGTTCCTGCAGAAGTCCAAGCTAGACTACAAAGTTTGCAAGTATAAACACAAGGAGACGTCAAAACCCAAACGGTAAAAATTCAGCTACCTTTTCCCAGAAGAGTAGGCTAGTAGTCACAGCCGCTAGGATAGATGCCACACTATGCCTAACATGTACCCTGACATTCTGAAGAGTGATGAGCACTTAAGGCTGAACCTGCTATTGAACACACTGGCAGTAGAAGTGATTGCAGAAATCCCAACGACTTCTCAAGGAGCTAAAAATAAGTCAGGCTGTTGGATGCTTAAACACCCAAAACCACCTTCTAACCCCATGTCCTATTCATTCCAGCACACTTACTTTCCTAGAAATCCTAGGTCATGTGGAACTAATGCAAAAAAGAGCACTGGACACAGAAATACAAAACACACCCCCAAAAATAATAATAATACGGAAAATGTGTAATATCACTAACAACAGGTGTGAATTTACACAGGCATTATCATGCTAGACCTGATCGGCTTAACTGGGTGCAGGTATTGTTGCGTGTGGATGGAATATCGATCCACTATGATGACTTGCCTTGTCAGCACAAAATAGCTAACCACTGGATTTAGCCAAGCTAAGCTAAAGAATATGAAGCTGTCCACTTTGTTTTTTGTGTGTGTTTATGTGTGTGTGTGTGTGAGAGAGAGAGAGAGAGAGAGAGAGAGAGAGAGAGAGATGAGAGAGAGAGAGAGAGAGAGAGAGAGAGAGAGAGAGAGAGAGAGATTTTCGATGATGATGAAATGAGCACTCATGTGTGTTTTGGTTGGGATTGTTTTACATCGAGTCCCCGTGTGCATCCCGTTTGTGTGTGTACAAAGGTGAGTGTGTGTGTGTGTGTGTGCGTCTGTGTGTGTTTGTGTGTCTGTGTGTTTGCATGTCTGTGTGTGTCTGTAGGTGTGTGTTTATATGCATGTTAGGTGCTCACGTCATTTCATTCCTTTCACCTCCCCTTTCGCACACCTTTCTTTTCAATTTCCTTCTCTGCTGCAATCATACCGGTGAATGTCAATGTGTTATTCTCTATGTAAAACATGTATTCAATGATTTATTCGTCTGTGATGGAAAACTGCCACATAAACTGCCGATGTGCCAACATTTGCATAATGTTCATCACAAATACAATCAGTCTTATTTCCTTAGTCGCAAATCGACCATCATCATCCTCCTCAGTATTATCTTTGTAATCGGCGTTAACATCGATATTGTTGTCGTCTTTGCTGTCATCATCAGCTTCATCGTCTGGTAATATAATTATCTCTTCCTTCCCCCCTTCCACCATCTTTTCCTTCTCCTTCTCCTCCTCCTCCTCTTCCTCCCTCCTCCTCCTCCTCCTCCTCCTCTCCTCCTCCTTCTTCTTCTTCTTCTTCTTCTTCTTCTTCTTCTTCTTCTTCTTCTTCTTCTTCTTCTTCTTCTTCTCTTTACATTATTTGTAGTCGTCTTTTCTCCCCCCCTCATCGACAGGTTTGTCTGTCTGTGTTTTTCTGTCTGTCCGTCCGTCCGTCCGTCAGTCTGGCTGTCTCTTTCTCTGTCTCCCAGTCTCTCAGTCTCTCCGTCTATGTCTTTCTGTCTGTCTGTCTCTGTCTCGCTCTCTCTTGTCATTCAGAAACTATAAAACAGTTTAAATTGGTTTATAAATAAACTTTCATCGCATTCTTTATAAGCAGTCTTCTTTTGACAGAGAATTATCCTTCATTCGGAGATATATCAAACTTGTGTGTGACTTCACACCAAAGAAAAAGTAAAGGACATGCAGTTTGCATTGATCATTCACATGATTAAAGAGAGAACGTCTTTTTAGAAGCACAATTTAACAATGCATATTCAACATTAAGTGTTGTACTAATAAAAACTTGGATAGGAGTAGTGGAGGGAGAGAGAGAGAGAGAGAGAGAGAGAGAGAGAGAGAGAGAGAGAGAGAGAGAGACAGACAGACAGACAGACAGACAGACAGACAGACAGACAGACAGACAGACAGACGCAGACAGACAGAACAGACAGACAGACAGACAGAGCCAGACAGACAGACAGAGCCAGACAGACAGACAGACCAGACAGACAGACAGAGCCAGACAGACAACCAGACAGACAGATAGAGTACAGACAGACAGACAACAGAGACAGCACATCAGACAGACAAAGAAACAGACACAAAAAGAGACAGAACGAAGACAGAAAAACAGACAACGAATAGATCACAACAGGACAGAGACAAAACAGACAACGATTACAAAGGAGATAACAATACCCAGAGCTTGTTTCTAATCAACCCACCATTGTACTCTTCAGGTAGACCCCACTATCCTTGTAACAAGCCAGAGTCAGCACTCCTGAAAGAGCTTGTCATAGGTCCCAGAGGACGCCGACATTGGTGCGTACCATGGTAGTGGTCCAGTCCCATGCTTAGTTAGTGAACTCCATGGGGATTTTCTCTGACCATAATTATTATGATTGTTCGATAGTGGGACAGGTGTTCGGCCATTAATATTTTGGGCTTTTTTCCCAAAGATATGGTTGATGTGGTTATTTGTGTTATATTGCATCGAATTGCATAATGCTGTAATCTATTGTATTGTGTTGTGTTGTGTTGTATTGTATTGCATTGCATTGCATTGCATTGCATTGTATTGTATTTATTGTATTGTATTTATTGTATTGTATTGTATTGTACTATACTGTATTGTATGCTGTGGTGTGGTTAGTAGGTGTGGAGTGGTGGTGTATTGTACTGTTTTGTTTTGTATCGTATAGTACAGCATTATATTGTACTGTTTGTAGTATTTTGTGATGTATTATTGTATTGTTTTGTATTAATTTGTACATATATTATATTTGTATGTTTTTTAAGTCACAACAAACTTTCTCAGCATGAGAACTTGACTGCTCTCTGTAAAGGAATACTTGTCGCCACAAGGGCAACGTTACCATATGGAAACAAGACCTCTATGCGTATACATTTCTTCCTCCTCTTTGAGTGGCTTTCTTCTTAGATATTTTCCAGAAACTGCTCTTTTGCTATCGTGGGTTTTTCTCTCTCTAAAAATACACACGGGGTTTCAGTTTTCCATCTCATTTTGAAGTTGTAGAACACAAATCATCACTTATTATTTTAGCAACCAAGCAGAAAACAGGCAGACAAAACAGAGAGACAAAACTAAGCCAAGGACATAGAAATGTAAAGCAAGTTACAGACCCAGTCTCTGATAATTATGATATATCATTTTGTCACACTACCTGTGAAATTAGCCAGAGGTAATGGCGCAGAGAGTATTGTGTGGGCTGTATCGATTGTCAATAAGACTAATAGCAGGCATTGTGAGGGCTTACAAGAAAGCATAAGCTACATTAATTTTGGCAAGCTGAGAGAAAAAAACAACCTGAAAATCTCTTACATCAGATGATGTGAACAGGGAATTTGATGATGCAATAAGCTAAATGGCCCGAAGAATATGTGTAATATTGAGCATGGGCAATACGTTTTGCTCCACACTATCTTCATTTTCTTCTGCTGGTCTTCTCTGGTTTTTCTTTTGTTTCTTCTCATTTATTCTCTGCTATGTTGATCTTTGTTTCTGTCCGTCTGTCTGTCTGTCTGTCTCTGTTTCTCTTCATGCCTGTTTCTTACTGTTTTTTCTATGTTCTGTCTTGTTGTCTCTCTGTCTCTCTCTGTCTTCTCTCTCTCTCTCGTCTCTATCTGTCTGTCTGTCTGTCCTGTCTGTCTGTCTGTCTGTCTGTCTGTCTGTCTGTCTGTCTGTTGTGTGTCTGTCTGTCTCTCTCTCTCTCTCTCTCTCTCTCTCTCTCTCTCTCTCTCTCTCTCTCTCTCTCTCTCTCTCTCTCTCTCTCTCTCTCTCATTCTAAGAGCAGGTTTTAGCTGTGCTTTCTATGCACGAAAGCCAAGAATAATAAACTAGATAAACTACCAAATAACAACAACTGAACAATGATAAAGAAAGTGCAGACAAACAGAAACAAATAGCTAACACACATGAGTAATGCAAAGGGTTGAATGGGAATATGTTTATTATGAAACCAAAACCAAAGCAACACCAACATGAATATAGAAATGCCATGCTAAGAAAAGTAACTGGCATACCGACATAGACATAGGAACATCAATAAAGAAGAAAAAGAAAGGAGAGGTTAGGAAAGATAGATTTTAAAGACAGAGCAAGAGTAGTTAATTTAGACAGACACAGAAAGAGGCACGCGCAATTTTTTCTTCATTCTTTTATATGTAAGAAAATGGAATAAGCACGCATGTGCTTTTTTTTACATCCAGTCCACGTGTGTATGCAGTTTTGTAAATCTTGTCATCTGTTCCCGCCGGCACACAATGGCCTACTCAAACGAAAAGCGGAACAGGATGGAATAAGCACTTGTGTGCTTTTTTACATCCAGTCCACGTGTGTATGCAGTTTTGTAAATCTTGTCACCTGTTCCCACGGGCACAAAATGGCGTACTCAAACGAAAAGCGGAGCAGGATTTAACATGTGCGCAAGATGTTCTGTGTGCGTTCACACACCGGACATCGGTTTATAGTCTCATCCGAAAGACTCTTGGGGGAGTGGAGTCACCAATGATATTAACTCCAGAGGAAAAATCCCCTCGAACAGGAATCGAACCCGGGTCGTCAAATTGCGAGCGCAATGTTCTGACCACTAGGCTATCCCATCCCTCAGGAACAGGCCAGGGATCACTGTTCCAAACGAGAAAAAAATAAAGACCCCTGTAGCTAATCAGTGCAGCATTGTGAAAGAAGACCCCAGTAATGAGGACTGCACGGGACACCACAGGAAGTCCTGTCCCCACACACATGTCCCCCAGGCTGCCTGCACACCAGACTGGGGCCTGTGCCCCCACACAGCCAGCAGTGGGTTCTGGGAGTGCCAGGGTATGTCTGTCTGTCTGCCTGTCTGCCTCTGCCCCCATGGGGAACTAAGGCATTCTCAAAGCCGGGGACGGAATATACCAAAATCCAATTTTTATTATGCTCAGAAAAAATGCTGTATCCTTAGAGGACCTTATCAGTGATGGTTATTTGCTGGGGGTTTTTTTAAGCTATGCTTGCTGTCCTTATCTATTTTTTTGCAGGCATGTGTAAAGATTTAATGTTTGTTTTTTGATTTTATGCAAAACGAAACAAAAATTGTTCCTTGGCTAGAGCTGTAAGATTCGTCAACAGTGAGATTATGGATGCTTGCAACCGCTTGTACACGCCACTAAGGTAGCTGCATCTAGTTTTCGGGGAGGATGTCTAAACACGACGTGTTTTCTTTCAGAAACTATTACCTGCACGAAGTCGAATGGCTTGGTCTTCTCAAAGGCAGAACAAGATGTTCTGTGTACGTTTGCACGTAGGTGCTCTGTGTGTAGTCTCATTCGAGGACTGTTGGGAGTGTGAATCATGACTGATGTTGACTCCGTGGGAAAATCCTCTTAAACGGGCATCTTGGTAATTGATTGAACCCGGGCTCAATCCCCGAACAATTAAGTTACGAATGCAACGATTTTAATACAAAGCCATCTTGCATCCCCCCCCCCTAATTTTATACAATCACATTTTGTGGCGTCGAGCTCACAATGACCTTCTTTCTCTTCAAAAGGTTTTACTATAATATAGACGAACGAATAATTGTACTCGAGCATCTACATTCTACTATATATCCGTAAAAAGTGTGGAAATTAGGATAACAGCCATACATTGTTCATGATCTGATAGCCATGTGAAAAGACAGAAAGATAATAGGGAAAGCTTATCATTAGGACATACATACTATGCAAAAATCGCAAAAACATCCATTAACAGAGACAATAAAAATTGTATGTTTAAGGGCATCAAATAAATCGAACAAGCATAAACAATCAACGCTCAGTGTGACATATTGTCAGAGAAAGATCAGTCAAGCCATCAATGATAGTTTGGTATATCACAATAATATATGGATTGCTGACCAACCCACAAACGCCATATGTTCGAAAGAGTGGTCTGAGATAAAGAGGCAGAGACACAGACAAGAAAAATTAGCAGACACTCAAACACACACAGAGACAGACATAAACAGACATATTAAAAGCAAACCACGGTGCAAAACCTCCTCCATGTATCACTTTCATCACAACTGTAAAAAAAAAAATCAACCAAGGTAACATGATGCCAGACAATGTGCTTTACTCGGTGCAGGTAAGGTAGCACTGTGTTTCTGCATCGATCGTCTATCCAGACTAACTGTAAGAATTGTGACAGTGAAGAGGAATCCTAGGCTGTATTTAGCATCCCGAGAAGCCACACAGAATCATCTCTAACACTCTCCTCCCAACTGATGCGAAAAGGGAGAATAATGGACTAAATGGCCTGCTAAATGAGCCAGAAAATTGGCGTAATATTAAGCACCATAAAATGATGTTTTTGCACTCTTCTCCTCCTCCTTTGTTCATCGCTCTGTGTGTGTGTGTGTGTGTGTGTGTGTGTGTGTGTGTGTGTGTGTGTGTGTGTGTGTGTGTGTGTGAGTGATTGTGTGTGTTTGTCTGTCTATCTCTGTCTGTCTGTCTGTCTGCCTGTCTGTCTGTCTGTCTGTCTGTCTGTCTGTCTGTCTGTCTGTCTGTCTGTCTGTCTGTCTGTCTGTCTGTCTGTCTGTCTGTCTCTCTCTCTCTCTCTCTCTCTCTCTCTCTCTCTCTCTCTCTCTCTCTCTCTCTCTCTCTCTCTCTCTCTCCTCTCTCTCTCTCTCTCTCTCCTCTCTCTCTCTGTCCCCCCCCCCCTCTCTCTCTCTCTTGTTTGTATCTCGTTATTGTCATACCTCTTCCCCTCCCCTGGTTTATCTTGGCCTAAGGTCAATATTAAAAAAAAACAACTTGAAAATATATTCATTTAAGATTCTAGAGGTCAATGTTCTCTCCATTGCTCTTTCTCATTCAGCGACTTTCACAATGTATGAATACAAAAACATTAAACAAGATAAATCAAGATAAAGAAAATAATGGCAGAAAAATCAAATAAATGGAACAGGAGCAAAACACATGCTACATAAAATGAGAAAGAAGCAAACAGTTCATAAAAAAGCAAATTAAGTATTTCACTTAACTTTAAAGGACAAAATGAATAGTCTGATAAAACTTCAGTTGTTAAATGCTACACAGAGAGAGAGAGAGAGAGAGAGAGAGAGAGAGAGAGAGAGAGAGAGAGAGAGAGAGAGAGAGAGAGAGAGAGAGAGAGAGAGAGAGAGAGAGTGATTTGATTTGATTTGATTTGATTTGATTTGATTTGATTTGATTTGATTTGATTTGATTTGATTTGATTTATTCTTTTATATCGAAGATAATGGAATAAGCACTCTTGAGGTTTTTACATCGAGTCCCCGTGTGTATGCAGTTTTGTAAATCTTGTCACCTGTTCCCACCGGCACACAATGGCCTACTCTAACGGAAAGAGGAATAGGATTTAACATGTGAACAAGATGTTCTGCGTGCGTTCGCACACGGGTCCTCGGTTTATAGTCTCATCCGAAGGACTTTTGGGGTGAGTGGAGTCAGCACTGATGTTAACTCCAAGGGAAAAACCCCCTCGAACGGGAATCGAACCCGGGTCGTCAACCGGGGTCGTCAAATTGCGAGCGCAATGTTCTGACCACTAGGCTATCCTGTCCCCCCTATCCCGCCCACCCCCACCCCCCTATCTCGTCCATCTGTCTGTCTGTCTGTCTGTCTGTCTTCTGTCTGTCTGTCTGTCTGTCTGTCTGTCTGTCTGTCTGTCTGTCTCTCTCTCTCTCTCTCTCTCTCTCTCTCTCTCTCTCTCTCTCTCTCTCTCTCTCTCTCTCTCTCTCTCTCTCTCTCTCTCTCTCTCTCTCTCTCTCTCTCTCTCTTGTTTGAATCTGTGTACGTGCGTTAAAGTGCCTGCGTGCATGCTTGTTTGTGTATGTATGCGTGTATGTGTGAGCATGCGTGCATGCGCGTTTATGCATATGTAAGTGTGTGTGTGTGTGTGTGTGTGTGTGTGTGTGTGTGTGTGTGTGTGTGTGTGTGTGTGTACGTGCGGACGTCTATGTACGTGTTTGTGTGTAACTGCGTTTGTGTCTTTGTGTGTACATGCTTGCGCACACACAACCGCACGCGAGGCAAGCTTGTGTACAAGTATAATGATAGACACAGAGACAGAGCAGAAACATCCCATCGGGTAAAAAAGGCCCCTGTAGCTAATCAGTGCAGCATTGTGAAAGAAGACTCCAGTAATGAGGACTGCACGGGACACCACAGGAAGTCCTGTCCCCACACACATGTCCCCCAGGCCGCCTGCACACCAGACTGGGGCCTGTGCCCCCACACAGCCAGCAGTGGGGTCTGGGAGTGCCAGGGTCTGTCTGTCTGTCTGTCTGTCTGTCTGTCTGTCTGTCTGTCTGTCTGTCTGTCTGTCTCTGCCCCCATTGGAGTTAGGGAGTCTTTATAGCTGGGAAGAAAAATTGCTGGTAGACGTCAGGATGAGGGTGAAACTATGCTGAGTTAAAGTTCGTTTCCTCTGTGGTGTGTGTGTTTGTGTGTGTGTGTGTGTGTGTGTGTGTGTGTGTGTGTGTGTGTGTGTGTGGTGTGTGAAGAGAGAGAGGAGAGAGAGAGAGAGAGAGAGAGAGAGAGAGAGAGAGAGAGAGAGAGAGAGAGAGAGAGACAGAGAGAGAGAGTAATTAAGGGATGGCTGTTTAAGATTTGGTGTTTGGCCCAGACAGCCCGCCCTCTATGTCTGTTTTATTTTGTTGTTTTGGGTTTTAGTGTTTCTTTGCTTTTGTCGGTGGGTTTTTTTAAGAACTTGTACGCGGGCCTGATTGTTGTTAAAGAATGAGGCAGATGAAAATGTATTGAACCTATAATATAATCATTGTTTCATTTTATTTTTCAAGCAAAACAATTACTGGAGGGATGATTGCCCCCCCCCCCAAAAGTATTAAAAGAGAAAGAGAAGAAAGAATGCAAAGAATGTAAGGAGGAAAGATTTCATAGAATGCACAGAAAGAAGAAGAATGTAAAGAAAGAAGCAGAATGCAAAAGGAGAAGAGGATTGCGAAGAAAAAGAAGAGCGACAGAAGGAAATTACCTAAAGAAATAAATGAGAGAAAAAAAAGACAGAAAGAAAGAAAGAATAAAGTAAAGAAAAAAACAAACAAACAAACAAATAAAGACTAGAAAAGGTAAATGAATAAATAAATAAATAAGAAAGAAAAAAAAGAAACAATAAAAAAGAAAGAAAAAGAAAAAAAGAGAGAAAGAAAGAAAGAAATAGGCTATCACGCAATCATTGAATACGAAGCTACCCTACACGGTGGTTGCACTATTCACAAAACAAGCAATGTTTTATTTTTCACCCGAAGCCAGAGGATGCACATCCCAGCAAAAACAAAAAAACAAAACAAATGTAAAACCCCAAAAGCTCATCCCCACCCACCCACCCCAAAAAAAACCCAAAATAAACCCAGCTAAATGACGCTCGTCCTCATCACATTTCTGTACCTCTGAATGTCTGTGCTTTTCCGAAACGCTTTTTAAAGAAAAAATTTAGAAGTCACAAGTTCAAGAAAACATTTTTTGCGCGATGCGGTTTTCCTTTATTTTCTTATCTCTTTTTGCACATCTTAATTTAGTTAAGAAAAGAGTCCCCTGAAAGCTCTCTGACCAGTGTATGGCGTGCCGCCACATCCCTCACAGCAGTTTTTCTTCCTGTGCTACACCCAGGCATTTTTAGGCAAAGTTTGAAAAAAAAGCAAAATTTTAAAAAATACTAAAAACATTTGGAATTTTGACATGAAAGCTCCTTTTTTGCATGCACCTTGTGACTTTTACTAGGATGCGTTTAGCTAGATTCAGTTTGCCTTGAACAACGCGAAGGATGATCTGTGACACTACACTGAACTGCAAAAACTAAGGCCTTTGTTGCCTTTATTTAAAACAAAAAGAAAATGTTGAATGAATATCATGATAACTCATGTATTACCTGAAGTTTTCAAACTTGGTGGACTTCAGCTTTGTTTTTTTTAAACAGTGATTTACTTGGTGTAAAATGCTAACATACTTGATTCAAATCAGCGGACATAATGAAAAGAATTACCAACAGCAAGAGAAAAAAATCTGTAATCTTGCTAACAGAGACTGAGAGACATGGGGATGGATATATGGTTTATGTCCAGTTTGAAGTTGCCCTCAACACACTGCCTAAAGTAGGCTATTCAGTGTTCACCTTGACCTTCACCTGTCCCGTAGTCCCGCAGGCCGTGAGGGGTGCAACACTGAAGATTTTGCTACCAGCTTCCTCCACCCCACTCCTCGCGCTCCTCCGCCCTCGGTAGCAGATCACTCCTTCCAAGGCCAGTCCACTCTCTGATGTTGTCTTTCCATCCTTTCCTCTGTCTGCTTCTGTCAGTGTAGTGTCCCGAAGATTCTCTCACGAACTGAGGCCGAAGTCCAGTCAGGTCAAATCAAGTGTAGTCGACTCTGTTTTAGGAGGTCGGGATAGCCTAGTGGTCAGAATTTTGCGCTCGTAATTTGATAACTTGGGTTCGATTCCCGTTTGATGGGGAATTTTCCCCTGGAGTTAACATCAGTACTGACTCCACTCTCCTCAAAAGTCCGGATGAAACTATAAATCGAGGCTCCGTGGGCGAACACACGCAGAACATCTTGCGCACTCGTTAAATCCTGTTCCGCTTTTCGTAAGAGTAGGCCGCTGTGTGCCGGTGGGAACAGATGACAAAATTTACAAGCCTGCATGCACACGGGGACTGGATGTACAAAAGCACATGAGTACTTATTCCATTATCCTCGATATAAAAGAATAAATAGATAAAAAGAAATAAAGTAAATAAATAACCATTCCTTGATTGATACTAGTAACAAATTTTTAAAAAATCGCTTATTTTTATCTCTTGTTGTCTTAAGTGTGAGTCAAGTCAAACCAAGTGAAATCAAACCTTTTTTTAAAATCAACCTATGAAGGTTAGGTCGAGTCAGCCACAACAAAAACAAAATAAAAACAGTCTCAGGTCAATCCTTGCTTGCATGCTGATTTTTCCAGGATTGCTCCGAGGCTTGTCCATTTTAATGAACGGCAGAAAGGAAGAAGCACAAGAAGAACAAGGAAAGGAATATATACAGGAAAGACAGAAAAGTGTAGCTATTTCTTCATTCCTACGCTAAAGCTCCAAAAGGTCCCCCAATGATGAGAATTTACGTAAGCGACTGTTTATTACCCACCATTATGGTAGCTGCAATCCGGCTTCAGGGACGGTGTTTATATACAACATCTGTGTGCATGCGGTTTTAAAAAGACTGTCATCCATTCCTACCAGTACGAAAATGACCTACTCTTCTAAAAAGGAATTGGCTCTTCGCGTGTGCACAAGATGTTTTGCATGTGTTCGTACACAGGGGCTCGTTTTATAGTCTCATCCCTAGGACTTTTTGGAGGGTGGAGTTAGTACCACTGTTAACTCCAGGGTAAAATCCCCTAAACATGCGCCTCCGTAGTGGCCCGATCCCGAACCGTCAGATCAGGAGCACAAGTCTCTAACCCCTTGACTAGAAAAAATGTAATAAACAAAGAAAAAAACTCCAGAAAGAAAAAAAGAGAAAAAAAGGGGTGAAGGATGAAAAGAAGAAAAGGAACCTATGAGAGACGGTGAAAAAAACCACACATACAAAGAAAGAACAAGCATTTTGAAAGGAAAACAAATCCTTGAGAGAATGAAGCACTATCTTTTATTCATTGTCATTCATTCCAAATGCCAAGTAAAAAGAATGCATTTATAACAGTGTGTGTGAGTTAGTGTGTGTGTGTGTGTGTGTGTGTGTGTGTGTGTGTGTGTGTGTGTGTGTGTGTGTGTGTGTGTGTGTGTGTGTGTGTGTGTAAATGTGTGTGTAAATGTGTGTGTGCTTGTTTGTGTTGTGTGTGCACGCACGCACATGTGTGCAAGAGCTTGCCTAGCATGAAATGAGCAGCTAAGACAGATGTATGAATGCTCTTTGTATTATCAGTGTAGGAAACAGTTTTCTGAATCTGTGATAGCAATATGTGAAGCTTCATGAGCTAAATGTTAACTTAAATGATTCTAGTTTGTAACCATATGATTTTTTGTATTTGAAATTGAAAAGTATTCATATTTGTGTTTGTACTGCTGTTGCTGCTGCTATTGCCACTATTTATATATACCCCTTTAAGTCACAGCAGATTTCCATGCGTGAAATTCGGGCTTCTCTCCCCGGGGAAAGTGTGTCGCCACAAGTGCAGCGCCACCCTTTTTTTTCTTTTCCTGTCTGCTACTGTATTTGTTTTCCCTATCTGAGTGGCTTTTTTCTACATAATTTTGCCAGGGACAACTCTCTTGCCATGGGTACGGTTCTTTCACGTGCGCTAAATAAGGATGTGTAACACACGGAACCTTGTTTTAACGTCTCATCCGAAAGACTACCATCCAGACTCATAGTCTAATTGATGGGGGAAGAGTTTTAGGCCCAGACGGGATTCGCACCACCGCAAACTTCAACCCAGACTTTTCGCTTTCTGGACAGGCGCGTTAGCTTTAGACCACTGATCCACTACCGCTACTACAAAGCAGTGTAACTGTACTTTTTGTTGGCTAGGGCTCCGGGGTTCACAAACTGTGAGATTTTGTGTATGCGACGGTTTTTGACCACCATGAAGGCAGCTGCATTCCGACATCTGCAATATATGCTTGTTATATTCATGTTTCAGTAACCTACCGACCACCGATATGAGTTACTGGATCTTTAATGTGCATATCATTTGATCTTCTGTATGTGCATATACACGAAGTCAATTAAGGCAATGGAAAATCTGCACTTGAAGTTGACCTGAGAGATCGTAAAAAAATCCA
>CM060316.1:73770728-73780728 GCA_030674155.1 Stramonita haemastoma | reverse complement strand
TAACGCTACCTTTCTGTCTGCCTTAAATAGTAGTGTTGTTCCCGTGACAGACCGTGTCCATTATGATTATCATTGTAGACTTGGATCCAAGGCTGGACTTGGGTATGTAGAGCTAAGCCCTCATCATGGCGTCTGCAAAGCTTATTTTAGGGATTAATGGTGCTTCTCTTATGTATTTCCACCTTAGTGTTGATGCTGTGTGATAGATGGATAGATGGATAGATTACAATAGATAGATAGATAGATAGATAGATAGATTAGATAGATAGACAGACAGACAGACAGACAGACAGACAGACAGACAGACAGAGACAGAGCAGACAGACAGAGTAGCTAGGTAGATAGGTAGCTACATAGCTTGATACATCCATCCATCCATCCATCCATCCATCCATCCATCCATCCATCCATCCATCCATCCATCCATCCATCCATCCATTACATACATACATACATACATACATACATACATACATACATACAAAGGCAGATGTGCTCTACTTAATGTACCTTAAACAGACCCTCTAGCACTATCTAACCAAGCAAAAGTAGCAGCGTTTGATCGGACCCACCCCCACACACTGAGCTGTTTCTAACAGAAGTGAAGAGCATCTGTCAGTCCAGTCCTTTTATAGCAGAGTACAGGTGGGACCAACGATTTTCCTTATGATCCACAAAGACAGGAAACGGAGAATCCGGGAGCATGGCCTATTGAATATGTCTGAATCACAGAGGACACTTAATCTGGATTCTGATCGTTGGTAGATCGGTGGTCTAGAGATAGCACACCTGCCTAGAAAGCTAAACGTCCGGGGTCGAAGTGTGTGGTGGTTTGAACCCCGTTTGTGACCAAAACTTTTTTCCCATCAGCTAGACCGTGAGTGGTGGTCTGGGTGCTTGTCTTTCAGATGAGACCAGGACCTGGTCGAACACGCATTTAATTTAACGTAACAGAACCAGGCGACAGCATAATAATTATACTAGTAATAACAACAATAACAATTATTGTCGTTGGCAAAATTTGGTAGAAAAAGCCACTCTGACAGGGAAGCAGGTATATGTGCAGACAGGAAAATGGTGGGTAGAACTGATGTTGTAGTGACATGCTGTCTTCAAGGAGAACAGCCCAAATTTCATGCAGAGAACTCCCATGACATGACTTTGTATACAAATCAATACTGAAGCTACCATGCCAGCCAGCCGTAAATGAAAGCTGTTTTTTTCTAGAGTGTCTGTTCTTCGAAAGAAACTGCCAGGTAGCTTTGTGTCTAGAGACCTCCGCCCCCTATTCTAGAAGCTATTCCGTTGGCCTCCGTGTCTTCGAGGACGATAATGATTAATGAGCGATGGCCAGTGTCCAGGCTGTGTGGACTGGGTTGGGTGGCTAAAAGAGAGCACTGATCCATGGCCTGTCTCTGACTGGGTTTGTTTGGCTCCAGTGATGTATCGAGTGAAGCCCTTTGTGATTTGGGGCTGCCTGTTCTCTGCTGTACTCTGTGTGTGTAGGTCACGGGTTGGTTTTCTTTGTTTTTGATTTGGTTTCCTTTTCTTCCACGGCTAGAGCTCTAAGGTTCGCCAAATTTGTACATGAATTTGTGTTCCCTGTCCACCCTAAAGAAAGCTCTATTCTAATTTCAGGTATAATGTTTAAACTCATCACCAGAGTGCATGCAAATTTTATATCATTGTTTATTTGTCAGAAGTTACAAGCAGTTTGAATAGTCTACTCTTCCAAAAGGGTGTCCAGAATTTAAGGTGTGTGTAAAATGTTTTTGTGCGTTTGCACATGAGACGCAGTTTATAGTCTCATCAGAAAGACTTTTGGGAGGGGCGATCAGTACTAATGTTAGCTCCAGATTAAATCCTTTTCACTGGGATGGAAGGAGGCTGATCATGCCTTGTACCCTGCCTTAATTTCACGTTATTGTTCACAAATATAATGCTGAAACCACTAGGTTATCCTCCCAAGCAGTTGGTTTTAAAAGTTATGTCTGTAAAAATAGGCATATTCCTATGCCACAGCTAAGTATGCGCATTCTTTTGTGCAAAACCACACACACACACACACACACACACACACACACACACACACACACACACACACACACACACACACACACACACGCGCGCGCGCGCGCGCGCGCGCGCCATACACACACACACTACACAATACAACACACAAAACACCACACACACACACATACACACACAACAACACAACACCATCAGCCCTATCAAAAGCAGCTTCCAATCCAATACCCTTTTAGGGAACAGCACTTGATGGAACCAACAATCAATTCCCAAGATCAGGCTTGGCAAAGGAGCAAAAGAGCTAGCCTTAAACAAAGGCCTGTGTCTCAGTCACAAAGCACACTAATGTCAACACAAAGGCCACCTGTCAGCCAGCCTCAGCTAGAAGATGGAGTTGCCATCTTAATATGTCAGCTCTCCAAACATGTCCAGTGACCCCCACGAGGGTCTAATACTGAAAGCAAAACAGCTGGTCACAGAGTCAATGAGGACGATAATGATTAATGAGCGATGGCCAGTGTCCAGGCTGCGTGGACTGGGTGGCTAAAAGAGAGCACTGATCCATGGCCTGTCTCTCTAGCTGGGTTTGTTTGGCTCCAGTGATTTATTGAGTGAAGTCCTCTGTGATTTGGGGCTGCCCTGTTCTCTGCTGTACTTGAGAGTTTTGGGGTCACAGGCTGGTTTTTTTTTTAAGGATGGGGGTTGGGGCGTAATAATTATGCTGCTTATGCAATGATGTGTACATAAATGTGGGTTTGTAGATTTACTTTGTGAGATTGTGCGTGCGTGCGCGCACGCACGCACGAACGCGCGCACACACACAGTTCAGGCGCATTCATACATACTGTTTACTCTCTCAATGTTTTTCTTTGCTTGCGTAAAAAAAATGGTCAACACACACGCACAGTTAATTCTAGTCTTACAGTTAATCCTGAAATCAGAATGGTCAATATACAGTGGCATACCTATGTTCACAGAGAAGATCCTCATGACAACACATATGATTGGTTCCTTGATAAAATAACCGTCCTACAACTATTTTAGGTTTTATTTATTTGAACACAGATTTGACTTTTTTTCAGTAGTGAGCTTGGGCAAATAGAATCTGGCAGAGAGTCTTTGCCTCTGCTGGCTCCGATTTGCACACTTGTTACTTCAATAGGCCATTCCACTGGGCATGACACCTTACTCTTCAAAAACAAAAAGATGAATGTTTTCATGTTTGCATATATAAGATGCAGTGCAAACATTTGCAAATATCACCTCTGTTTATACATGTATTCAAAAAGACTTGCATACGAACGGAATTGATAATTATGCTAACTCCAAACCATTAATCTTAACAAAAGAACACAGCAATACATAAATCAATGTTAATTTCAGTGCATAAATTCCAAGAAAAAACAACACATCTACAGAAAACCCAACCTTACGTCTTCAGATTACAGTACAAGGACAAATTCAGTGCTCTAATCATAAGCCTATACCAATTCACTGACATCTGCACAGAACACCTCAAAGGCAAAGAGAGAAGCAGTATACGGAATACTGTTGTAAGTGTCCTGCTTACTTTGGTAAATATGAAAAACGATTGCAGGTGAAGTTGTGCTCCCAATGGCTTCCTAAACAGAAAGGAAAACAGCTGTTAGTAGACTGTTTATGTTGAGTTTAGTATTTCTAATAACACAAAAGCAATCTTACTCTGGTTCAAAGCAATGAGTACGCTTGGATCGAAAGAGTGTGTGTGTGTGCGTTCGTGTGTGCGTGCGTGCGTGCGTGCGTGCGTAGGTGTGTGTGTGTGTGTGTGTGTGTGTGCGCGCGCGCGCGCACGGCCGCGTGTATATGCATGTGGATTTCTGTGTGTGTGTATGGGGGTTTCTGTGTGTCCGTGTGTTTCTGTGTGTGATATTTGATCAGCATCTACAAATCTATGAGCAGATGTATTTGTTGTCTGCTTTAAAGTCGGCAACAATCTGCTAATAGACTTTCGGGAAAAAATAAGGTGGGGGAAAGGGAGGGGAGGGAGCAGACGGGAGGTGGTGTGTAGTGAGGATAAAGTGCTTTGCACTCTGTAACATCTGCCAAGAAAGAAAAAAATAACTGGACACTACTGCTCTGTGTGTGTGTGTGTGTGTGTGTGTCTGTGTCTGTGTCTGTGTCTGTGTTTGTATTTCTGCAATGGTAGATTTACTGACCATACATGCAAACTGTCTAGATTTTCGTTTGTTAGTTTTCTGTGAATTTTCTTTGGTTTTTTGCTTTTTTTCATTTGTATGCCTGTCTGTTTTTGTTTGCGTGTTTCGTTTTTGTTCATTTCGTTCGTTAGTAATGACATCAACGCACCGTCAATTTCATCACCACTTCTGCTGCAAATGATTATAAACAACGGTAGCAGTAACGCCTGCAACGAATCTTTTTTTTTTGTAATGATGAGCTACTCACTCAATAACCACAGCAAAACACACAACCACTGCGCTAAACACGACATATACCACGGCAAGACAGATTGTGAGGTATCTGACAGTCTCTGTCTGCCATATGCAGGCATTTTTGTCGCTGGCTGTTGGGTGTTCCATAGCTTAACACCTTTGGGATCACCTGCAATATGCATGTTGTCTTACTCATTACACCACAACAGAAATACTTTGCAGCCCTATAAACACAGTTGTTTAATGGTTTGCGTGCATTGTTATTTTCAAGTATATTGTCCCTAAATGCGGCCACATTCCGGCTTTAGATTATTTTGTTTTCCTTGACTGGAGAGTTACTAGGGAATTAACACCAACAGAACTTAGAGTGAAGAACACAAAAAACAATACAAACAAAGATGGCCACAATGCTTCATCGCCTCAATCCTGCACACACGTAGAAGTCTGTTCTCAAGGATAACACCTAACGACCTGCACTCAGCGTTGACACGATAAAAAACAAGCCATTCCTTAAAAACAAATAGCCTTAAAACGTATACACAATAACATGTTCTAAACTGGCCAACTACAATCAGGGAGTGGAAAAACCCTGTGGTTTCCATGGTGTCTCTACACTGCAGGGCTAACCACGGCCCACAGCTGCTTCTGTCCCTCACACTGACAAAGGTCTATATGTCAGCAGGCCTGCTCAAATGGAAGACCAACAAATAACTCGCTGAATGCTTGCCATCCGAAACCATTTACAGGCGTCTTTAAAACTGCTTAGTTGTGAAGGAAGTCTGACCCTCAGAAACAGGGTGAAAAATGCCGCTGTGAAAATGGTCAATCCTTTTACCTTACTGTATTTCTAATTATTTTTTTCAAAAAGTGGAAAAAGGGAAAGGGAGGTGTAGGTTGCTGGGACTGTGTTGTTTTTCTTTCTTTTTTTATTTGTTCTGTTAAACTTCAGTTTTTAAAAACTATTTACAGAGCTTTTACCATTTTTCAAGTATGACCACACAAGTTTCATTCCTAACGGGAACGAAAAACAAAACCAAAATTTCAGTATTTTCTGCATTGCTTCCTTTGCAGGTTTGGAACAATAACCAGTTACCAAAGTGACATGCACCATAGATTGAAGCCGCCACTTACTGATTCTTCAAATTATATTATGATGAGTACAAAAGCTGATGACAGCATACTTATTTCCCAGATCTTTTTTGTCTGTGCTTCAAGCTGCCATTTTGATCATGCGTGGAGATTTTCGATGACTTCGATTCGTCCAAGACCCCCTTGATCATGGATTAACAGGTCCGTGGAGCAAGTTTAGTGAGTTAAAATTTGAAAATCATAACAGGCAGAAGGAAAATAAGCATACAATCCTGTCCAAACGACGACTAGTCTTGTTGAAAAGTTACTGTACAGTTGTAAGTGTTGGCTTTAGCGTCTTTTAACAGCAGTAGAGAGAACATTTAGTTGTCAGTTTGGGTCGTGTATATATATATATATTTATATATATATATATAATTATATATATATATAATTATATTTATATTATTTTATTTATATAATTTTATATATATACATACATTAGATACGTGTTTTCATCTTTTGTTCAAAATAAAATGTAAATCTATGTGAGTGAATGAATTGATTTTGGAGTAATTACAATCTCCCTACCACTAAGATTGTGGATAACACACATTACAAAACCGCATACACGCGGGAACTGGATACAAAAAGCACATGAGTGCTTATTCCATTATCCTCGAAATAAAAGAATGAAATGATTAAAGAATAAAATAAGAAAGTATAATCAGGATAGCTATTTCTGGCATAATCTAGAACCACCGTTACGTCACTTTACACAAGCACCGGGTGTGACCCATGCTTTTTTTAATCTCACATCTTCATGGATGAAATCAGGAAGGAGAAGAGGAGCGCGGGAGTATTCTCATTACAGTTAAGAAGACACAAACTAAAAAAAAAACAAAGTTTCGATACTGCCTCTGCACCAGACTTTCAAAGAAAAGTATTCAATGGTCGCACACTTTGGCAATTTTACACGGCACATCTGGCCACCAAAGTCACCAAGCACAATAATGATTGCTGGCAGTGGCCAGCTAGGATGAGGCCAGTTAAGCTAAAGATGGGTGCTGATCCATAGTGCAGGACTAATTTCTCTGGGGTCTCAGAGCAGGTCGAGAGGAACCATCTGTGATCTCTGCAGATCTGGCCTTTTGGCGTGTGCATTGAACCAGAGATCAGTGGCTGGTATGTGTCAGGGGCAAAGCTTAACAAAGAAGCTGGCAAGAGTGTTGTTTTTTGTTGTTGTTGTTTTCTGGTATCCACATGCATGAATGTTTTCTATGTGTGTCTGCGTAAGAGGGTGTCTATTTGTCAGTTTTGTTTTTTCATCTGTTTGTCCTCTCTTTTTTTCTTCCTGTCTATGCGTCTGTCCTTTTTGTTCATTTTTTTCCACCTTTTCTTTAAAAGTGTTTATCTATTCTGGTGGTGGAATGGTTTGATTGTACTTTTAGGTGTTTCCCTTTTTGTAGACTTGATACATTTTCTAGGTTGTTATTTCTCATTCTGTTTTGATATATTGGTCGTGTCACTCTTAAACGGCTCATTCATGTAAGATCCAAGAGATCCTTTGAGGAAAAAGTCACTGTGATGTTGAACTTCAAAAAAAACTCTCTCTCTCTCTCTTCTCTCTCTCCTTCCTCTCTCTCCTCTCTCTCTCTCTCTCTCTCTCTCTCTCTCTCTCTCTCTCTCCTCCTCTCTCTCCTCTCTCTCTCTCTCCTGAAAATAAAATTCAATCAATCAATCAATCAATCAATTCAATCAATCAATCAATCAATCAATCAATCAATCTCTCTCTCTCATAAATACTTGATAGAAATCAACCCATTATGATGATCACCTTTTAGAAAAAAGTCAGGATGACATTTATTTACATCACGTGATTCTATGGTTTTAGCAAAACAAACCAATAACACATCAAAAACTGCGCAGAACAAAATCCTGTTAATGTGTTAAAGCATATTGCTTTCAAGCTGAGGGATTGGGTCTTTATTAACTTCTGACATTTTTACATGCTTCCGCATTGTAGTGTAATGACAAAAACTATGCTAAGTGTTTTTTTCGTACTCATTTTTACTGTTATTCTCCACATTATCGAGGATCGCTACTTTTAAGTACGTACCATTCCAGACGTTTGATCTTGGTAAATGTTAACATTCTTCAAACACAAGATCAGGGTTTGCTTTCTGGAAAAACCCAGACACTTTCTCTGGAGCTGTATAGAAAACACACGTCAACAAAGCAGAGAAGCATTAAGGCACAGACAGGAGATAATGACAATATACAGAGAAGTTTTTTCAGCACAGACAGATTCCATAGCGTACTGCTGGCGCGGCGCCAAATTGAATGGCTGACGCCAACTTCATTGCAGACCCCTAACTCACTGGAGATGAAACGTTGTTGTAGATGTCCTCTGAGCAAAAAAAAAAAAAAAAAAAGAAACAACTTGTTAGACAGTCTACCTTGCCTACAGCTTTGTCTCAGACCCCCTCCCTCCCCGCCTACTCCCACCAACACTCCCCGCATATACACTCCCCCCCACCTCCAAAAAAAAAAGCGATTGCCAGAAATGAAACAGTTTACAGACTTATCAGGTACTTAAGGACACCATCACAAATGATTTTCGCTCATACAACATACAACAACAGTTTCTGTCTGAGCATTCCACGAAAAAAAAAGAATGTTTCTGCATTGTCCTTGAGAATATAGACCTTAGCGCACACATACACAAACGAAGGCAAACTTAATGTACACAAGTTTTTTTTTTGAAAAGGTCACTAGAAAGGGGTACAATGTTAATCATTTAACGAGAGCTAAATTAAGAAACTAAAAAAAAAGTGAACAGTAAAGGTCAACATAATTAAAAAAAACAGAAAGCAGACTATAATCCAAAACAACTTATCCCTGACCTTTACAGAGTGTTTCTGAGAGTCTTCAACAGATCCCCAGATGGTTGACATTAGAACAAAAAAAAGGAATTTTGTGTGAAAGAGAGTGCCACCGAGTACAAGCATGGAAAACGTATTTGCTTTTTGCAAGAGGGTTGGTCTGTTTCTTAGCCTCAGTATATGTGTGCGTGTGTGCGTGCGTGCGTGCGTGTGTCTGTGTGTGTGTGTGTCTGTATGTATGTATGTATGTATGTATGTATGTATGTATGTATGTATGTATGTATGTATGTATGTATGTATGTATGTGTGATTGCGTGTATGCATGTATGCATGCATCCATGCATACATGCATGTTTGATTGTTTTTTATGCATGTATGTATGTATGTATGTATGTATGTATGTATGTATGTATGTATGTATGTATGTATGTATGTATGTATGTATGTATGTATGTATGTATGTGCGTATGTGCGTATGTGCGTATGTGCGTATGTATGTATGTGCGTATGTATATATGTGTGTGTATGTGTGCCCGTTTGAAGGTGTGTGTATTTGTGTGTGTGAGAGAGAGAGAGAAATGAGATGAGTTTCTATCGATTAATAATTATCCCTATTATTCGGGCCAGCAAGCTTTTCCAAGTATTTGATCTTCCTACATACATGTACTTTTTTGCCAAAAACAATAGCCCCACATGCTTTTTGGTAAAATTCTGGACACTTCCTTCCAAGCTGTAGAAAGAAAAAAAAACTTTCGTCAACAAAGCAGAGAAGCATTAAGGCACAGACAGGAGATAATGACACTATACATAGAACTTTTTTTTTTAAATCACAGACAGATTCAATAGCGTACTTCCTTCACCTGTTCCATCCAATAGCGTAGTGCTGACGCCAAACTTAAATGGCTGACGCCAACTTCATTGCCAATCCCTAACTCACTGCAGATGTTACATTGTTGTGGGTTTCTTCCGAGCAAAAAAAGTTGTTAGTCAGTCTACCTTGCTCACCTCTGAGTATCAGCAAGAGCAAAGATTGTGCTAAGTGAAATAATTGACTTAAAGGGAGTTTATTGTATTATAACCTATGTTTGGGTATACTAAAGGTTTGAGAGAGAATTCAACTAAATGAGAGACAGACAGACAGACAGACAGATATACAGACAGACCTACAGACAGATACAGAGAGAGAGAGAGTGTGTGTGTGTGTGTGTAAGTGTGTGTGTGTGTGTGTGTGTGTGTGTGTGTGTGTGTGTGTGTGTGTGTGTGTGTGTAAATGTATAGGAAAGAAAGTGTGTAAGTGCATGTATATGCAAGCTCATGTGTGTGTGCACATGTATGTATATGTATGTATATGTATGTGTGCGTGCTATGTTCTTTTTTAATCGATTTAGTCTTTATTTTTTTACAAAGGGATTTAAAAGCTCTCTCTCCCTCATCCCCCCGTGATAACTAGCCTATCATCAACTTAATGTAAAATGTAGGCTACATTACAAATGTTTCCTTAATAGTCTGTCCAGTAGCTGTGTTTGGTTTGATGTGATTGTAAAGTATTTTTTGTGTTTCTCAACATGTTTCATTTGTATAAAAGCT
>CM060316.1:73755728-73760728 GCA_030674155.1 Stramonita haemastoma | reverse complement strand
CTGTCTGTCTGTCTGTCTATCTATCTATCTATCTATCCATCTATCCATCTATTCATCTACCCATCTACCCATCCATGCATCCATGCATCCATGCAACCATCTATCCATCTATCTATCTATCTATCTATCTATCTATCTATCTATCTATCTATCTATCTATCTATCTATCTATCTATCTATCTCTCTCTCTCTCTCTCTGTCTGTCTGTCTGTCTGTCTGTCTGTCTGTCTGTCTGTCTGTCTGTCTGTCTCTCTATCTATCTATCTATCTATCTATCTATCTATATATCTATATATCTATCTATCTATCTATCTATCTATCTATCTATCTATCTATCTATCTATCTATATCTATATCTATATCTATATACCATCTTTTTGTTTCAGTGTGTCTATATTTGTATTTGCTTGTTCATGAGAGAAAAAAATTTTTTCCAAAAAAACACAAAATTGCCAGAACCAACTTTCTTATGAACGTGGCTTTTTTGTCCCACACTAAAAATGTGGCACGTTCAGAACAAAATGAACATAAAAAACACACTCGGTAATACCGTTAACAAACAGTTAGCCAAATAAGCAGACTCAAGAATCTACAGCAAGAACAGATGGTGCACTGTTTAGATACAATAATCACTCAATTATAGCAAAGTTTACCGACTTGAACAAGGAGCAATCACTCAAATAGAAAAGGTCATCTGTATTTCTCTCTCTCTCTCTCTCTCTCTCTCCCTCTCTCTCTCCTCTCTCTCTCTCTCCTCTCTCTCTCTCCTCTCTCTCTCTCTCTCTCTCCTCTCTCTCTCTCTCTCTCTGTGAGCCAAGGCCTTTTCATCCCATTTCCCCTTTCACTGTTATTAGGCACAAAGCATGCTTCAAGTTCATGGCTGAAAGAATAACAAACAAAAAAAACGCATCGGCAGGCAGTTTACCTGCCTTCCAGAAATGGCTCTGCTACTGTGTAAAAAGCTCTATGGTTATGACTTTGACCTAGTTCGTAAACAGTGCAGCAAACGTCGCTTGAATTGTGTCCTTAGAAAGTTTCCTCAGCCAGTGAAAAGCCTGCCCCATCTCCCAACCTCTTTCCCCAAAAAGCACTTAAGGTGGCCCTTGCAAGCTTTTGTTGGACTAATGAAGTCGTAAAGTGACCGAAAAAGATGTCGTAAACCGGAAACATCTAGATCAGCTTTCGGCTGACCTTTTTACAGCTCGTTTCCTGTTGAAGTCAGTCGGTCAAAGCAGAAGTCAGCTTTCCGGGATTTACAGAGAAGCTTTCTCCTTGAAAATTTATTTATTTATTTTTATTTATTTATTCTTTTATATCGACAATAATATTTAGAGTTTGTGAGTAAAAAAAAAAATCTTTGCAGATTAGACAAAGTTGAATTGCATGTTTGTGCTGTTTACGAATATTATTACGAGCCTTTAAATGAAAATAATTTCTGAAACGTATGGCTTTGTTTGTATAAATTGATCGTGCTAAATATCCAAAAATCTGATAATGATGTGTGGAAAAATACTGTTAATGTCTAAATTGTATTTGGGTTTGATGTTTAAAAAATCAGAATTAAACAGGATTGATTCTTTCATCAGCAAATAAGATGTTAAACATTTTTCAGTATTGTCATATAATCGTTTTCAATTATAATTTATTGCTATCAAATGTGTGCGTGTGAGAACACGTGTGTGTTTTCGATTTTACGTATGTTTACTATGTGTGGCATTAGACCAGAAGAGAGGGGGGATGAGATCAGGGCTTCAAAGTAAGGATATGCCTGTTGGCATTAACACTGTGTACATCAAGGTCATATGTGTATGCATGTGTGTGCGTGTGTGTGTGCGTGTGTGTGCGTGCGTGCGTGCGTGCGTGTATGTGTGTGTGTGTGTGTGTGTGTGTGTGTGTGCGTGTGTGTGTGTGTGTGTGTGTGTGTGTGTGTGTGTGTGTGTGTGTGTGTGTGTGTGTGTGTGTAGATAAGTGAAAGCATGACGCATTGCACAGGAATCTTAATCTGTCGTATTGCTGCTATGGTGACTAATAGTAATATATTGCAACATGAAAAACAGCAACAACCACAACAATAACTACTACTTCTACTACTGCTGCTAACATTAATAATAATGATAATAATAATAATAATAATAATAATAATAATAATAATAATAATAATAATAATAATAATAATAATAATAATAATGATGATGATGATGATGATGATGATGATGATGATAATGATAATGATAATGATAATAATAATAACAATAGTGATGATGATGATGTGATGATGATGATGATGATGATGATGATGATGATGATGATGATGATGATGATGATGATGATAATAATAATGATCAAGGAAGGACGGTGGCAGGATGGTTAAGACGTTCGCCTGCCAATATGTAAATCGTGAGTTTCTGGGTTCGTACCCAGCCTCGCCCTTTCTTCCCAGTTTGACGAAAAAATCGAACTGAATGTCAAAGTCATTCGGATGAGACTCGAAACCGAGGCCCCGTGTGCGAATGCACGCAGAACATCTTGCGCACACGTTAAAACCCCGTTCCACCTTTCGGAAGAGTAGGCCATCGTGTGCCGGTAGGAGCGGATGACAAAATTATAACAAACCAGCATGCACACAGGTGTCGTGTCTAGACACCATCCCTGAGGAAAAATCGGGGAGTTGGAGTCCCAGAGCGGCTCGGGGCTGTAGGTATATGGCAACGTTCTGGTGGCTCCTGCGACGGTACTAGAACCGTTCGTATCGGTCAATGCCCTTCCTGTGGATCATTCCAGTGCCGTGGAGAGGGGGGCTCTGCTGCATGGGTAACAGCTTGCCCTCCATACATACTTGCCCAGGCTTTGCGCTCTAAACACTAGAGCGCAACTCCATAGTCTTCCGAGACTAATGAGTGCCTACTACTACTACTACTACTACTACTACTACTACTACTACTACTACTACTACTACTACTACTGATGATGATGATGATGATGATGATGATGATGATGATGATGATGATGATGATGATGATGATGATGATGATGATGATGATAGCAACAATAACATCAACAAAAATAACAACAGTGATGGTGAACATTCTTTGAGTGAGTTCCTCACTCTGTAGGCTATACGGGTAGCACAATGCGCTTAACACGCTAAACCTAATTGTTCCTGGGCTACCCCAACTGGGTTATTATGGTAACACTGAAGATGGTGATGAATTATGGCGATCATTATTCACAACCGACAAAAAGGCTTCTAGAAGAGATGATAATCCGGATTGTAATGGTTATAATTAAACTTTCCATAGCTAAAGACCTTTTTTTTTGTAGCGGAGACATCTGCATTATTAACGACAACATTAATATCATGCTCTTTTCTCTCCCATTCTTTCATGCTCTCATTATTATGTTCCAGAGACGAACGGTACAATTATTAACGACAAAATTAATGTCATGCTCTTTTCTCTCCCATTCTGCCATATTCTCATATGTCCCAGAGACGAACGGTACAATTATTAACCACAAAATTAATGTCATTCTCTTTTTTTTCTCCCATTCTTCCATATTCTCACATATTCCAGAGATGAACAGTGCAATTATTAACCACAAAATTAATGTCATTCTCTTTTTTTTCTCTCCCATTCTTTCATATTGTCAAAATGCCTCAGAGAGGAAAGGCCAGGTCCGAAACGAAACAGAAAGAAGAGTACTAGTCTCCAGAGAAATCAAGTGAAGAAAGAAAGCTGACCACACACTGACACACCCAGGAGGACTGAAGCATTAGCTCCGATAAATAACACAGCAACTCTGCCGTCCACCAAAGACGACAGCATGGAAAGAGAGAGAGAGAGAGGCAAAAAGAGGGAGAGGGAGGGAGGTAGGGAGGGGGAGAAGAGAGAGAGAGAGAGAGAGAGAGAGAGAGAGAGAGAGAGAGAGAGAGAGAAGAGAGAGAGAGAGAGAGAGAGAGAGAGAGAGAGAGAGAGAGACAGACAGACAGACAGACAGACAGACAGACAGACAGACAGACAGACAGACAGACAGACAGACAGACAGACAGACAGACAGAGGGAGAGGGAGAGAGAGGGGGGAGGGAGGGAGAGGGGGGGAGGGAGGGAGGGAGGGGAGACAGAGACAGAGACAGAGACAGACAGAGAGCAGCCACTGTCTTATGCTTCCGGGGATTCAAATCCCACAAACAGGTCAGTCAGTGAAAGGAGAGAGGAGTCTACAGGATGTGGGATTTTATGTGGAAAGTGCACACATAACATCCCTGGAAGCTTTTTGCTATAATGCTTTGGCTGATTTGGTCACTTAAGTTGTTAGGGTTTTTTTTTAACAAAAGCAGACAATATATGGTTTAGAAAATATTTTAATGCATAAGCAGCCTAAAGATTAAGATGATTTTTAAAGATATCTTCTTTTTATCTCTTTATCTGTTTCTGTCTGTCTGTAACTATCTTTCTCTCTCTGTCTGCCTGCTTGTCTGTCTGTATGTCTGTCTCTGTCTTTCTCTCTCTGCCTCTGTCAATTTACAAAGAAAAGTATCAATTATTCAATCGATCAATCAATTCCTCAGTCAACAAATCAACCAATGACCCATTAAGCTACATAAACCCTCTCTTTCTGTCTCTTTGTCTCTGTCTCTGTCTGTCTGTCTGTCCGTCTATCTCACTCTCTCCCTCTCTCTCTCTCTCTCTCTCTCTCTCTCTCTCTCTCTCTCTCTCTCTCTCTCTCTATCTATCTACTATCTATCTATCTCTGTGCCCCTTTCAATCTATCTGTCTGCTGGTCTGTCCATTTGTCTGTATGCCAGTTTCTACCTCTTTTTTTTCTCACTTACTCTTTTTTCCTTATCTTTGGTTATTTTTGGGTTTTTTTTTAATCCTTCATCTCCTGGGATTCCACCGAGTTTTGTTTATCTCAAAATTTTCTTGTGTTTTAGCTTTTTGTTTTGTTACGCTCTTTTTTTTAAAAAATAATTTCTTTCGTCTTTTTGTTTTGTTTTGTTT
>CM060316.1:73747344-73755628 GCA_030674155.1 Stramonita haemastoma | reverse complement strand
CAAACCAGCAAGCATACAAACAAATGGAAGCAAGATATTATCACCACAACCACAGCCAACACACCTAAGACACAGAAAAACACATTACGATAAAAATAAAGACATGATGTTCAAGTACCATTTTAGTTCAGTAAGAATAAAAGTATTCCGCTTACAGTGAATCAATTTTCCTGAAAACGCCAATGTATTTAACAAATCCATAAAGGTGACGATAGTGTTTATGAGAGCCTCCTCAGGGACTAGAAGCACCAAAGAGAAATGCTACTAAAAAGCAGTCACCATCAAATGGCATCCCTTCCAGACGAACTTCTGTGTACTACACGGAAACTCGTTTAGTGTTCTTTCACTGTTCTGTTGCTGGCTGGAAAATTACAATGATGGCAGGCAGTCATTCAGAAAGTAGATTGTTCAGACAAAGAAGAACCACATGTAGGGCAGCAGAACAGGGAGTGTCAGCAGCAATGTGGGCTGCAGAAAGTAGCCATCTCTAGGCGAGGAAAGCTGCTTCTTTGATTGGACGTCTAAAAAGCAAAGGAGACTCAACAGTGGGTTGCTTACTGCCAAATTTGTCAAAGCATATGATGAAGAATTTCAACAACGTCACATCCTGTTTCTGCAGTACAAGGCTAAATGCTAAAGTCGCGTACACTCTCGAAAACTGATTCTGCCTGGAATATAAATGGTGTAATTTCAGACATGTTCCAATATTCCTTCAGTAAAAAGCAAGGCAAATCTCGGGGGTCAAAATTTATGTTGACTTGTAAGTCCCCTCTGAACATGATTGAATCTGATGGCACCCTGGGCATTTTCCATCGATCAGCATTTCCAGACAGATAAATCACTGCTAGCCTCGCCCCCTCCTGACTACAGGGGGGAAGAGAAGAGGTTCAATTTATTTCATTGTCTATGTTCTATCATTTTTATGCCAGATATTTCACCACCACCATGCCATTTTAGATCAAACTGACCAAAGTAACTCAACAGCAAGACTTCACAATCAAAACAAAACAAAATAGACGCCACAAAATTTGAAACAAAAAACAAAACCAGAAACATAGACAGAAATCAAGAGTAAAGACAGTACTAGACAGCAACCAGCTTCAATCAGCAATGCTTAGCTTAACACTTAGTTACATAGCAGAAGATAAAGAGAAACTTAACAAATACTTTGGATAGAAAAATGAAAGTAAGAACGATACATTTTGTGAATGATTGAAGATCAAGATCAAAGGTATTGTTTCAATGAGGTGCACAATAAAATCCACGTCTTGTTGATAAACATATACTGAAGCCCTTCTAAAATAACTTGTTGTTATTTGTAACACTTTTACTCATATGTGTACAGATCAGATAACAAGGATTCATCAAGTCAATACATCAGAAAGAAAAACTAGAGGAGAGGGCAGTATGTCATGGAGTGGCAAGTGTTTAATTTCCCAGGCAATCATTACTAATTTATTAGACATTGATTACTAATCTCTTACATATCCATTTCTAACGGCTATTCAGAGCAGCTCGATCAGCTACCTAAACTTATCGCAAGATCTTTTTTAAAATGAGAGCCTGTGGTACACGTTTAAACTTTTCTTGCTGCTCATAAATTCAAGATAAGATTTTACTCTAAAGTTGCCAACATAACTTTCAAAGAGAAAAAGACTCCCCTCCTCTAGGCCATCCTTCCGCCAGCTAAACCAAATCGCAAGAAATATGACATTATAACCCTAAATCCCAGAGTAATTCATGGATCTTTAGAAAACTCGATCATTGTAGGCTGCAAAAGCAGAAAAAAGGCAATAATGCCACAGGTTCAGCGTGTAAAAATAGCCCATTCCGTATGGCAGAAGTAAACTGTGAACTTGTCCTGAGTTATCCAGAACTGAGATCAATAATAACATCTCCTGAAGAATCGTACAGTCTGGCAGTATCTCTTCAAATAATACCATGCATACCTCGTTAGTCATGACATCTTCTGCCGCTGTGCCCATCCCGGTTTACTATTTTTGTTTTATCAAAGATTGACCGTGTCCATCCCATCTGGCAAAAATAGACTGCAGTTGTCTGCATCCAATTTACACAGAGCAGGGTAAATGATGATCTGAGCGTGAACTACATGTAGAAATAGTTCCCTCATTAAGCTGCGCTACCAGTCACTATTTTCTTGACTGTACTCAGAAGTCCTTCATTAACTCCAAGAAGACAGATCCATTATTTCAGTGTGTGATGGCTAGCCCTTCATCTATGTCCTTGCAGCAGGTACCACTGTGACAAGATGTAGCATAATTATTATATTCTACAGAAAATGCCACGTAGGGCTTCTCTTCACACACACACACACACACACACACACACACACACACACACACACACACACACACACACACACACACACATACACACACAATCACGCACGCACGCACGCACGCACGTACACACACACACACACACACACACACACACACACAACACACACACACACACACACACACAAGAAGTTTTGATTCTGATAATCCACTACTGTTTTAATATATTAAGCAATCGATAGAGGAATCAAGAATGGGCCTGGTACTATGGGAGATAGAAGACAAAAGCACCAGCACAAATTCATTAAATATAAAAGACAAATGGTAAGCTTCCTGTACAAGGCTGCAGACTAGAAATAGCATAATAAATCCGGTAGATACGATCATAATAAAAGTATGTTTATTCTAAAAAGTACTGTCTGTGCTCCACTGGAACTAGCTTCACTGGTTATTCCAATAGATTTTCCCCTGTGGAGATGCTGGGGCCCCTGTCAGTATAAAACTTATGGACACTCTGCGCTTGTTGTTCCCTCTTTTTATCCCTCTCGTTGTTTCTGCCTTGTTTTTTTTTTATCTCCCTGTCACCACTTTCTTGTCTACTTTCTGTTATTTTGGTGCAGTCTCCTACCTTTTTTACCAAACATTAAGAAATAGCAATTCTATCTCATACTGAAGTTGAATGTGCTGAGTCTGACTTGTCCAGCGTTTAAAAGCAAGACAACGCATTTTCGCTCAAACACCATACACAGGTAGTTGCTGTCTGAGGATTCGCCGAAGAAGAAAAATAAAATTTTAACAGATACTGTCTCATCAGAAAAAAGCAGCATAGTAAATTAAGTCGATATGTCATAGAATTATAGAAAATGAAGTTGAGGTTGGAGGGTAGGGTGGGTAGCCGGAAAGACAGAAAACAGATGGTATGGGTAATGAGGTGAACATTTGTAAGAGCAGTTCAGCTGGTGGAAGCAGAATCTTCGATCTAGCATCATCAGGATGCTCAGTGCAAACTGGACTCGGAATCAGTCAAAGTCAATGGGACATGTCGACAGGATAAACTTCTTGCCTTTTTCGTATGTGATTCATGAGTTTCTTTTTCATCGTAATCCAAAATTCTGATTAAGTCTTACTTAAACCAAACACCAATCTTAAAAGCTTTTTTTTTAGGTCCGCTTTTGATATAAAGAAAGGAAAAAAGAGTTATGGAAAATATATGCGGAAAAATGACTGCTCTGAAGGTATCATGCAATTATTAATTATATGATATATTCACAATCAGTATTACCGTAAGTACGTGTATCACATTGCTGAACCTACCCAACCTTAAATCTTAAGAGGAATGTTGTCATATTCACTATCAGCAACACAAATCTTAATCACAAGGAAACTCCTAACGATTATTACCTAGAAGATAGCAACCACATGCGTAACAAAACAAAACAAAACTAAATAAAACCAAAAAAAACGTACGTGCACTATGTCAAACGAAAGCTATATTTCCTATATAAAATAATGTGTCCATATAGCTCAGTGTAAAGTTGTGCTATCGTCATTGACCACAGAATCAGCATAATTATATCTGGCTAAGTAACGATATCAGCTAATACTTATTTGATGGACCAATTCAAACCAGAAAAAAAGATTCCTAATACCGTTAAGATGACTGCAGCCAGAGCACATTTCTTCTGGACCAACGGTTTTTGCTATTATTTAAAAACACTTTCACAAAGTATTAAATCCAAAGACTAATGTAGCAGAACAACGCCTGAGGAAAACACAGAACAGGCGATCAAAAAGCCATCAAGCTAGTCCATCACTAGTCTGAGGTAAGAGGTATTGGGACAGTCACTTTGGAATGGGTACTTTAAGTGCCAAATAACGCTGCACACAGAAGACCTTAATGGAATACGAAATACGTTTTGTGTCAAGGAAATAAAAGCGAATCATTATTAACCAGCGTTAGCTTTAGATTGAACAAAATGTCATACGAAGTTTCGGATGATGAAATATAATCTTGTAAAGTTAGTCTAGAAGACCAAGCCTGTGAATTGTGATGGGTGTCTACAATACGTATCTTGAATACACTTAAAGCTTTGATTTGCAGCAATGCATCATCAGTACCACGACTGAGAGAACAGCATGTTTCATATCCTCTATCACATGCTTCCTTCCTCTAAATGATTGAAACAAAACCGGTTGCATCTTTCTTTGTACTAGAGTATGTATAATTAGAGAGAGAGAAGAGAGAGAGAGAGAGAGAGAGAGAGAGAGAGAGAGAGAGAGAGAGAGAGAGAGAGAGAGAGAGAGAGAGAGAGAGAGAGCACTGGCAAAAAAAAAAGAACGCAACAAAGGGAAGGTAGCGCCATTTGCTCAGCCAGAAAGAACAAGCGGCACCACAAGGCAATAAACACAGTGAGCGGCGCCACTTAAAGCCCTGCCATTAGCATGTCTGTCTCCACTAAAACGGTTGGTAAATGTACGGTAGCGGTGTGTTTGCCTACGGCATGTACTACTTAGAACTGAATCAGTCGAGTCGATCACAAAAACAAATGCTTTGACGTACGGTTTCTTTCAGTGTGCACATTTCAAATTCTGTTTCCGACCCATTAGTATCTTGGTCAAAACCCTTAGGTAAAGAGCGTTGCAAGCATACATACATGACGTAGGAGCAAACAGGGGCTAGACAGCTTTGTTTGTAGTGCTTTATTGGCTAAATAGAGGAGTATTTTTAAGTAAGTACTTTTTGCTCTATGTTGCTGTTGTTGGCAGAAGTGGTAGAGGTAATGTCTTTTCCTGGAAGCATGTCTAGTTCCGACCAAATACATAACTGGCTTTTTTTTTCAATATGACGAGAAAATCAAACTGAATGTCAATCCCTCTAGACCAGTCAGACCCCTTTGCTTAAAAACGTGTACACGTCAAAAGAACCAATGACAGTTGAAAATTTAAAGTGTAGGTTTGAACTTCCCGACTGCCATGGCAAAATTGGTAGATTCAATTCTCAACTGTTTTCCTAAAGAAACTGTCACATATATAAACATCTCATCATTGGTTAACCATATAACTCTTGCCGAGGAACAAACAACAATGCTGATTCAGACTGGTCTCTCAGAAAGTAGAAACAGTGCCAAAACTTGTGGAAAAACAAAATTGAGTATCATGTACTGAATGTCATGGTGGTGGCAAAAACATATCAATTTCATAACAAGCTGACGAGGCCTACAATACTTGATAGGTATCCCCGTGACTCAGTAAGCTACTAAAACCTATTCTTATAAATCGCAAGGTCCCTGAAATGCCAACAGTACATACAAAGCAAATAAAGTAAGCACGTTGCCAATCAATACTTCATACACCAAAAGGCTTTGTCTTCCAATGAAGTGTATTTATGAAGTTGGCAGAGATTTTTTGTTTTGATGGGGTGAGTGTTTTAGTAGATATGGTTTAGTGTACAAGAAGAATTCCTCCCCTACACATTTTCTAGAGAACTAATATGCGTCTCCTCAGATTCCACCTATCAGCCTTGCTTACATCGGCCACACATGGAGGAAACTGGTGAACAGCTCTTAGGTGTGGTGATCCGAGAGACTCTTAGCGGAATCATGGGTGACATGAAAGTTTTGCTCTAGGCACACAAACCTATTTACAGTAAGCAGATCACTAGTCTGCTACTCTGCACTGTCCACCCTCTATATAGCAGGGCAAAGCTGAAAACACCCTTTCCTACAGCTTGCTTCATTGCCTTCTTCCGTGGCTGCATTCTTCCCTTTCCCTCCTAACCACTTCCGACACTTTAACTAATGTGTCTGGTATACTTTTAACTTAACGAGTTAATGGTGTGTATGTGTGTTGTGTGTGTGTGTGTGTGTGTGTGTGTGTGTGTGTGTGTGTGTGTGTGTGTGTGTGTGTGTTGTGTGTGTGTGTGTGTGCACGCACGTGTGTGTGTGTGTGTATGTGTGTGAACGAGAAAGAGAGAGAGAGAGAGAGAGAGAGAGAGAGAGAGAGAGAGAGAGAGAGAGAGAGAGAGAGAGAGAGAGAGAGAGAGAGACAGACAGACAGACAGACAGACAGACAGACAGAGAGACAGAGACAGAGACAGAGAGAGAGAGAGAGAGAGAGAGAGAGAGAGAGAGAGAGAACGCTGCCTTCAGCTATCAGTCGGCTTTGCTGTATTTGTAAGTGATGGTGGCTACTCTGATACGTTCAATACTCTTTCAAGCCATCATAAAGTTATTTTTTCTTTTATTCTTATCGTTGTAATAGTCCTGCAATTAGAAAATAGATTCTTTTGTAGAAGGACACATCAACAGAAAGGTCAAAATTGTGTCACGAATACAAGTTACGTTGTTTAGGTCGGTATCTTAACAAGTCTGAATTAGTGGATAACACGCATGTTTAAAAAACCTTGCCACAAAACAGTAAGACGTTCTTTTGTTAAAAAGAACTCTTGAATGTTTGATTGATGTGTATTACATCCGTATTTTTTCTTGTTTTGTCATCTTAAATAGACAATTGTAAAATAGATCTGGTACACTGGGAGTGGCCAACACCTTGGACACTGATTATCACTTTCTCGAGTAAAGGCAACTTGCAACTATGTCAAAACTACCGTACCATTAGCCTGATCAGTCATCCAAGGAAATTAATGCTAAGAATCCTCCTGAGCAGACTAAATCTTCAAGCTGAGGAGATCATTAAAGAAGAGCAGGTAGGTTTCAGAGCAGGACGGAGCACAACCAAAAACATGTTCAACCTTAGAATACTCTGTGAGAACAACTTGCAACACCAACAAGATCTTTACCACGTTTTTGTAGACTTTAAGAAGGCGTTCGACAGAGTATGGCATGCAGCTCTGTAAGCAGCCATGAGGCTGTACAACATCAATGTCAACCTAATCAGAACCATACAATGCCTCTATAACAAGGCAACCAGCGTAGTCTTCTATGACAGCAACATAGGAGATTAGTTCCGAACCACAATTTCAGTAAAATATTATAGCAAAATTTATGTTTAAAAAAACTAAAGTAAAATCAATATACATTTCACATGTTTGAAACCATGCCACCATTATGTGCTCTTTACATCTTTAGCGGATGTCTTTTTCAAAAATGTTTGTCTAAAATCGATAAGAAAGCACTCTTATGAAACAAACAAGACTGGGTTCTAACATAACACTATGTAAAAAAACGACAACAACAACAACACAGGACAGCACTTATACCCCTGACTGGCTGGCTACCCCAGCTCATATGTAACCCTTCTGATAGATCGTGATTAGGAACTCCGATGACTCGTGACTGCGATCGAAGCAGACATCGTCTAACCATCCCGAATCCTCAGGCGTACATCAAAACACTTTCTCCCTTCATTTCACCGCACAGACAGCGGGCTGATGTCATGTCGATATGTCAGACAGAACGAGGGCTGACCCAGGGTGGCAGTTATTAATCAGCCGGTGGCAAAGGTTAACATCGCTTGTCTGGAAGCGTTTGGGTCTTCCGTGCGGTACGCCTTGTGCGGTAGAAGATGAAGCAGCCAGTGCAAGAATATGATTCTTCGATCTGTTTGGTTAAAATAAGGCTTTGTTTTTTTCAGTCAGGTTTAGTATAAAATTGATCTGAGGTCATTTAGTGAACATATTCTGTGAAACTTTGACTAAAGGCAATTGATGTCACATAGTTGAGAACTAACATTAGTTTAGCATTACTCACTGTAACAGATCAGACATGCCATCTGAGATTTGCTGTTTGCTCTGTCTGATATTACAAGTATAATCCTTAAACATCTACTTTGAAAATAACGACATGTTTTACGTGTGAAATATATTTGGTTAAGGAAAGGAGTTGTGACAGTTGTCAGTATCATCCATCCTATATGTTGTCGTAGCCATTGTCGCTGTGGTTGGATTGCTGTTGTTAAAGATTGTTTGTCCTGACGTTGTAGAACACAATAGTTTTTGTGTCTGGATCATAACCTTACGCGTGTGT
>CM060316.1:73737344-73742344 GCA_030674155.1 Stramonita haemastoma | reverse complement strand
TTTAATTGTTAGTGGCGTTGCAAATTCCAATTAAAACATAGCAAGAGGATGTTTTGTTCCCACATGATCATTTAGTATACCAACTGAGTAAGGCAAACACAAATACATATAGAAATGTCTGTTTCTAATAGTCTGCTTAACAAGACATCAGCTCTTAGCTATAGTGTCCTTAGTTTTTATCTACTTTAAGAATAATGCAAAGATTATAGGCAGTAAAACTGCCCTTTTAAAACTATATTTTAAGACAATCAAGTAAACAATGAGATAGAATGGTAATTACTTTACAAAAGGTATTAAATTTAGCAATTCCATTAACATAAGGCAACCCACTTAACCTCTGATAATTTCATTCTTTCATCATGTGTACAACGGGCCTCAGTTTAGGACCAAAACTTGAGCAAAAAATGGTTAATGCTTTATTGATAAAGCCTGAGCAAGGTTCTCTCGCCTGTGTAATAAGCAAAAAGCAGAAAACGTGTGGGCGAAGCCATTTCAGTGAGTGCGCTTACCTGAGAGCAAAGGGTTTGGAAGGATGGATGGAGGGGGGAAAGGTTTGTGAGAGCTGTAATGAAGATGGATGAGAAAGCTGAATGGAGCTGGGGTGTGTCAGAAAGTGCCGTCAAATCATGGCGCTCTGCTTTGTGGAGTAAAGAATAACTTTGGGGTAGAAGACATATTTGTACTGCCTGTGTTGTGTGCATAAATGTGTGCAGATTACATGAGAAAGAGACAGAGACAGAGAGAGAGAGAGAGAGAGAGAGAGAGAGAGAGAGAGAGAGAGAGAGAGAGAGAGAGACAGAGAGAGAGAGAGAGACAGAGAGAGAGAGAGAGAGACAGACAGAGAGACAGACAGACAGACACACAGACACACAGACACACAGACACACAGACACACAGACACACAGACACACAGACACAGACACACAGACACACAGAGAAACAGAGAGGGGGGGGGGGGGGGAGTGATAGACAGACAGCCAGAGACAGAAAAATTGACTGAGGCAAAGTTAAACACAGACATAAAGAGAGTCTGCAAAGGTAATTAAATGATTAGGTGGTATTTCAAGCCATGGACAACACCTCCTAGTCTTTTAACTTTGTGTTTCATTGTTTTCATTCACATTGCCACCAAACTTAAAATGCCATGATTGGTTAATTCATTTTTGTCTTTAGTGTGTGACCCAAATATTATAATGCAGAACCCAGTTTGAAGTAAACATTTTTTGTAAGGCTTGTGTCCTGAACAATTCGACAGTGCAGTAACATCAGTGTGTACTTTCAAAGAAACTGTGATCCACAGTCACCCTCCTCTCTGCTAACACAGGCTAAAAATACAATAAGGCAGGCACAGACAGAATCATGATGGTGGGGATTATGATGACAATGACGATGATAAATCTAGTTGATGATGGGTGTGTGTGTTGGTGTGGTGCTGATGGAGATAATTGTGGTGGTGGTAGTGAAAGCAGCCATCATATCATGATGAAGACATCAACAACAATAATGACTTCGACAACAACTATAACAATGATGGCAATGATGAGGATCATAGCCATGATAAAGAGGATTGCATCAATAACAACAGCGCAGTGTAAAAAGTACGTTTTCAAAGAGGATATTCTGATAGACCAACAAACCCACAGTTATCTCAGTTTCTCAGAAAAGCACAGAACCAGAAGTATCATCCTAGACAAACTGATTCCAGAGCATAGGTGACGTACTGATGGACAATTTGAAATTTGCTGACTTATGACCATGGTCAAAACAGACGTTGTCTTACCACTCTGATTCTTATGGCAGCACACCAAAATACTTTCACTGATCATTTCACCCAATACTCATAGACAGCAAGCTGATGTCGTGTCAATATGTCAGACATGAGAGGACCAACCCAGTATGGCAGTTATTAATCACGGGGTGGCAAAGGTTAATGTTGCTTGTCTGGGAATATTTCACTTTTGGTGTGCCTTGTCTGGTGGAAGATAAAGTAGCTTGCAAGATACATTACTTTCAGTTTATGGTTATTGTAGTTAAGGCCTGTATTTATCGACAAATTGAATTTGAAGACAAGAAGATAATTTCATCTAAAGATAAAGTAATATTACAGATATAGCCGTTGGTTATCTGATCTTGGACATTGAATTATACAATCCATAGTTAAACAATATTTTATTTAAAACACGTTTTGTGAGCATATGCATTTTCATTATAAACATTTTGGAAAGAGAGTTTGAATGAAGTAAGAAAACATAACAACACTTACATCCTCTCCTCTCTCTCTCTCTCTCTCTCTCTCTCTCTCTCTCTCTCCTCATCTCTCTCTCTCTCTCCTCTCCTCTCTCTCTCTCTCTCTCTCTCTCTCTCTCTACTCTCTCTCTCTCTCTCTCTCTCTCTCTCCTCTCTCTCTCTCTCTCTCTCTCTCTCTCTCTCTCTCTCTCTCTCTCACTCCTCACACACACACACACACAATATCACAGAAAATGAATCCTTTAAGAAAATATGAATTCCCCAAGAGGTAGCCCACAGTTTCTGTCAACAGTTACCCACAGCTTACCAATAAAAATAAGCTAACCAGAGTAGTATAGAGGCTCCATGGGAGTACTTTTATAACAATATGTAGTTCATACATGAAGGTGACATCCACAGGAATGTGTCATGTCAGTGTCATGTCTTGTACCAACACCCCTGGGTCATCACCTCATAACCAGCTCGCAACTGGCTTTACATCTCACTTTGCCAAGCGAGGGAATACCTATGTCCACTCCAAACTCAAAGGAAGGCATCTGTTTGATGAAGTAAAGTGTCTGAATTGAACTATGATAAACTCCATATGCCTCAACTTCCCTGCTATTTGGTGACCTCATCTCTGTCCTCCCAATTTCTGGCATCTTTCTCTTTTTCTTTCAGTTTTTCCCTTTTCTTTGTTATGACGAATATTTGCAAGAACAATTCATAAGACTTAGACTTAGCCTAAAATGTTCATTTTTGCACACCAAAGATCATTCATTCACTCACTCTTATTCATCCTACCACCCCCTACCCCACTCAATCCAACACTGCTCACTGTTGCAAAACTTTTTCAATATGTCATGCAAGCACGCACAGTTTTGATTTAAACAGAATTTCTTATGGGATCAGAAGAACATGGCAGAAAGAAAATATCCCTATCAGCTTAAGGAAGGAATAAATGATAACTTAAAACTTAAAGAAAAACGTTGAAAGTATAAAACAAGTGCCAAGACTCTTGACAGTTCTGATTTGCACACTGCACACGTAAAAGGCCAGGTCAATAAACATCATTCAGGAGAGCCAATTTTCAATAAGGCAAGCCAGGTGCTCAAAGGCATGCATAAAGGGAAAGGAACCTGGGACAAAGCAACTAGGAAGATGGATAGGTGGGTCAATAACTTAAGGCTTCTCACACACAGTGTGCTATTAACTTGAATATTGATTCTATGTATACTGCTATAGGTTATGTCAACTGGTAAAGCAGAGGAATTATTTCGAAATATCAACCATCCTATCATACTTCAGATCTACTTTTAAGCCTATGTTTAATGTATTGCCAGTTTATTTGCTGCTGTGTAAAGTATATGATGTATGAATAAGGAAGAAGAGATGAGAACAGAAAGACAGGAAATCAAAACTAGATAAACACCCGTCATAAAATAGCCAAAAAAGAAATACACAGTGATAAAAACAAAGGAGAAACAAATGAGAAAACAAAACTAATTTCATATACCCTATGCACAGAAAAAATGAGGGTTTAAAAAAACAAAATGAAACCTCAAGTTTTCATAGTCTGTCTCAAAGCCACTGAGACTTTTTTCACACAAAATAATCAAATACATGATTAAGTTTATTACTGCAGGCATAAACAAAAACAAATATTGTGAAGAAGCAATAACAAGTGCTTTATCAACCTACTATAATGTTACATTCATACTCAATAAATAAATAGTTTGATAAGCAAAAAGACAACCATAAAAACAGTCAAAAATGCCTCCTACTGATAGTCTACTAGACAGGCAAGAAATCCTGAACTGAAATGTTTGTAGCTGTTGTTGTTGCTCTTAAGGTTAATCCCTCTCCATGTGACTTTATGCAGCTTGACATTTCCATTTTCTTATTAGCTATTCTAATTGGCCATGCAGAGCTTGTCAGCTTTTACAAAAGACAATGGGATTTTTAATGAGAATACATAAACTAACGTAAATGTTTGTACATAGCAATTCAATTTGTACAGTCCTTTGAATACTTTTCTGAAGAGTAGAATCAAAACACAAATTAATTCTAGTAAAAAGTATCCTAAAACAGACATCTCTCAACAGATTTAAAACCTTGTCTCAGATCAAGAACTCAACTCTGTTATGAGGCTGGCAACCCTCTCCCTGAAACCTGAATGTTTTTCTTTCTTAATCCAGTTTCCCAGCCAGCATACCAGGCCTTAGTTTGCACTACAACCTGAATGAAAAACGGTTAATGCTTTATTGATAAGGCCTGTCCAAGGTTCTCTCGCCTGTGTAATAAGGGGACAACTGAATAGGGTGTGGGCGAAGCCATTTCAGTGCGCGTACCTGAGAGCAGAGCGTTTGTAAGGAGGAAGAGGGGGGGGGGTAGGTTTGTTAGAGCTGTAATGAAGATGGATGAGAAAGCTGAATGGAGCTGGGGTGTGTCAGAAAGTGCCGTCAAATCATGGCGCTCTGCTTTGTGGAGTAAAGAATAACTTTGGGGTAGAAAGTGGTTTGGGTTGCCATTATCATGTGCAGGAAAAAAAATATGCAGCATATTTGCAATGAGAGAGAGAGAGAGAGAGAGAGAGAGAGAGAGAGAGAGAGAGAGAGAGAGAGAGAGAGAGAGAGAGAGAGAGAGAGAGAGAGATGGCTTATTGATGACTTGGCTATAAATCCTCAGTATGGATAAAAAGAGAATATTCTTTCAGAGGCATGTTTTTTTTAAAGAGGCAAAATGGGTTTATATGATGATAAAGATTAGCTTAC
>CM060316.1:73724844-73734844 GCA_030674155.1 Stramonita haemastoma | reverse complement strand
GAGGTGTCATCTTCTCTTGCCTGGCCCGTTCACTGATTCTCTTTATCCATGAAGAAATGGAGACTCTATGCCCAGCTTTTGGATTCTTTCACAAGAGCTAAGAAGTTCACGGCTAGGGGGAAATCTCGGTTTACTGTATTGTTCGAAACACTGGTGTCTCAGTTCAAACAAAAGATAATATAGAACATACGATAACCTGGAAATAAAAGATCCTGTTTTTGTCTAGCTCCTAGCAGTGAATGTCTTACTTCTTATGTAGGGCAAGTAAAAAGATGGAGACAAATAGGTAGACAGAAAAAAAGGAGAAGGGAAGACAACATCAGAGAGTGGAAGGGCCTTGATTGCGACGACTTGATACAGAAAACTGAAAATTGGGGAGAGTGGAAGAAGATGGTAGCAACATCTTCAGTAGTGCCCCAACGGTCTACAAGACAACGGGGTAGGTGAAGGTGAAACCATCGCCTGATCACACTGTTGCTCTCTTGTCTTTTCCATCCGTCCCGTATTATTACAAATCAGTTTTCTTCTGTTTGGGTCCGACACTCTTAGAAACTGTGCTATCAAGGATCGTCTGTGTCTACATTTCACCATTGTTATCGTTGCTACCACCCCCAATAACACTGTCATCACAACTATCATTGTTATCGAAAATGTGGTCTTCTTTCATTTTCGTTCATATTTTCTTTCACCGTCCCACTACTCTCTCTCTCTCTCTCTCTCTCTCTCTCTCTCTCTCTCTCTCTCTCTCTCTCTCTCTCTCTCTCTCTCTCTCTCTCTCTCTCTCTCTCTCTCTCTCTCCTCTCACACACACACCACACACACACATACACACACTCACACACACACCACACACGCACATAAAACACAGACACACACACACACATCCCCACACACACTCTCCCTTCAGCCTCTTACCACCACCACCACCACCACCAACACCACCACCAACACCACCACCACGGTTTCTTCCCCCCCCCCCCCCTCCAAATACCTACTACTACAGGCTCGCCTTCATCCCTTTCCCTGAGCGAGTGTTGTCAAAGCAAGAACCACTTCTCTCCAGCTGCAGAGCCTCTCGGGGCCAAATTGGACCTGTCACTCAGCCGTCCAAAGGTTTAGCTGATGGAGTGTTTATCTCATTACCGCCACCATCAGCTCACTGAAAAAGTCGTTGCGGAGAGAGAGAGAGAGGGGGGGGGGAGAAGAAGAAGGAGAAGAAGGAAAGAAAGAAATTGAAGAGAGAGGGAGAGAGAAGGAAAGAGAGAGAGAGAGAGAGAGAGAGAGAGAGAGAGAGAGAAGAGAGAGAGAGAGAGAGAGAGAGAGAGAGAGAGAGAGAAAATTGTGTGTGTGCGTGTGTGTGTCTGTGTGTGTGTGTGAGAAAGAGACAGACAGACAGACAGACAGACAGACAGAGAGAGAGAGAGCGAGAGAGAGAGAGAGAGAGAGAGAGGAGAGAGAGAGAGAGAGAGAGAGAGACAGAGACAGAGAGAGACAGAGAGAGAGACAGAGAGAGAGACAGAGACAGAGACAGAGACAGAGAGAGTGGCGTGCGTGAGAGGGTGGGTGTGTTTTTGGTGGTTTAGCTTGTTGGTCAGTTTCCATCAGAAAAGGGGAAAAGGGTGGGGGGGGGGATGTTGGAGATGGTTTGCCTGGAAGTCTGGATGGAAGCAAGAAGACGATTGTATAATGTCGCGAGTACCTTGTAACCTTTGTTCTGTCTTCTTGAGAAACATGTTGTTATGCTATTGGTGTCTGGACCCTGAAGTATCACTCACTCTTATATAATTGTTCTCTGTGTGCTTCGCTGTTGATGTTTTAGTTTTCGATATAAGCATCAGTCATTACTAGCCATGCTGCTTCTATTTGCTCTGACCACACTGTTGCCATGGCGGTACAGATGTGATTTTAGGTTAAAGCAATGATTGAAAACTCGCAATATGCACACTATGTCAGTGGTCTAGGCATCCGTCTACAAAGCGAGAAGTCTGGTTTGATCCAAATCTGGGTTTGATCCCCCGTTTGTACCCTAAACTTTTCTCACATTCACTAGACTGTGAGTGGTGGGCTGGGTTCTAATCTTTCGGATAGGCAATAAACCAAAGTCCCATGTATAACCAGCATTTATTGCACGCAAAAGAACCAACGGCAACAAGAGAGTTGTCCCTGGAAAACTTTTGTAGGAAAAGAAACCCTCCACTTCGGCAGAGAAACAAATACACATGCATACAGGAAAATAAATCTGGCGTGACTTAAAGTGGTATACGAAGACAAATACCACAACCAGCGAATCAGTTACACAATTCTGTTGACATTCGTTATACGATCAGCCAGCTTATCACCGAGAAAGGGCCAAAACTCACTGACCAGCCAGCAAGCCTGCTAGTCTCACATAAGCTGATACACTGCCGTCAAGAGACCAATCACTCTAAAGTGATGATGATTGATGACATTGCATGGAGAAATGATTGTGCAAATGATGCTGTAAGACGGTTGTCATAAGGACAGGGATAATAGAACAGTTTGGGTTGTTTTTGTTTTGTTTGATTTTTAACTGTCTTTTGATTTCTGATGCTTCTTTTGCTAGAAATGTGTTGACCTTTTTGTGACTGCTTTACACATATGTTCACAAAAGTAACGATTACTTTAAATATATGTCATGTCAAAATGGTATGAAAACGGTACTGAATCAGTGGATGTACAGCAAAACCAGAGACAGGAGAAGCGGAAAATATAGAAAGCATGGGTAAATTAGGGGTTGTGTCAGTGAATAAAAGAATTATTTTAAAAATTTATTTATTTATTTATTCTTTTATATTGAAAATAATGGAATAAGCACTCGTGCACTTTTTTTTTTACATCCAGTCCCCAGTGAATGAGTGAGCAAGTGAGTGAGGGGGAGGGGGCGAGAAGTATGACAAGTAGAGCAGGAAGAGAAAGACAAAAAGACAAGGACCAGAAACCATCCCTGTCTAGTTTCTGCTCTACCGAGTCAATTAATAATATCATCTAGAAAGAAGATAATGTTTGCCATTCTAACGATCCAAAAAGTTGAATGCATATCCTTAGCATGCCATGTTTCATTCATTGTTTTGACTCTTAGTTTCTTAGTGTTGTGTACTACATAAAGTGGTACAGGGGATCAGCACCCATGAGCAGGCCACGTGTTCTTGTCATTGTTATTAGTGATGTTGTTGTTGTTGTTGCTGCTGCTGCTGCTGTTGCTGTTGTTGTTGCTGCTGTTCAGAGTTCTCTAACACAACACTCTTGGTGGTCATTCACAATGTACTCCATCCCCACTTTCCACATCTGGATATCCCCATAAGACCGTTCGTTCACACTGGATGGGAAGTTTTATGTATTCCTGATTGTTTTCAAATACCTTGCCACACAGACAGCCAGTACTCTTATTTCTAAGGAGTTCTTTTATTCCATGCAGAATAAAGAGTGGTATGCTGGAAGCTTGCCACGGATGAAAACATTCTTCATAGAACAATGTGTAGTGTTTTCTTTCTGCAGGCCTTGACAATTTGTTTTCATCAATTACTAACAAAGTTTTCCCCTTATGCCAAGCAAGCCAAGTGTCGTTAATCACAGCGAATTAATGTGAGCAGTGATACGTAGCATTAGTCATCCAGAAACCATCGGGAAGTTTACACCAGCCTGAGAATGGATTCGACCAGTTTACAGGGAGGTCGTCTGGGCTTGATTGATTTTTTTTCTGTCTCCCACAGAACTGAAAACAGTTTTCTCGCCATCTTATGATACATATGATATCAAAACACTAGTTGACAAATTACAGAAATTTCTGGCTGCTGATGTTCATTGTTTGTCGCCTCAGTTCCCCCCTACTCTCTCTCTCTCTCTCTCTCTCTCTCTCTCTCTCCTCTCTCTCTCTCTCTCTCTCTCTCTCTCTCTCTCTCCTCTCTCCCTCTCTCTCTCCTCTCTCTCTCTCTCTCTCTCTCTCTCTCTCTCTCTCTCTCTCTCTCTCTCTCTCTCTCTCTCTCTCTCTCTCTCTCTCTCTCTCTCTCTCTCTCTCTCTCTCTCGAGCTTCTTTTAGGTTTTTTTGTTGTCGTTCTTCAACCAGACCTTTGAGATCCACTAATGGTGAGTTTTTGCTTATGAGACCATTATTGCCCACCATATAGGTGGCCACATTCCGACCTCGGGGATATATTCTGGGTATATTCCTGTTTCCATAGCGTACCAAACCCTGAGATGAATTACAAGTTCTTCAACGTGTATAATTGATCTTCGGCAAACATGTATACATGAAGGAATTCAAATCGCTAACAGGTCTGCGTTTGAAGTTGACATGGGAGGTAATAAAATTACCCTCATCCCCTCCCTTAAATCACCAGGCAACGCCTCAATGTGAAACCACGACTTCATGGACCCACAGGATTTAATTGGAATGGTCTTAACTAATTACTCAACTACAGGCAAGTGTCTGTCTCTCCAAATTTCAAAAGCACAGAACTGTGTTTGACCTTACTTTTATGTCAAGCACTTAACACCGACGTGAAAAAAAATGTGCAGCATGGTCACACACACTCCAGGCTTTCTTCTTTGTCTTATATGTTCTGTAGAGCCAGGACAAAAGCTGCAAGATTGACACCTTTGAACAGAACCAGCCATCCTTAAGGGGTCAAGGTCTGAAGGCTTTGGAATGATAGAGGCACAATGGCTGCGCTTCACAAAATTAAAGAAAAAATTGCAGCCCATACAGTCTATGCTCCAATGATTGCTTAGGGATGCATGCAAGAGTTGTGTGTGTGTGTGTGTGTGTGTGAGTGTGTGTGTGTGTGTGTGTGTGTGTGTGTGTGTGTGCGCGCGCGCGCGCGCGCGGACAGGAAATATTATTTTTTAATTTAATTTGATGACTATCTTTTCCATGGTTACTTTTATATTGTTCAGTTAAGATTGTTCTTCCTTTCTTTTTTGATATTGATATCACATCTTTACCTTTTTCATATTTGTTTTGAAGCAAAGATTGCAGCATATGTGTTTTCATTATTGTCATTAGATCACAGCTGTCTCAATGTATACTGTATTTAATACCCATGCATGTGACTGCACCAACCCATCCACTCACACACACACACACACACACACACACACACACACACACACACACACACACACACACACTCACACACACACACACACACATACACACACATATATATACACACACACACACACACACAACATACACACACACACACACACACACACACACTCACACACACACACACATACACACACACACACATACACACACACACAGTCCAAATTTCACTGCTCTTTTCCAGCACGTGCATTCCACGCCTACCTAAAGGAGGGCGGGGAGTGCAGGATAGATATCTACGGCAGACCTGGCCATCCCTTGGGAAGCCAGGCCTGAGAAGGCTGAATTTCCCATGGGCACGTGGGGTTAAGCTTGCCGAGGAAAATCATCGGCAAGGTTGCCTTTACTGACAAACTGTTTTGTTTTATGAATAGCCGGGAGGCTTGATGAAATGGGAGGTGTGACCAAAATGCAGAATAGGTTTTTTTTTTCAAATTTTTGTTTTTCTTCCCACTTTTTATGAATGTGTGTGTGTGTGTGTGTGTGTGTGTGTGTGTGTGTGTGTGTGTGTGTGTGTGTGTGTGTGTGTGTGTGTGTGTGTGTATGTGTGTGTGTGAGTGTCTTTCTCTGACCCTATATCACTCCAGGTAGATGGGGGGTTTTTGCATGTGTGTTTTTCTTTCCACCATAAGTAGTGTAATATCTGGGAAGGTTACCTACCACTGCCTCCTTGTTTCTTCCAACAGAACACAGAACAAAACAGCAAATTATCTACAGTATATGAATTGAAAAAGGAGACTGATAATAATGCTGTATGTTATATCATTCAGATTTGTTTTGGTATAATTTTAGATGCTTGACTGTTTTTTGAGAGGGGGGTGGGTGAGGGGGGCATGGAACAAAGGGTATATCTTTTTTCTTCCTAACACTCCTTGTGTTTGCTCTTGATATTTGATACAAGTATGATTTTTTTCAGATTTGATTTCTTTAATTTAACTGGGAGAAAATGACAGTGATATTTTGCTATACAATAAAAAGTTTTCAGAGTAGCAGTAAATGAAAAAATAAACAAAAAGAGAAAGAAATGCTATAACACAGAGATGTATTTAAAATACGGCACAACAACACAGCCAATAGATAGATTACAGTTGATATATTTCAGCAATCAAAAGAAGCTCAATTACACACATGACCAATGTCATATTATTCTGATGCAAAATGCGGGAACATTATTCTATGGACAAACTTGCATGTTGACCTTAACGATTCCCTGATCTATAGACTTAGTCCTGACTGCTCGGAAAATGTTAAGTACATACACACACGTGCCTTAATAATAATATGTTTGTCTCCGGTCTGCAGATGAACAGAGAGCTTTCTGTTCCTGCCACATTGAGGGTAAGAATGGGTGCCATGCACCTCTATCGTGATATGAAATCCATATAAAGCTGATTATGTTACCACTGGTGTCAACAGTATACGTGTAGTACACACACACACACCACACACACACACACACACACACACACACACACACACACACACACACACACACACACACACACACACACACACACACTCTCTCTCTCTCTCTCTCTCTCTCTCTCTCTCTCTCTCTTCTCTCCTCTCTCTCTCCTCTCTCCTCTCCTCTCTCTCTCTCTCTCTCTCTCTCTCTCTCTCCTCTCTGCATGTATGTATGTATGGATGTATGGGTGGATGGATGGATGGATGGATGGATGGATGGATGGATGGATGGATGGATGGATGGATGTATAAAAGGTTTTATAAAAAGGGTAAAGGTGTCCTATAGCCTATGTGGTCGTAGGGGACCGAAGCATCAGAAACCTCAGCGACCATATTGACGGTGGCGCCCATCTCCTCTCACTTACTGGTTTGCCTTCCCTGACCCTGGAGAGGGCAGGTACCCATTTACAGCTGGGTGAACTGGGAGGACTGTATTGAAGTCAAGGCACGCAAACGGTCACCCATCCAATTGGTACCACGCTCGACGCTGCTTAACATTGGCTGGGGAAATTAAGCGCTCTCACCTCTGAGCTATCCCGTCCTCACCACTGTCTGTGTACTGTGATCAAACATGCATAAGGTAGCCGTTAAAGCATCTCCCTCTGTGGTACTTTACAACAAGACATTTCTCATAATCTAACGCATATTCAGACACACGTATACGCATACACACACAGACAGACATACACACACAGACAGAGACACACACATAATATATATATATAAGAGACACAGAGAGAGAGAGAGAGAGAGAGAGAGAGAGAGAGAGAGAGAGAGAGAGAGAGAGAGAGAGAGAGAGAGGACATATTGTGTGGTATTACAAGTTTGTACGTTAAAAAGCGTTGCATTTTCGTTGCTTAAATATTTGTAACAAGATTTAGAGGTCAAAACCCACAACAATAGCACCAAGCGACCATCAGCAAAATACATTGCCTGACAAATCTGGGCACAGTCACAGCAACCCACCTCACTCTTCCTCTACCTGCTGCCTAGATGGCATTCATGTCATGACAGCCATGCTTCACCCCCACCCCCCACCCCACCCACCCCACGCTACCCTTCCACCATGCCGATGCAGTTATGGGATCCCAGTCTCTGAAGTTCACTGGGTAATTGCAGACATACTGCTGTGCCAATGAAGTTTGGGATGAGAATAAGGAGAGAGGTGGAGTGTATGGGCATGTGGATAGATCAGAAATCGGTAGATAGGATCAAAACTGTGCTATGTACAATGTGATGTCCACAACCTGTTGCTTTTAATTAAAATCGTTTATTTATTAACTGCTGGTCTAAACATTTTGTCATTGCTGCATAATTCTTGGGGTTACCAATATATGTGGAGACTTGATTGCACTCTATAAAGTGCATATTCTTTCACGAACTTGACTAAGTCATAAGAAAGGCTTAATATGAGCCTGTGTGAATTTGTAAAGTATCAATAAGGGTCAATGTCAGAATGAAATAGATACGTTAAAGGGGTTCTATATAGATGAATTATTTCCAGCCTGCATTTCAGAAAATAACGAAAAAAACAACAATTTGTTCAGATATGCAGGCGAATAATCAACATAAAAAGACACGCGCCTCTCTCTCTCTCTCTCTCTCCTCTCTCTCTCTCTCTCTCTCTCTCTCTCTCTCTCTCTCTCTTCTCTCTCTCTCTCTCTCTCTCTCTCTCTCTCTCTCTCTCTCTCCTCTCTCTCTCATAAAAGCACACAAACATGCACACACACATGCATACCCATGCACACACATGTACACACACACATACACACACAGCTATGTAGAACACTGATAATGCCCTGTTTGGTTGAAAGTCTTTAGTTCAGTAAAGGGAAAATGAAGAAATTTAACGTTTCTTTTTAAACTGTCATTGTTTTATTCATAGTATGTCAATCAAGACTGGAAACAACTTTTAATAATATTATTGCTAATTTAAAAACAACAACTGAAAATGTACGTCTTTCACTGTGCCCCTGTTTTGTACAATTATTATTTAACCAGAGCTGTAAACTACATATCTCCTTGTTCTTCATATGGGTCTGTACTTTTGCTAAAAGCTGTACAACCCACAATGCATTTCGTTATCAATAATGGTTGAGAACTATGACTGCAAAGACATGGCTTTTTATTTAACCCAACCATCAAGAAATGGAAACGATTTCAGCAAATTGATGTTGAGGAAGAACCTGAAAAACAATTTTTAAGGAGTGTTAGGACATTCCAGAAATTTGTTTTTGATGACCCCTTACTTTCAAAAGTATAGAAAAGTTCAGACTTTACTTTGGTACTAAAAAGCACTTCCCAGTTCTGAAAAGCAAAGTCTAGCCAAAAAGTATCCAGGTTTCACTTTAAAACCCTCGCAGATTCTGTCTGTGAGCTGGGGAGGAAGAGTGTAAAAATCAATGTCTATGAGCAGACGTAGCTATCCTCCTGGGTCCATGGCCCAAACGGGGTGAATGCTTACAGACACCATGGCTGAGCTTCCCTGCAAATATCATTTAGAATGTTGCACTGGACAGAAACTCTGGTTTCCATGATTGTTGAGTTTGTACACTGGAGTTGTACTGGTGTGAAGCTTTGAAAAGAGGGTGTAGTTTGCTGTATTGTTTTTGTTCAGCTTAACCATGTCTAAATTTTGCTTCATTGTGTGTTCAGATCTGGCTAAACTTTGTTTAACCGTTCTCACGAATTTTTATTTAGTTAACAGAAACCACTTTGCACTAAACAAACAAATAATACATTATTCATAATTTTCCCATTGACGCAAAGCACAAACTATTCGATTAAACCCCAAACCACGAGCACTGCTGTATCTATTTCCAAACAGTGCAGATTTCACTGTTCTTTTTTCCGGCACGTGCACTCTGAGGCTGCCTGATGGATGAGGCGTGCACCAGTGATATCCACGGCAGACCCGACCATCCCTAGGGAAGCCAGGCCTGAGGTGCCTGAATTGCCCGTGGGCACGTGGGGTTAAGCTTGCCTGGGAAAATCATTGGCAAGGTTGCGTTTGTTGACCAACCGTTTTGTTTTATGAATAGGGGGGGGAGGCTTGATGAAATGGGATGTGCGGCAAGGATCTGAAGGAGGGTATGGCTTTTTTGTTTTCTAATATTTCTCTTATTTGTGTTTGTGTGCATCGTTTTCCTTTATTTCTTTGCTGATTTTTTTTCCTTTGGCTCCCAGAGTTTACTGCAATATGCAAAATGAATCTGTGTTTGTTTTTCAAGTTTTCTTTGTGTATCTTTTATCAGTGTGTGTTCACATGTCCTGATCTGGTTTTTGCATCAGTAACAAGGCAGATTTGCTAACGAAAACCCACAGCATCCTCTCAGTGGCGCGCAGCAAGAGACAGGACAAGAAAATAAACATACAAGCTACAATGTATAAACACAAGAAATGATAATG
>CM060316.1:73704844-73714844 GCA_030674155.1 Stramonita haemastoma | reverse complement strand
CGTTAAAAAAAAGTTCTATCTTTTTGGAAGAGAGGCTATTGCGTGCCGGTAGGAGCGAATGACAGAATTGACAATAACTAAGGAAAACTGCATGCACACTTGTGTCGTGTTTCGACATCATCTCCGAAATCAGAATGTGGCTACTTTAATAGTGAATAAACGGTTTGCAATACAGAAAACCTCACCATTGGTGACCTTTACAGCTCTAGCCGAGGAACAAATAGAAAAAAGTGAACATCTCAAAATTAAAAGTTCCCATTTTTCAACTCTCTCTGTCTCTCTCTGTCTCTCTCTGTCTCTCTCTGTCTCTCTGTCTCTGTCTCTGTCTCTGTCTCTGTCTCTCTCTCTCTCTCTCTCTCTCTCTCTCTCTCTCTCCTCTCTCTCTTCTCTCTCTCTCTCTCTCCTCCTCTCTCTCCCTCTCTCTCTCTCTCTCTCTCTCTCTTCTCTCCTCTCTCTCTCTCTCTCTCTCTCTCTCTCTCTCTCTCTCTCTCTCTCTCTCTCTCCTCTCTCTCTTTAACCTTTCAATTCTCTTTTTATATGAAGGTCGAAAATATCTTAGCACATTACCAAAACTTTGATAATTATTGAAAGCTTAACTTTATACCCCCCCTTCCCAACAGAAAAAAATGCACATCAAAAGTAAACATAGATGGCCCATTTCAGCAGAAGCATGCATGTTGTAGTTAGGTAAAGAAAAATCGGATCCTTTAGAGGAAGAGGAAGCAAAAAGCAGAGGAAAAAGAAAAGATTGTCGGAAACGTATCCAGTAAGAGCTCGATGAAAAATTGTCCAGTCTACCATTTTCTCCTCTCTCTCTGTCTCTGTCTCTGTCTCTCTGTCTCTGTCTCTCTGTCTCTGTCTGTCTGTCTGTCTCTCTCTCTCTCTCTCTCTCTTCTCTCTTCTTCTCTCTCCTCTCTCTCTCTCTCTCCCCTCTCCTCTCTCTCTCTCTCTCTCCTCTCTCCTCTTTCTCTCTCTCTCTGAAGAGGACGGGGACTGGATGTAAAAAAGCACACGAGTGCTTATCTATTATCCTCGAATAAAAGAATTTGCCTTGCCTTTGCCTTGCCTTACCCCCCCCTCCCCCCTTCTCTGTCTCTCTGTCTCTCTGTCTCTGTCTCTCTGTCTCCCTCTCTCTCTCTCTCTCTCTCTCTCTCTCTCCTCTCTGCATGGGTCACAGCCATCAGTATTCAAAGAGTGGGGAGCAGCATCAAAGAGTCTGGCCATCCACGATAACGGCCTTCAGCCATCGGCATCCGCTGTCTCCAAGTGGAGCCATGTGATCTCTTTCAACCAATGAAAAATGGTTTCCGGTGCGTGCTTGGTAATTTCAGAGCAACTGTCGTCGCATTTCTCGCTCCACTTCTAATGAGCTCAAAAACTTTTCTGTAGGGCTTTTCAAGGTACATTATGGCAAATTCTTATTAAACGGATAGTGTAGTGATATTTCATTTGTCTTCACTTTGTTCTTCCTTCGAATAGATTGTGGCCAAAAGCCGAAGATAAAATAAGTGATTTCAGTGTTCAATGTTAGTGTTCTTATCTCACTCTCTTCTCTTCTTTCTCTCTCTTCTCTCTCTCTCTCTTTCTCTCTCACTCTCTTCTTCCTCAATCTTTTCTCTGGTATGCGGTGTGGTGTGCGTGTGTTTGTGTGTGTGCTGTGTGTGTGTTGTGTGTGGTGGGCGTGTGTGTGTGTGGAGGGGGGTGCAAGTGTGGGGTGTAGGGTGGTGGGGGAGTCACTGACAGGTTGTCTGTCGTGTGAACTGTTTCCAATTGTGCAGTCCTCTGTCTCTGTGTCTCTTTTAAACTGTTTTTATTAGCTGTTGTCCTCTTCTTCTCTTCTTCTCTCTCTCTCTCTCTCTCTCTCTCTCTCTCTCTCTTTTACACTCTCTTCTCTCTCTCTCTTCTATCTCTCTCCGCAGTATCTCTCTGTCTGTCTCTCTGTCTATGGGTCTGTTGTTTGTCAGTCTGTTGTGTTGGTGTGCGTGAGGTGTGTGAAAGTTCAATTAAAAATCCAAGATTTGTTTTCAGAGTGTACATCAAGTAAAGTAATCATGTGGTTTTATAATCATGTGTGAATGTGCGTGCGTGCGTGCGTGGTGCGTGCGTGCTGCCTATGGCACGGTTGTGAGTATTTATGTAGTGTGAGTGAGATAGAGAGGTCTAGCGAACGAAGAGAAAGACAAATAAGAAGGAGTTGACAGGCAGTTAAGAGAAAGAAGACAGAAGACGACTGTCGGATAAACGACCAGAAAGCTCCTTTTGTGAAGAATAGAATACTTGATTTTCCATTTACGTTTAATCATGATTTGTAGTGTGCAAAATATCACTAAGAATGCCCCATGCTTTCAGAAAAGTAACCGCTGGACGTTCTAATATTTACAAAATAGCCCCTTAAATTACAAAATTGATGGCTAATAACGAGTAATGGAAATTATTGTCGTGCATTTTCATTGCCGTTACTCGGCTAATAGAAAAGAAATCCTAGTCTCTGTGGATGCCTTAATCTTTTGAAGACAATTTTCCACCAAGTTTTAAAAACACCCAGCAATTCATGTTTGTTTATCGAAATCCTATATGAAAAATCTGATTTCTGCAACTATTATACAGCATAGGCCTGTGGTACACTGTGGTAGATGATCAGTGAAACCACAGTTTAATGACAGCGGATTTTTTGTATATAAAGTATTGCGCTGTATACTGTTTCAGTCAGTCTAAGCAATAATTCCCAAACCAGTAACGCAACAGTCTATCAAACATCACGAACAAGTCTAAAGGGAACGTGCCCCAAGCTAAGTGGCGTAGGGGGAGCGAGAAAGAGCTAGCTATAGGAGCAGATCTTGAGGGGGCCCATCTTTTCTCCCTCGTGCTATATCTATGACTAACAGAGGGAGGACCGTCAAAGGTAGTACTGTCATAAGCAGGCACGCAATACGGTCCCACAAATGGTCAACCACTCTCGATGTGTTAAATTGACTGGGGGAGGCAATGCTTTACACTGAGCTATCATAAAAGTAGACCAATGTACTCGCGATAAACAAAAATTGGCAGAAGAATTAGCTCAAGCTCGTCGAGACTGCCAAACACAGAATTACTACTCCTAAATACATATTTTCTAACTCTAGTTGTACGCTATATGGCAGGCTACAGCGACCTCGAATAGCAAAAAAATCAAAATAAATTATCTATGCCTATGCCGCAGTCAATAGGACCATTGGTGGAGGAAAAGAGGAAGTAAGTTTCCAGAGGACCACAATTAAAAGAGGAATTAACTGGATAAATTTGAAATGATGTAGTAGCGATCTTATCCGATGCGTAACCAATCTACACACCCATTTGAGAAAACTACAACTGTTTAGAGGTTATATAGAAAGATAGAAGAATCCCTCTCCTTTTGATAAATCTGTTCTTGAAACAGTTTGTATGATTGTATTGGAGATTTTTATTTCGTCAATACAATTGAAATGGAACGAGTTTTGCTGATGCATGCACTGGACTGGCGCTATGATATGTTATTGACCGGGTACAATCTGTTGGCATCTTCAATGATTGTGGAAAGAGAGAAGGATACTCCACTAACGTATAGTTATACATACTAGCGATAATAAAATGCGTGCGTGCATGCGGTGTGTGTGTGTGTGTATGGTGTGTGTGAGCCGATCGTGCGCGGTGCGTAGTGCTTGCATGCGTGAGCATAGTGTGGTGGTTCGTTGAGTGTGAGGTGTTTTAGCCAGTGTTGTGAGCAATGGGATGCGAAAGTGTTTGATGGTGTGTGTGTGTGAGTGAGTGAGATGTGATAGAGAGTGAGAGTGATGTGTGAGTGAGAAGACAGCCCTAGACCGGACGGAGGGGGTAAGGACGAGGCGGTAGAGCTAGAGCATTCTTTTTATATATGGACAATATCTCTTTTCCTTGTCTACTGTCAATCTTGTGTTATCTCCTCTATCTCTCTCCTCTTCTCTCTCTCTCTTCTCTCACTCTCTTCTCTCTCTACTATCTACTACCTTTCTCTCTCTATCATACATCTCTAATACAATCATACACATAACTCAACACACCCATTTAAATAATCTATTAATAATCTACGCTCTCGCTCTTTCTATCTCCTTCTTCTTGTATCTCTCTCTGTCTTTACTTTACATTACTTTTCCCCCCACTCTCTCTCCGTTTTCTCTTTCCTTAGTTGTTTTCTGTAACTGATTAGTCATCGACTTGTCTCAGTCTGTTCTGTCTTTCTCTCTTCTCACTCGCTCTACTTATTTCTCTCTTTCTCTCTCTCTCTCAATCCCTCTCTCTCAACTCTCTTATTTTCTTATTCGATCGTGGTGTCAAGAGTTTGCATCAGTCCTGTGCTGTAGGTTGAGGGCGGAGAGAGAGAGTAGAGGAGTGAGAGAGAGAAGAGAGAGCGACGCAGTAAATAGCCAGCTGTCATTAGAGGGGCTCATTTTACCCCAAGGGGCCCCCTGGGCCCCACATGCTTAACACCCCCCAAAATTTTCCCTCCCCTCAACCGGGGGAAAAAAACCCAAAAAAACCGGATCCCGCAGAAAAAAAAGGCCCCTTTTTTTAATGTGGAATGTTTTTTTTTGTTTTTTAAAGTGCTTTGGTTTTTTTGTGTTTGTCTAGGTAGGGTGAGGAGCGTGGTAAAACAGAAAAAAAAAAATTTATTATAAAATTTTTTTTTTTTTAAAAATTAAAAAAAAAGGTAAAAAAAGAGCCAAAAAAAAAAAATGGAAGTTTTAAAATTTCCCCCCTTGTAACACTCTTAACAAAAAAATTTAGAAAGCCGGACCGACAGCCGACGAAGGCATACTTTTTTTTTTTCTATTAGTAATTTTAAAAATTTTTTGCCCAAAAAATTTTTTCTTTCGAAAGGGGATTGAAAAGGGGCATATTTTTTTCGAAAACAAGTTATTGCCGGTTTTAAAAATTTCCCCCAAAAAAAAGCTTTGAAATTTTTGGTTTTAAAAAGGGATGCAATTTTAAAAAAAAATTATTTTTTATATTTCCAACCCCCATAAAAAAACATTTAAAACCCCAAGGAATTCCCCCAAAAAGGGAAAAAAGTTAAAAAAAGTTTTTGACCCAAAAAATTTTTTGGAGGGGAAAAAAAAAAAATACTTAAATTTTTTTAAACAAAACAAGCAAAAAGGGGAAAAAAAACAAAAAGAAAAAAAAAACCTGAAATTTTTAAAAAAAAAAGAAAACCCTTGGTGACCCTGAAAAAACAAAAAAACACCTTGATTGAGGTTTTCCCTAACCCGACAAAAACCCCCAAAATAGCAGAAAATAAATCGCCCAAATTCCCCCCAACCCCGGGGGCCCCGCATTTAGTTAGCCCGCAAAACAAAATATGTAGAAAATTTTTCCGAAAACAAAAAAAGGAAAAAGGGGGAAAAAAAAAAAAAGAAAAGGGGGGGGGAAAAAAATAACAAAATCAAAAAAATTTTAAAAAACAAAAACCCCCCCCAAAAAAAAAAACCCGGACACACAAAAACCCATTTTCCCAAAAATAGGGAAGGGGGAAAAAAACACCAAAAAAAGGAATTTTTTTAAAAAATTTTATAAGAAAAAAAAAACACCAAAAAATAGACAGGCCCCCAAAAAAAAAAAAAAATCAACAAACGCAAATAATCTTAGGGGAAAAAATACAAAAAGAAAAAGCGCAAAACACAAAAAAAACATGGGGGGGAAAATTAAAAAGGGAAAAACCCCCGGGTCAATACAAGAAATCAAATGCAAAGGGGGGCAAAGGAGCGACTGGGAAAAAAATAGTTTTTAACCCCCCAAAAAAAACGAAAAAAAAAAAAGAGGAAAAAAAACAGCAACGAGAAGGGCCCTAAAAAGCAAAAGATAACAAAAAAAAAAACCCCAAAAAAAGGAAAAAAGCAGCCAAAAAAAAAAAAGAAAAAAACAACAAAAAGAACAAAAAAAACAAAAAAAAAGGGGAAAAAAAAAGTCACAAGACGAAAAAAAACAGCAAAAAAAAGGGGAAAAAAAAAACCCCAAAAAAGGAAAAAGAAAAAAGAAAATAGAAAAAACCCAAAAAAAAGAAACCCCAAGGGGGGAAACAAAACCCCAAAAAGAGGAAACAAAAAAAAAATAAAAACAAAACGCAAAAAGAAAAACCCCAAAAAAACCCCCAAAAAAAGAAAAAAAAACAAAAAAAAGAAACAGAACAGAACGAAGAAACAAAAAAACAAAAGAAAAAAAATTCACAAGGGGAAAAAACAAAACCCCCCAAAGAACAAAAAAACAAAAAAAAGAAAAGAAAAAGGGAAACCGAAGAAAAAAACCCGCGACAAAAAGAAAAAAACCCGGCAAGGAAAAAATATAACGCGACAAAAAAAAAAATAAAGCAGAAAAAAGGAAAAAAACCCCCCGCGCAAAAAAAAAAAAAAACAACAAAAAGAAAAGAAAAAGCAAAGAAAAAGAACGGGAAAAGGGGAAAATTAAACCCCAAAAAAGCAACGGGGGGAAAAACCCCGAAAAAACAAGCGAAACAGAACAGCAGCAAGAAAAAAAAAAAGGGGAACAAGCGAAAAAAAAAAAGAAACCCAAAAAAGAAACATAACAAAAAAAAGGGAAGGGGAAAATAACAGCAACAAAAAAAACATAACAGCAACAAGAAGAAACATAACCGAACAAGAAGAAACATAAAGAAAAAAGGGGAAAAAAAAAAGCCCCCCCGGGGAAACATAACAGGGGGCAAAAAAAAAATAAAGCAAAAAAGGAAAAAAAAGCGACAAAAGAAAGCAACAAAAAAAAAATAACAGCAACAAAGGAGAAAAAATAAAAAGAAAAAAAGGAGAAATATAACAGCTCAAAAAAAAACCCAAAAAAAGCAAAAAGGAAAAAAAAACAGCAAAAAAAAGAAAAAAGCCCCGCAACAAGAAGAAACGGGGCCGGGAAAAAAAACCCAAAAAAAAAAAAAGAAAAAAACACCCCAAGAAAAAAAAGAAACCCCAAAAAAAAGGAAAAACCTAACAGCAACAAAAAAAAACAAACAGCCCCCAAGGGGGGGGAAAAAAAAACCCCGCAAAAAAAAAAACCCCGAAGAGCAATAAAAAAAAAAGACAGATCAAGAAAAAAAAGGGGCAGAACAAGAAAAAACCCCACAACAGAAAAAAAGAGAAAAAACAAAGCAAAAGAAGAAACAAAAAAAAAAAACCCAAAGGAAAAAAACGAAAACAAGAAAAAAAAACCCCGCAAAAAAAAAAAAACCCGAAACAGCAACAAAAAAAACCCCAAAAAAAAACACAAAAAAACCCCGTATCACAACAAGAAAAAAAGGGGAACGAAAAAAAAAAAAGCGAACACCCCCAAGAAAAACAAAACAGAAAAAAAAAGAAACGTATCAGCAACCCCGAAGAAAAAAAAAGCAACAAAAGAAACACATTTATGTACTCAATAAAAAGGCCCCCGGCGGGGACATGTTCATTTCAAAAAAAAAGGGCAGCAGTTTTTTCCCCACGCAATCTCTAGTTTCACGCCTGCAACAAAAACCAAAAGGGGTAAAATACTTTTGATGAAAAGGGTTTTTAAAAAGGTGCTACTTGTATAATCGGAATGATAGCTTTGTTGGGGAAATTTTATTCTTAAAATGGTTTTTTTGTGAATTTTTTTGGGGGTTTTTTGAATGTGGTGTGTGTGTGTGGTGTGGGGTGTGTGTGTGTGTGTACACAATAACATAGTTATGTATCCTTTTTTGGGGCGAGAGAGGGGGGGGGGGGGGGGGTTTTAGGGAGAAAAAGGAAAGACAGAGAGGGCCCCGAAAAACCCGGGAAAAAGGGCCCCAAAAAAGGAAAAGGGAAAAGACGACGAGACAAAAACGGGAAAAAAAAATTTTAAAAATAGTTACAGAGGAGGGGGAGAGATAGGGACGGGGGGAGGGGGGAGGGGGGGGGGGGAACAAAGGGGAGAAAAAAGGCCCCCGGCGGGCCCCCAGAAGGGCAAAAGAGGGCAGGACAGAGGCAGGGGCCCTTTTACAGAGCAGGGGGAAAAAAAAATTGAAAAACCCCCCGGGGGCAAATACAGAAAAAAACCCATAAAAAAAAAGAGGACAGACAGACAAAACAGAAGGGAGATAGAGAGACAGGGGACAGAGAGAGCGAAACAGGAAGGGGGGAATTTAAAACAAAATTTAAATCAAATCAACAGGATAAAAAACCCTTTTAAAATTTTTTCCCAAAAAAGGGGAAAAAAAACTCTGTGTGATTTAATCCAGCCGCCGCCCAAAAAATCGACCCCCGACAGCCCCGACAGACAGATAAAAAGACAGACGACGGGGCAAAAGGGGCGAAAACAGACCGCACCCCAAAAAAAACCCCCACACACCACAACACCACCACACAAACAAACACACCCACACACCACAACACCACCCCAAAAAATTTTGGGGTAGCAAGAATGAAAATGAGCGATGAAAAAAAACGACACGTTTTTGAAAAAAGGAACCACCAGAAAAGCACACCTAAAAGTCCCCCAAAAACGGGAAAAAAAAAGGGAAAAAAAAAGGAAAAGGGGAAAAAAAAAAAAAAATAATTCCCAGTTTACATGGCCATTTAAAAGTTAGCTATTCACGTCACAAAAAATGTGGGCTTTTAAAAATTTTTTTTCACCCATTGTTTTTTTAAAAAAAAAGGGGGGGTTTTTTTTTGGCCCCCCCTTTTGGGGGGGGATATAACAAAAAAAAATCCTTAACGTTTGTTTTTTCTCTGCTTTGCCCTTCGCCTTTCTCATTGTAAAACGATACTAACCGCTGTTAAAAGGGGGGATTGTGCTTAGCGGATCGATATCGGCTCCATTAGGGGCACATTCGGGATTTTTTTTTTTTTTTTTTGGGGGGGGGGGGGGGGGGGGGGGGGGGGTGGGAATGGGGGGGGGGGGGGGGGTTTTTGGTTTAAATTTTGGGGGATTTTCTTGTTGGGGGTTTTTTTTTTGTTTTTTTTTTTTGTCTGTTTCTTTTTTTGGGCTCTCTCTGTGTCACTGTTTTTTCTGTGTTTATTTTTTTCTCTCTGTCTGTTGTCCGTCTGTTGCTGTTTTTTCGTCTGTTTTCTGAGGCTTTGTCTGTCTGTCTATCTCTGTCTGTCTCTGTTGCTTTGTTTTTTTGTCTGTCTGTTTGTCTGTCTGTCTGTCTGTCTGTCTGTCTGTTTTGTCTGTTGGGCTGTTTCTCTCTCCCCTTTTCTCTCTCTCTCTCTTTTCTCTCTCTCTCCCTCTCCCTCCCCCCCTCCCCTCTCCCCCCTTTTCTCTCTCTCCTCTCCCCCTTCTCTCTCTCTCTTCTCTTTCTCTCTCTCTTTTTCTTTTGGGACCTTTCCCACCCCTGCAACCCCTTTATGTTTGGGGTTTTTTCTTTTTTTTTGAATGTCGTGTTGACCTTGTAGGTATAATTGGGGTTTGAGTTTTTTGGGCCCAAATTTTGCTTTGCGTAATGTTTTGCTTGTAATTTGAAACTAAGGGTATGTTTGTTTTTGTTGGTTGAAGTCAGCACTTTATTTCCCGGGTTTTGGAGGTTTTGGGATTTTTCAGGGCAAGTGTAAGTACATGCCCAAAGGGGTATAAAAATGGCAAAAGTATTACTGAAAAACTCCCTGAAGGTAAAAGTTTTTTTTTCCTCAAATTTTTTTTTCCCTTTTCCCTTTTGAATTTTTATTGGGCCCCAAAAGGGAAAGGCCGTTTAGGTAAGCCCAAAGGGGGCTGATTATGGAACGTATTTTCCCAAAATCGTGCCCGTGAAGTGGTTTTATAACTTAAAAAAAAAAAAACCTTCCCTTTTAATTGTATTGGGTCAATGGTGAAGTCCCAAAAATTTTTTCAGTATTCAGGGGTTCAGTTTTCTTCCCAAAAGTGGTTAGGGGAATGGGATGGTGAGAGGGATTAGGGGTTGCAATGACAAAAAACTATGGACTTTGATAAATTTAAAAGTTTATTATGTGGGAAATTCTCTTTACCTGAAAAAAGGGGTATTAAAATTTTTTTAAATAAATTTTATTTAAAACTTTTT
>CM060316.1:73688973-73696718 GCA_030674155.1 Stramonita haemastoma | reverse complement strand
GCCAATTTTAAAAAAAAAATTTTCCTTTCAAAAGTTTTAGAGGTCAATGTTTTTTCCCTGGCTTTTTTCTCATTAAAAAAAATTTTCAAAATTGTAAAAATGAAAAAACTTTAAAAACAAGGAAAAATCAAGAAAAGAAAAAAAATGGCAGAAAAAATCAAAAAAAAGGAAAAAAGGGCAAAACACGGCTACAAAAAAGGGGGAAAGAAGGGCAAACAGTTCATAAAACAGCAAATTAAGAAATTTCACTTAATTTTTAAAGGAAAAAAATGAATAGCCTGATAAAATTCAGTTTTTAAAATTGTACCAGAGAGACAGAGAGACAGAGAGACAGAGACAGAGACAGAGGGGAGTTTTCCCTTTTTTCTTTACTATTATGAGGATAAGGGAAAATAAGCACTCAGTGCTTTTTAAAATCAAGCCCCCGGTGGGGAATACAGATTTGAAAATCTTTTTCTTTCTGTTCCCACCGACACCAATGCCTACTCTGCGAAAAGAGGGGAAAGGTATTTAACATGTGAGCAAAATGCTTGCGTGCGTTCGCACGTGGGGGGGCTCGGTTTATAGTCTCAACCGAAGGACTTTTTTGGGGAGGGTGAAGTCAGCACTTTGGGGTTTAAACTCCAAGGGAAAAATCCCTCGAACGGGAATCGCACCTGAGTTTGTCAAAATTTCGAGCGCAAAGTTCTAACCACTAAGCTTTTCCCCTCCCCCCCCCCCTCTATTCTGTCCATGTCTGTCTGTCTGGCTGTATGTATGTCTGTCTGTCTGTCTGATGTCTCTTTTCCCCTGTTTTTAATTGGTTATCCTTATGGTGTATGAGGATAACCAGATTCAAATATGAAAGAGAGAGAGAGAGAGAGTGAGAGAGAGAGAGAGATAGAGAGACAGACAGACAGACAGACAGACAGACAGACAGACAGAGAGACAGACAGAGACAGAGACACAGAGACACAGAGAGGGAGATAGAGAGAGAGGAAGCGAGAGAGATGGAGCAAGTCGGAGAAAGAGATAAGCAGACAGAGACAGACAAAAGAGACAGATGTACAGAGAGAGAGAGAGTTTATGTTTGTATGTGTGTATGTGTGCGTGCGAGCGGGCGCGCGCGCGTGTGTGTGCATATTTGTGTGTGTGTGTGTGTGTGTGTGTGTGTGTTTATGTGTGAGTGCGTGTGCGTGTGCGTGTGCGTGCGTGTGCGTGTGCGTGTGTGTATATGTGTGTGTATGTGTGTACATGTGTACGTGTGTTAAAGTGCCTGCGTGCATGCCTGTTTGTGTACGTAGGTGTGTATGTGCGTGCATGCACGCATGCATGCGTGCATGCGCGTTTATGCATATGTAAATGTGTGTGTACGTTCAGACGTGTATGTATGTGTTTGTGTGTAACTGCGTTTGTATCTTTGTGTGTACATGCTTGCGCACACACACAACCGCACGCGAGGCAAGCGTGTGTACGTGTATAATGATAGACACAGAGACAGAGCAGTAACATTCCATCAAGTAAAAAAGAACCCTGTAGCTAATCAGTGTAGCATTGTGAAAGAAGACCCCAGTAATGAGGACTGCACGGGACACCACAGGAAGTCCTGTCCCCACACACATGTCCCCCAGGCCGCCTGCTCACCAGACTGGGGCCTGTGCCCCCACACAGCCAGCAGTGGGGTCTGGGAGTGCCAGGGTCTGTCTGTCTGTCTGTCTGTCTGTCTGTCTGTCTGTCTGTCTGTCTGTCTGTCTGTCTGTCTGTCTGTCTCTGCCCCCATTGGAGTTAGGGAGTCTTTATAGCTGGGAAGAAAAATTGCTGGTAGACGTCAGGATGAGGGTGAAACTATGCTGAGTTAAAGTCTGTTTCCTCTGTGGTGTGTGTGTCAATCAATCAATCAATCAATCAAATTTTTATTTCCAGATGGTACATTGAGTAAGCAGCGATCTGCTTTTTTCCATCAAGCCATCTATCTAAAGAAAAGAAGTGTGTGTGTGTGTGTGTGTGTGTGTGTGTGTGTGTGTGTGTGTGTGTGTGTGTGTGTGTGTGTGTGTGTGTGTGTGTGTGTGTGTGGTGATGAGAGAGAGAGAGAGAGAGAGAGAGAGAGAGAGAGAGAGAGGAGAGAGAGAGAGAGAGAGAGAGAGAGAGAGAGAGTAATTAAGGGATGGCTGTTTAAGATTTGGTGTTTGGCCCAGACAGCCCGCCCTCTATGTCTGTTTTACTTTGTTGTTTTGGGTTTTAGTGTTTGTTTGCTTTTGTCGGTGTTTTTTTTTGGACTTGTACTCGGGCCTGATTGTTCTTAAAGAATGAGGCAGATGAAAATGTATTGAACCTATAATATAATCATTGTTTCATTTTATTTTTCAAGCAAAACAATTACTGGAGGGATGATTGCCCCCAAAAAGTATATAAAGAGAAAGAGAAGAAAGAATGCAAAGAATGTAAAGAGGAAAGATTTCACAGAATGCACAGAAGAAGAATGTAAAGAAAGAAGCAGAATGCAAAGGAGAAGAGGATCGCACAGAAAAAAGAAGAACGAAAGAAAGAAAGATATTATTTAAAGAAAGAAATAAAAGAAAGAAAGAAAGAAAGAAAGAAAGGAAAGAAGAACGAAAGACAGAAAGAAACAAAAGAAGAAAGAAAGAAAGACCGAAAGAAAGAAAGAAAGAAAGAAACAAACAAACAAACAAACAAACAAAAACTAGAAAAAGGGAGTACAGAAATAAAAAAAAAAAGACAATAAAAAAGAAAGAAAAAGAAAAAAAGAGAGAAAGAAAGAAAGAAATAGGCTATCACGAATCATTGAATACGAAGACTACACACGTGGTTGCACTATTCACAAAATAAGCAATGCTTTTTTCACCCGAAGCCAGAGGATACAGATCCCAGCAAAAACAAAAAACAAAAAAAATTGTAAAACCCCAAAATCCCATCCCCATCCCACCAAAAACCCCAAAATAAACCCAACTATATGAAGCTCCTCCTCATCACATTTCTGTACCTCTGAATTTCTGTGCTTTTCCGAAACGCTTTTTAAAGAAAAAAAATAGAAGTCACAAGTAAAAAGAAAGCATTTTTTGCGCGATGCGGTTTCTTTTTTTTTCTCTCTTTTTGCACATCTTAATTTAGTTAAGAAAAGAGTCCCCTGAAAGCTCTCTGACCAGTGTATGGCGTGCCGCCACATCCCTCACAGCAGTTTTTCTTCCTGTGCTACACCCAGGCATTTTTAGGCAAAGTTTGAAAAAAAAGCAAAATTTTAAAAAATACTAAAAACATTTGGAATTTTGACATGAAAGCTCCTTTTTTCCATGCACCTTGTGACTTTTACTAGGATGCGTTTAGCTAGATTCAGTTTGCCTTGAACAACGCGAAGGATGATCTGTGACACTACACTGAACTGCAAAAAACTAAGGCCTTTGTTGCCTTTATTTAAAACAAAAAGAAAATGTTGAAGGAATATCATGATAACTCATGTATTACCTGAAGTTTTCAAACTTGGTGGACTTCAGCTTTGTTTTTTTAAACAGTGATTTACTTGGTGTAAATTGCTAACATACTTGATTCAAACCAGCGGACATAATGAAAAGAATTACCAACAGCAAGAGAAAAAAATCTGTAATCTTGCTAACAGAGACTGAGAGACATGGGGATGGATGTATGGTTTATGTCCAGTTTGAAGTTGCCCTCAACACACTGCCTAAAGTAGGCTATTCAGTGTTCACCTTGACCTTCACCTGTCCCGTAGTCCCGCAGGCCGTGAGGGGTGCAACACTGAAGATTTTGCTACCAGCTTCCTCCACCCCACTCCTCGCGCTCCTCCGCCCTCGGTAGCAGATCACTCCTTCCAAGGCCAGTCCACTCTCTGATGTTGTCTTCCCATCCTTTCCTCTGTCTGCCTCTGTCAGTGTAGTGTCCCGAAGATTCTCTCACGAACTGAGGCCGAAGTCCAGTCAGGTCAAATCAAGTCTAGTCAACTCTATGTTTTAGGAGGTCGGGATAGCCTAGTGGTCAGAATTTTGCGCTCGTAATTTGATAACTTGGGTTCGATTCCCGTTTGATGGGGAATTTTCCCCTGGAGTTTAACATCAGTACTGACTCCACTCTCCTCAAAAGTCCGGATGAGACTATAAATCGAGGCTCCGTGGGCGAACACACGCAGAACATCTTGCGCACTCGTTAAATCCTGTTCCGCTTTTCGTAAGAGTAGGCCGCTGTGTGCCGGTGGGAACAGATGACAAAATTTACAAGCCTGCATGCACACGGGGACTGGATGTACAAAAGCACATGAGTACTTATTCCATTATCCTCGATATAAAAGAATAAATAGATAAAAAGAAATAAAGTAAATAAATAAATAATCATTCCTTGATTGATACTAGTAACAAATAAAACAAATTCGCTTATTTTTATCTCTTGTTGTCTTAAGTGTGAGTCAAGTCAAACCAAGTGAAATCAAACCTTTTTTTTAAAAAATCAACCTATGAAGGTTAGGTCGAGTCAGCCACAACAAAAACAAAATAAAACAGTCTCAGGTCAATCCTTGCTTGCATGCTGATTTTTCCAGGATTGCTCCGAGGCTTGTCCATTTTAATGAACGGCAGAAAGGAAGAAGCACAAGAAGAACAAGGAAAGGAATACATACCCGAAAGAAACAAAAAGTGTAGTTATGTCTTCATTCCTCCGCTAGAGCTCCAAAAGTTCCCCAATGATGAGATTTTACGTAAGCGACTGTTTATTACCCACCATTATGGTAGCTGCAATCCGGCTTCAGGGATGGTGTCTATATACAACATCTGTGTGCATGCGGTTTTAAAAAGACTGTCATCCATTCCTACCAGTACGAAAATGACCTACTCTTCCAAAAGGAATGGGTTCTTCGCGTGTGCACAAGATGTTTTGCATGTGTTAGAAGCACACGGGGGCTCGTTTTATAGTCTCATCCCAATGACTTTTGGGAGGGTGGAGTTAGTACCAATGTTAACTCCAGGGTAAAATCCCCTAAACATGCGCCTCCGTAGTGGCCCGATCACAAACCGTCAGATCAGGAGCACAAGTCTGTAACCCCTTGACGAGAAAAAAATGTAATAAACAAAGACCAAAAAACCAATCGAAAGAAAAAAAAAGAAAAAAAGGGGTGACGGGTGACAACAAGAAAAGGAACCTATGAGAGACAGTGAAAAAAAAACACAAGAAAGAAAGAACAAGCATTTTGAGAGGAAAACAAATCCTTGAGAGAATGAAGCACTATCTTTTATTCATCGCCATTCATTCGAAATGCTAAGTTAAGGGAATGCCACTATCTTTAGCAGTGTGTGTGGTGTGTGTGTGTGTGTGTGTGTGTGTGTGTGTGTGTGTGTGTGTGTGTGTGTGTGTGTGTGTGTGTGTGTGTGTGTGTGTGTATGTGTGTTTGTGTGTGTGTGTGTGTGTGTGTGTTTGTGTTTGTGTGTTCATGTGTGTATGTTCATGTGTGTGTGTGTGTTCAGTGTGTGTGTGCATGTGCGTGTGTATGTGTGTGTGAGTGTGCGCGCACGCGTTCATGTATGTGTGTGTGTGTGTGTGTTTGTGTGTGTGCTTGTATTGTGTGTGCACACACGCACACATGTGCTAGAGCTTGCCCAGCATGAGATGAACAGCTAACACAGATGCATAAACCCTCCTTGTTTTAACAGTTTTTGAAACGTTTTTTTTTTCTCAATCCATGATAGCAATGTGTGTTGCATAATGAACTAAATGTTAACTTATATGATTCTAGCTGTGTTTGTAACCTATATGATTTTTTTGCCTTTGAAATAAAAAAGTATTCATATTTGTGTTTGTTCTGCTGTTGCTGCTGCTATTGCCACCACCGCTACTGCGAGCAGTGTAACTACGTATATGTTCGCTAGAGCGAAGTTCACCAACTGTGAGATTTTGTGTATGCGACCGTTTTTACCTACCATGAAGGCAGCTGCATTCCGACATCGGAAAATGTATGCTTAACATGTTCGTGTTTTGGTAACCTACCGATCGCTGATATGAGTTACTTGATTTTTAATGTGCATATTATTTGATCTTCTATATGTGCACACACGAAGGCAATTAAGGCAATCGAAAATCTGCACTTGAAGTTGACCTGTGAGATTGTAAAAAAAATCCCTACTCTTAATTTGCCAGACGCTGCTGAGATTCGAACCCACAACTTCATGATCTGTGACATTGAAGTCGAATGGTCTTAACCACTCGGCTATGGCGTCCGTTGTAAAGGCACTAAATGACAGCTTATAGATTGGTCCAGAACAAGGGCTGTTCATTCGGCATTTTCTTGTCTAACCAAACAAGAATCGTTAATTTTTAACACCTCACCAGGCATTTCAAAACACTTCTGAACCACTTCAGATCCACCCCTGCAATTCTTTTTCAGAATCAGAACAAAAACTGAGCTCACGGCGAAAAAAAATCTTGAAAAGGAAAAAAAAAGCACAAGAAATAGACAAATCAGCAGAAAGAAAACAAAAAGGACAACGACGAAGAAATCCTCTCCTCCTTCAAACAAAAGTAAACAAAACACACAACCACAGCTCCCTCCCCCCAAACAAAATGCTAAAAAAAGAAGAAGAAATATGATGCAAGAACAGAAAAGAAAAGGGCAAACAAACTAGTAGGGACAGAAACAAACTGCCAAAAAAAAGTAACCAGCAAAGATATTGAAAAAGAAAGAGGGAAGCTCGGGCCTTAAGATGATTGTAAAAAGATTTAAAAACTCAAAAGAAACCACCATAAAAAGTAGAAAAAAGTTCACAGAGAGAGAGAGAGACAGACAGAGAGACAGAGAGAGAGAGAGAGAGAGAGAGAGAGAGAGAGAGAGAGAGAGAGAGAGAGAGAGAGAGAGAGAGAGAGAGAGAGAGAGAGAGAGAACACTGAACACTGAAAAGGTTTAATGGTACTTTGGCCTTGGACCACAATACACCAGGTGAGGGGGGCAGGGGTGTGAGTGTAATGTAAAATGAAAACATGAATACATTTTACATATACTATGTCAGTGAAAGATTGACAGCATGGATACATTTCACACATACTATACAATGAAAAATCAAAGCATGGAAGCACTTCATACATACTATAGTAAAGAAAAGTGAAAGCATTGTTAAATTTCACTTAAACTACCCATACCATGGCAGTGAAAAAAATGAAAGCATGGATAAATTTCACGCCTGCTATAGCAATGAAAAATGAACTCGCAATACACATTTCACACCCACTATAGCAATGCTAAATGAACTCACTGATAAATTTTAAATGTACTATATCAATGAAAACTGAAAGCATGGTTACATTCCACACACGCTATAGTAATGGAAAATGGAAGCATCAAAAAATTTCACACATTCTGTGGCAATGAAAAATGAAAGCATGGATAAATTTCACGCCTGCTATCACAATTAAAAAAAGAGAACATTGATACATTTTACACACACTGCACCCATGCAAAATGAAATCATTGATAAATTTTACACCCCATATAGCAATAAAAACTGAAAGTATGGATATATTCTACACACACTATAGCAATGAAAAATGTAAGCATGTATATATTTTACACATGCTATAGCAATGAAAAATCAAAGCATGGATAAATTTGACACCTACTATAGCAATGCAAATGAAGGTTTTGATAAATTTCACACATACTGTAGCAATGCAAAATAAAAGTATTGATAAGTTTTACACATACTATAGCAATGCAAAATGAAAACATGGGTAAGATTGACACATTGTGTTACAATTCA
>CM060316.1:73673973-73676473 GCA_030674155.1 Stramonita haemastoma | reverse complement strand
AAGACAACTAACGCTACCTTTCTGTCTGCCTTAAACAGTAGTGTTGCTTCCCGTGACAGACCATGTCCATTATAATCATCATTGTAGACTTGGATCCAAGGCTGGACTTGGGTATGTAGAGCTAAGCCCTCATCATGGCGTCTGCAAAGCTTATTTTTAGGGGTTAATGTTGCTTCTCTTATGTATTTCCACCTTAGTGTTGATGCTGTGTGATAGATATATGGATGGATAGATGGATAGAAGGATAGATGGATAGATTAGATTAGATAGATAGACAGACAGACAGACAGACAGACAGACAGACAGACAGAGTAGTTAGGTAGATAGGTAGCTAGATAGCTTGATCCATCCATCCATCCATCCCTCCATCCCTCCATCCATCCCTCCATCCATCCATCCATCCATCCATCCATCCATCCATACATACATACATACATACATACATACATACATACATACATACATACATACATACATACATACATACATACATACAAACATACATATAAAGACATATGTGCTCTACTTAATGTACTTTGAACAGACCCTCTAGCACTATCTAACCAACAAATATTCCAGCGTTTGATCAGACCCACCCCCACACACTGAGCTGTTTCTAACATAAGTGAAGAGCGTCTGTCAGTCCAGTCCTTTTATAGCAGAGTACAGGTGGGACCAACGATTTTCCTTATGATCCACAAAGACAGAAACGGAAGAATCCGGAAGGAAGCATGGCTATTGAATATGTCTGAATCATAGGGGGCACTCATTTAGAAACTGATTGTTGGTGGATCGGTGGTCTAGAGATAGCACACCTGCCTAGAAAGCTAAACGTCCGGGGTCGAAATGCCCAAAACTCTTTCCCCATCAACTAGGCCTAGACCACGAGTGGTGGTCTGGGTGCTTGTCTTTCATGATGAGACTTGAACCAAGGAACTGTGTCTAAAATGCATTAAACGCACGTACAAGAAAACCCCAAGGCAACAAGAGAAATGTCTGGTAACATTTTCAAAGAAAAAAGCCACAGTGACAGGGAAACAGGTATATATATATATGCAGACAGGAAAATAGTGGGTGGCACTGATGTTGTAGTGACATGCTCTCTTCAAAGAGAACAGCCCAAATTTCATGCAAAGAACTATGCCGTGACTAAGCGTACAAACTAATACTAAAGCTACCATGTCAGCCAGCCATAAGTGTGTCTATTCTTAAAAAGAAACGTCCAGGTAGCTTTGTGTCTAGTGACCTCAGCCCCTATTCTAGAAGCTATGCAGCTGGACTCCGTGTCTTCGAGGACGATAATGATTAATGAGCGATGGCCAGTGTCCAGGCTGCGTGGACTGGGTAACTAAAAGAGAGCACTGATCCATGGCCTGTCTCTCTAGCTGGGTTTGTTTGGCTCCAGTGATTTATCGAGTGAAGCCCTCTGTGATTTGGGGCTGTACTGTTCTCTGCTGTACTCTGTGTGTATAGGTCACTGGCTGGTTTTCTTTGTTTTTAATTTAGTTTCTTTTCCTCTTCAGCTAGAGCTATAGGATTCACGAAAGCTGAGAATTTTGTGCATATTATTTTGTTTTTATGTCTGCTATAAAGACAGCTGAATTCTGACGTCAGGGTTAATGTTTAAACTCATCACAAGTGTGTATGCGAGTTTTATATCATTATTTTTTGTTATAAACTACCTCCAGTTTGAATATCCTACCAAGTTAAAATGACATTTTGATCACTCGTGCACATGGGCTTAATCCTGGGCCATCAACTCATTAGTGTAATGCCCTAACTACTGGGCTATCCTCTCAAATGGTTGGTTTTAAAGGTTATGTTTGGAAAGATTTGCATATTCTTATGCCACAGCTAAATATGCACATTCATCTGTGAAAAATCACACACACACACACAAACATACATACACATACACACACGCGCGCGCGCATACACACACACACACACACACACACACACCACACACACACACACACACACACACACACACACACACACACACACACACACACAACACAACACAACACAACACAACACACAAAAACACACACACACACATACACACACAACAAACACACACAACACACACATACACATCAGCCCTATCAAAAGCAGCTTCCAATCCAATACCCTTTTAGGGAACAGCACTAGATGGAACCAACAATCAATTCCCAATGATCAGGCTTGGCAAAGGAGCAAAAGAGCTAGCCTTAAACAAAGGCCTTGTCTCAGTCACAAAGCACGCTAATGTCAACACAGAGGTCACCTGTCAGCCAGCCTCAGCTAGAAGATGAAGTTGCCATCTTAATATGTCAGCTCTCCAAACATGTCCAGTGACCCCCAGTGGGTCTACTGCTGACAGCAAAGCAGCTGGTCACAGAGTCAATGAGGACGATAATGATTAATGAGCGATGGCCAGTGTCCAGGCTGCGTGGACTGGGTGGCTAAAAGAGAGCACTGATCCATGGCCTGTCTCTCTAGCTGGCTTTGTTTGGCT
>CM060316.1:73658973-73663973 GCA_030674155.1 Stramonita haemastoma | reverse complement strand
GTATAAGCGCGCGCGCGTTTGTGTATATGTATGTGTGTGTACTTTGTGTACGTTGTGTATGCTCTGTGTGTGTGTGTGTTTGCGTGTGTGTGTATAGTGTGTGGTGTTGGTGTTGGTGTTGATGTTGGTGTTGGTGTGTGTGTGTGTGTGTGTGTGTGTGTGTGTGTGTGTGTGTGTGTGTGTGTGTGTGTGTGTGTATGTGTGTTGTGTTTGCGTGTGTGTGTGTGTGTAGGGTGTGGTGTTGATGTTGGTGTGTGTGTGTGTATGTGTGTGTGTATTTACCTCATTAGTTTCACATAAAGCTAACAGTAATCAATCATGTGCTATGTTTGCTACTGTGATTCTTGGTCACACTGCTATTAATAGTACTTGTCCTAATTATTTTTCTGCTTGCTCCTCTGTAAGTTTCAGGCTTGTTACTTATTCTCTTTCTATTATCTTTCTCTTGCTTTTTCTTCTGGTGGCTCTCTGTCTATTTGTTTGTTTACCTGGTTTGTTGATGGGCGCTGTTTCTCTGTTGTTGTTTTTCTTTTCTTTCTTTTTCTCTATGTTGTGCTTTTTTTCTTGCTCTGACTCTGGTTCTGTATAGCTTCAGATTGTTGTCCAGTAAATTTTGCCGATTTGTTAATGTGTTTCTCTGTATGTGCGGGTTTCTATCTGTCTTTCTATCTGTGTGTTTGTCTGTCTATCTGTCTGTATGTCTGTCTGTCTTTCTGTCTGTCTTTCTCTGTCTCTGTCTCTCTCTCTCTCTCACACACAACAAACACACGCACACACTTGCGCGCGCGCGCGCACGCACGCATCACCCCGCCAACACACACACACAAACACACACACACAAACCACTACCACCAAAAATCATACCGGGGCTGTCAGCGCGTCACATTTTAAATCTCGAAACAAAACTGTGCAATTATAATACAAATTAAAAAAGGGTATGAAATCAAACTCTACCGTCCTCCCTTGTATTTTAACCTGGTTCACAAACAGTGCAGGAAATATTACTTAAATTGTATCCTTAGAGATAGTTCTGAGCCATTGAGGACGCTACCCCACCTCCCAACCTCTTCCTCCCCCCCCCCCATCCCCTCCCCCCCAAGATGGCCATTGCAAGCTGTTGTTGAGCTAACGAAGTCGTAAAGTGACCGAAACAGATGTCGTAAACCGGAAACATCAAGACCGCCTTTTTGCTGACCGTTTTACTGCCTGTGTCCTCTTACAGCTACTCTGCCAAGGCAAAATGGAACGAACAACTGTCTGTGTGTCTAGAGCAGAATTTCCCCAGAGAACTAAAATGGTATACATTGTGGTTTGTCTTTTGGAATGAAAATAAAATATAGTTTTTTCCGAGGTGTTCTTTTTGGGGAATGATTCTGTGTTCTGAAAACATCAGGGCTTTTTTTTGTTGTTGTTGTTTGATGATACGTGTGAATTGATTGCACTGATGTTTGGAAAGCTTCGTAAGAGTATGTGCAAAATACTCTTTTGACATTGTAAGAACAATCTTATTTGATGAAAAGCTCTATATCAGCTTATGTCGGATTTTTTAAAATTTGATATTTTTCTTTTTATATATTCGGTAGTCCTGCTCTGTGTTGATGCTACTTATGTTTTAAGTGAAAATCAACAGTTTTCAGTTTAAAAGTTGGTTCACACACACACCACACACACACACACACACACACACACACACACACACACACACACACACACACACACACACACACCTCTCTCTCTCTCTCTCTCTCTCTCTCTCTCTCTCTCTCTCTCTCTCTCTCTCTCTCTCTCTCTCTCCTTCTGTCTGTCTGTCTGTCTGTCTGTCTGTCTGTCTGTCTGCTGTCTGTCTGTTTGTCTGTCTCTGTCTGCCTGTCTGTGTGTGTGTGTGTGTATATGTATATATATATATATATATATATATATATATATATATATATATATATATATATATCTTCCCCCTTTCTCTCATTTCTTCTTCTCTCTTGTTGCCCCTTCGTCTTATTCCCCGAGAGGAATCTTATAAAATCATCTCTTTCTGACTACCCTTCAGATAGGGAAAACAAAGCTGTGGCAACGTTACATTTGTATTACATTGCAAATTCCAATAGTTGCAACAAAAAAACCAATGGGGATGCAAAAGATAACGAAAACATGTTGAAAGTGTTAGCATACTGGTTCTGAATGCAAAGTTCATCTGTCGTTAAAAGCAAACATTATAATATTGTATTTATCATTGATATGTTTTCCCCATAAGAAAAGGAAGGAAAACATGGAAGCAGCAGAAACAAAACAAACCGGGTTATAAATTTCCCAAGACTGCTTCAACTCCTCTTATCTCCCATGATATTAAAGCCAGTAGTTTATGTCGAAAAGCAAAAATGTAGTCTTCATTGCCTTGTTCCTTTTGTTCCTATCCCCTCTTATTTGTCTATTTTTTTGCCTTCTTAGGCCATTTTTCTGCTTGTTATTTAGAGAAAGACTTAAAAGATAACAGTTCTCTGTAACGCCGAAGTTGGATGTGCTGGGACTGACATGTCAGGCGCTTAACAGCGGCTCAACGCATTTTCGCTCATAATTATAAAAGACAACAACAGTTGATGTCTTATCATTTGACGTAAAAGAAGGTGAATACCTAACTAATATGCTCAAAAGCATGCGCCATGCTTGTATTCCAGACAATTCTAAGTGATTTTCTTTAAGGACACGGGGACAGCCTGGTGGTCAGAGTAATAAGCTCGTGATCTGTTGACCAGGGTTAGAATCTCGTTCAATAGGATTTTTTCTCCGGAGTTAACATCAGTGCCGACTCCACTCTAACCTAACGTCCTTCGGATGAGACTATAAACAGATATCCCGTTTGCAAACGCACGCAGAACATCTCGCGCACACATTAAACCAATTCGCTTCTCGAAAGAGTAGGTCATTGTGTACTGGTGGGGACGGATGACAAACCTTTACAAAAATGTAAACACAACAGGAACTAGATGTAGAAAAGCACATGGATGCTAATTCCATTATCTTCGAAGTAAAAGAATAAATAAATAGATAAATAAAATAGACCTATACAAAAAGGGCATGTCAGCACTATAAACAAACAATGATTCAAAACAGACAGGATAGCATCATGCTGACGCCAGCTTTATTGGAGATTTGTAATTCCCTGCAGACAAGACGTCGTTGTCGATGTTTTCTGATTGAAAACCTTTGAGCTTGTCTACCTCGTTCACACTTTGGTAATCATGAACATGATGAGGGGGGAGTCAGTGAAAATATTCTTTCTATGTGCTCACCTTGTTATTATGCTGGTATTGGAGGTGTGTCTGATGAGACAGACAGAGAGAGAGAGAGAGAGAGAGAGAGAGAGAGAGAGAGAGAGAGAGAGAGAGAGAGAGAGAGAGAGAGAGAGAGAGAGAGAGAGTGAGAGACAGAGACAGAGACAGCTAGAGAGAGGGAGAGATTATGTGTGTGTGCATGACCGAGCGCTCACGTGACCGCGCACGTGCGCGCCCGTGTGTGTGTCTGTGTGTGTGCGTGCATGCGTGCATGCATGCGTGCGTGTGTGTGTGTGTGCGTGTGTGTGTGCGTGTATGTGTGTGTGTGTGTGTGTGTGCGCGCGCGTGTGTTTGTGTGTATGTGTGTGTGTGTGTGTGTGTGTGTGTGTGTGTGTTGCTGTCTGTCTGTCTGTCCCTCGCTCCTTCTCTCTCTCTCCTCTCTCTCTCTCTCTCTCCCTCTCTCTCTCTCTCTCTCTCCTCTCTCTCTCTCTCTCTCTCTCTCTCTCTCTCTCTCTCTCTCCTCCATCTCTCTCTCTCTCGCTCCCTCTCTGTTTCTCCCTGTTTCTCTCCATCTCTTTCTCAGTCACTCTGTTTATTTCGAAATAAAAGAGTAAATAGATAAATGAATATCTCTGTGTTTTATGGTAGTCCGTAAAGTAACACTGTTTTCCGAAGATTTAATTAAATACAAAACTCTTTTTTTTTTTTTTTACATTTTTTTCAGTCTTTTCCATGATTATCAGTAAATGTTTATTGCCGTGTTTTTGTTCTCGCATTTTGTCTAGTGTTTCTGGGCTCAAATAGAGGATATGGTGCTTTTATTCTTTGGTGATTTCGTATACTAATCAGTCTTGGTTAAAGGTGGAGACAGTCTGTCCCTATTTTCAACACAGTTACTGTTGACGTTTTGTTGGGAGAACCTTGAACTCTCATGCCCTACTGTATTTGTTTTTCCCCTCTTTTCTTTTTTTTATCGTTGTTTTCATTTATTTACAAATGTGTTTATTCGCTTTTTTGTTTATTCACTGATTTCTTCATTTTTGTTTTTATCTAATATTTACCTATCTATTTGTTGATTGTTTCCTATGGTTTAGTCATAAACATAATCCCGTGGCCCAGGATAGCCTAGTAGACAGTCAGAGTGCTGAGTTCTTGATCTGATGGCCCCAGAACCGAGCCATCACCGAGGCATCCGATTAAGGAGGATTTTTCCCTGGAGCTTGCATCAGTGCTGACAGCTACCCCGAAAGCCTTGCGGGTAAGACTTTTAAACCGATGTCCTGTGTGCGAACACTCGGAAAAATGTCTTGTGCATACGATAGAGCCCATTCCTCCTTCTCGAAGAATATGCAGGCCATTGCTTTGCTGTAGGGACGGGTGACAACACTTTAATATGAATGCACACTTGAATGTGTTGTAAGTAGACATCATCCCCGAAGTCAGAATGCGGCTACCTCAATTTTGGGCAAGAACGGTCGCAAACACAAAATTTCAACATGGGTGAGCCTCAAAGCTTTAGCCTAAGAAGGAAGAAAACACATCAACGGGATTCTACCTTCAGATTAGTAAATTGTATTTTGTCTTAAACTCTATGAATTATTAATTTAGTTTCCAATCAGTTCATGAAAGCTCTCTATACATAACTTTTGGCTCTTAATTACAAGAATACATCTCTGTAATACAACACTATGTGAGAACACAGTATATAATAAAGTCGCAATAACAAGGCCA
>CM060316.1:73646473-73651473 GCA_030674155.1 Stramonita haemastoma | reverse complement strand
CAAAAAAAAGGTATTGCGGGGTTAAAAAGAAAAATTGCAAGAGTTTGGAAAATCGTTAAAAAAGGCAATAATTTTTTTAGAAGAAAAATTTTTTTAAAAAGAAAAAAAAAGAAACTTAATGAATTGTATAAAATTTTTTCCCAAAAATTAAGGGATTTGTTTTTTTTTTGGGGTTTTGTTTTGTCTGTTTCTGCCCGCGGGCGGGCTTTTTCCCTTCTTTTTTTCCCCTTTTTCCCCTCTCCCCTCCCCTCCCCCTCTCTCTCTCTCTCTCTCCCCCCCCTTTTCTCTCCCCCCCTTTTTCTCCTCTCTTCTTTTTCCCCCCCAAATTACTGGGTTTTTTGATCTCAGATTTTTTCGTTTTGCTGTTGTTTGTTTGATTGTGGTACTTTTTTTTTTTATTGTAGATGTGTGTGTGGGTGGTGTGTGTTTGTGTTGTGTTGGTGTGTTTGTGTTGTGTGTTGGTGTGGGTGGGGGCGCGCCGGGGCCCGGGTTTGGGGGTTTGGGGTTTGTGTGTGTTGGTGTGGGTTTTTGGGTGTGTGTGTGTGTTGTGTTTGGGGTGGGGGTGCGGGGGGGTTTTTGTTTTTGTTGGTTGTGGTGTGGGTTTGTGTGGTTGTTGGTTTGTGGGGTTTTGTGTTTGGGGGGGTTTTTGGGGCCGGCGCCCACACACACACTGCCGTGGTGTGTGCGTGCGTGTTTTGTGTAACATGGGGGTGGGGCAGTGTTGTTCTGTTTTAATTTTTTTTTTTACTTCATTACGTTTCTTGTTTTGTTTTGTTTTTTTGTTGCCAACGTTCCTTACACTTTATCATCAAAAAACAAAAGGGGGAAAAAAAAACAGGGGAAACTGAGAGAGAGAGAGAGAGAGAGAAGAGAGAGGAGCCCAGAGAGAAGAGAAGAGGGGAGAGGAAGAGAGAGAGAGAGAGAGAGAAAGGGGGAAGAGAGAGAGAGAAACAAGCGAGGGAGAGAAGAACAAGGGAGAGAGAGAGAGAGAGTGAGAGAGAGAGAAAAGAAGAGAGAACAAGAGAGAGAAGGAGAGAGAGAGAGAGAGAGGGAGAGAGAGAGAGAGAGAGAGGAGAGAGAGAGAAACAAGGAGAGAGAGAGAGAGAACAAGCGAGAGAGAGGAGAGAACAAGGGAGAGAGAGAGAGAGAGAGGAGGAAGAGAACAAGGGAGAAAAAAAAAGAGAGAGAGGGGAGAGAAAGAGGGGAGAGGAGAGGGGGAGAGAGAAAAGGGGAGTGAGAGAGAGAGAGAGGAGGAGAGAGGGGAGAGAGAGAGAGAGAAGAGAACACGAGACAGGAGAGAGGAAAAGGAGAGGAGGAAAAGAAAGAGAGGGGGAGAGGGAGAAGAGAGGGGGAGAGAGGGGAAAAAGAGAGGAGAAGGAAAAGAGAGAGAAGGAGAGGAGAGAGAGAGAGAGACAGAGGACAAGAGACAGAGAGACAGGAGACAGAGAGAGACGAGAGGCAGAGAGACAGGAGAGAAAAAACCCACCAAAACCGAAAACCCACAGACAAAAAGGCATGCAAACAGTCAGACAGCAGACAGATAAGACAAATTAATGCGCATGTGTAGCAAATGATCACCTTTCCGAAGTCGGGAATGCACTACCTAAATGTGGGCAAAAAACGGGAAAATAATTAGCAAAAAACCAACTTGGTTAACCTCAGTGCTTTTTTGGGAAAAAACATCGGGGAAAAAAAGAACCAAAAATTATCACGAGAAAAAAATTTTTAAAAAAAAGAAACTGGCACGAAAAACTTTTATTCACAAGGGGAAACAGGGTTTTCAAACGTAAGCAGACGATAAAAAAAAAAAAAAAACCAAGGACAGGAGGGAGCAGACCAAAAAAGAAAATAAAAAAAAAAAAAAACTAAGGGGGAAGGGGGGGGGGGGTACAAAGGTTTTAAAAACAGAAGAAACAAGGTAAAAGAGGTGAGAGAGTGGGGGAAGAGGGGAGGAAGGGAGAGGAGAGGGGGGAGGAAGAGGAGGAGAGAGAGAGGGGAGAGAGAGAGGAGAGAGAGGGGAGAGAGAGAGAGAAAGAGAGAGAGAAAGAGATTGAGAGAAAGGAGCGGACGAGACAGAGAGATATAAAAAGTTTGTAGGTGGTGGGGTGGGGTTGCGCGCGCTGCAAGCGTTTTTTTGTGTGTGTTGTGTGTGTGTGTGTTGGGTTTTGTGTGTGGGGTGTGGTGTGGTTTGTGTGTGTGGTGTGTGTTTGGGGGTGGTGTGTGTGTGTTGTGGTGTGTGGGTGTGTTTGTGTGTACATTCGAAATTTTTCAAACGTAAATAGTTGTGATTGGCGCGGTAGGGTTTAATGCAGCGTTTGATTTGTTTTTGCAGGGAAAAGCGCTTTACAAATTCCATGTATTATTTTATTATTATTATTATTATTATTATTATTATTATTATTATTATTTTATTATCATTTCATTATTATCATTTTATATTGGAAAAGAGGGGAAAGCCCGAGAGAGAGAGGGAAAAGAGAGACAGACAAAAAAAAAAGAGAGAAAAAGAGATGGAGAGAGCGAAAAAGGGGACACGGGAGACAGGAGACAGAAGACAGCAGATGCAAAGGGAAAAAAGGTGGCAGGCTGGTAACACACTAAAAAAAAAAAATTCCTGTCCAGTTAAATGCCACAGCCAGACAGACAAGAATAAAATCTAGATACTTATCACATAAACTGAGGACTGACACGGGCTTAAAATGAAGCTGCAAAGACGCAGCATGCACAAAAAAAACGCGCCATTACGCGCCACACACAACACACACACACACACACACACACAACACACACACACACAACACACATTACCTCCCCCCTTTCACACCAACCACCCCCCAAACCCACAGACACCCCCCTCCCAAAACCCCACAACACACACACACACACACACACACACACACACACCACACATACACACACATACAAACAAAACCCCAAAAACACAACAGATCCCACATAGCCACCACAAAAACATACAACACACGAGAAAGACACACAGCACGTGGCGCACGCCCCGAGTATGTGCTTGTACGTCCGTTAACAATTTTTGGGGTGGGAGGTGTATGTCCTGTGAAAACGTCGGATTTGCATCCTGCCGGAAGCTTGCAAAATTCAAAACACCCCGCCACACCACCCACACCACATATAAGCTCATTTTTAGTGTTTCTAGCTTCCTGTCATTTTTTTTTGTTGTTGCATTTGTTTTGTTTTGTTTCTCTCGTTGGTTGGTTTTTTTTGGGTTTTTCTCTTTTTGGGGTTTGGTTTAGTTTGGTTTGATTTTTGTTAAAGATAAGGTATTAGCTTTTAGGTAACATGGAAAAGAAAAAGGAGAGATGGAAAACCTGTTTAAAAGAGGGGAGACGAACAGGCGGGGGGGAAAGGGAAAGGTCCCTGATTCCTAACGGGAGATTGGGGGAGTGGGTAGATAGTTAGAGAGATAGGAGGAGAAAGAGAGGGACAGAGAGGACAGGACAGAGAGAAAAAAAGGGGGGGTTTGGCAGTTTTTATAGTTTCCAATTTTTATAAATCATACGCATAAAACACACGCATACACCCTCACCAACACAAAAAACACCAACCACACACACACACACACACACACAAACCACAACACACACCCCAAAATGGTGTGCGCGCGCGCGCTTTTATACATAACGAACACAAACACAAAATTTTACACCTTCCACACACACACACCCACACAAACATTACAAACACGAGGAGAGGAGAGAGAGAGAGAGAGGAGAGAGGGAGGAGAGAGAGGGTTGGGTGGAGAGAGAGAGGAGAGGGGAGGAGAGAGAGAGAGGAGAGAGAAAGCCCAAGGTTTTGACAGCGAGATTTGGGGAGTATGAAAAAATGCGCGATACACCAGGCCCCTTTTGTCTCCTGGGGTTTGCGGGCATTGTTCCTCCCCCCACCCTGCCCCCATCACTTAAACACACACACGCACAACGCACACACCCCACACCACGCCGCACGCATGCCAAGCACGCTACACAAATACGCACAAACACCTACCGCATTTAACCACTCACACATACACATAAACCCCAAATCCCAATACAACACGGCGCGCGCGCACGCACGCACACTAATACAACAGAGACTCACACAGACTCCCCCACCACACACACACACACACACACACACACACACCCCACACCACCACACACTCCATAAAACCCAAACACGCACACACTACACCTGCACCCCTACACCCACACACACACACACCCGCGCGCGGGGGAAGGATGGCTTGGGTTAGAGTGATGCGCTGTAATTGCTGCCCCGGGTTCGATTCGTTCAAGGGGATTTTCCTTGGGAGTAACTCTGTGTCGATTCATCCTCTTCCACCGACAAAAGTTTTTTGTGAGACTAAACCCGGGTCGCGTGTGAAAAAACGACACAGAACTCATGCCCAACGTTAAAACCCATTCACTTTTCGGAAAAGTGGCCGGTGTATCGGAAAAGGATGGGGAAAAAGATAGGGATTTCATCATTGTCGTGTCACTGTCATTGTTGTAGTAATTTCCCCTGCCAAAACATCCATCATCATCATCATTATCTCATCATCATCTATCTTCTCATCATCTCATCATTATCTACTTCTCTTTGTCGTTTTCCCCATTCATCATCCCCACAAAAGGGCATTTAGTGCCCCTCTCTCTCTCTCTCCTCTCTCTCTCTCTCTCTTTTCTTCTCTTCTCTCTCTCTTTCTTTCTCTCTTCCTCTTCTCTCTCCTTTTTCCTCTTCCCCTCTCTCTCTCTCCTTCCTCTCTCTCTCTCTCTCTCTCTCTCTCTCGGGGGGGGGGCACAGAAGTGAAGGGACAGGGGGACATTTTCTTTTAGCGCGTTAAAACTGTTCAGCAAAAAGCCAGTTATGGGACTTCACGGCTGTGGAGAGGGGCCTTAGGCGCCCGCTGTGACAATGCAGTTTCCAGCTGGGAAAGTGGAGGAGAAGGGGGGCAGCGTGGTTTTTGTCTTGCGACTGAAACCCGTGGG
>CM060316.1:73645177-73646373 GCA_030674155.1 Stramonita haemastoma | reverse complement strand
CAAGGAGGGAAAATAAACACAACTTTCTTGTGTCATTGTAACCAAAACTGAAAAAAAAGAAATCCTGTATTATTCATAAAAGTTAACCTTGTTCAGGTACAATAATGTCTTTTTTGTTACTTTTCCATTGCTAGGGTGTATCTTCTAACAACTGAATTTCCTTCAGACACAAATTCAATCTTACATGTCTTCCATCAAATTTGAGTTGAATTGGCTCCATAGCTTTATGTTAAAGGCAGCTATGTTGTCATTTCCGTATGTCCCTGTTTCCAAATGGCTGTCCCTAATCGTGTTTTATCAGAATTTAGCAGGTTGCACCCTCCCTATCTCTTCACCCATCTCCCTCTCCCTCCCCCTCTCTCTCTCTCTCCTGTCTCTCTCTCTCTCTCTCTCTCTCTCTCTCTCTCTCTCTCTCTCTCTCTCTCTCTCTCTCTCTTCTCCCTCTCTCTCTCTCTCTCTCTCCTCTCTCTCTCTCTCTGTTGTCTCTTTCTCTCTCTGTGTCTATCTCTCTGTCTCTGTCTCTCTTTGGGATTTTTTGCTTTTTTTGGTTTACTTGGAATTGTTATTGTTGCTTTATTTATTTATTTTATTTATTTATTTGTTTGTTTATTCATTTTAAACTTCTTATTTGTTCGTTTTATTCTTTCTGTGTGGATATGTGCGTATTAAGCCTATTCTAATATTATTACGTGTCTGTATTGGTTTATTTCAATTATCATATCATGATGTACCCCTAAGGGCGGGGACTGGATATAAAAAAGCACATGGGTGCATAATATTTCATTATCCTCGAAATAAAAGAATTTGATTTGATTTGATTTGCCTTCCTGTTTGTCTGGTAACTATGTTTTTGCACCTCATTCTCTACTGTCTGCCAGTGTTAACCGCCTTTTTCTGAATATATTTTATTACAATTCATAATTATTGTCTTTTCTTTGGCTGCCGTGAAACTTATACTGGTTTATTTTTCTCTTTAGGGAGAGAGAGAGAGAGAGAGAGAGAGAGAGAGAGAGAGAGAGAGAGAGAGAGAGAGAGAGAGAGAGGAGAGAGAGAGAGAGAGAGAGAGAGAGAAAGAGAGGAGAGAGACAGAGACAGAGACAGACAGACAGAGAGAGAGAGAGACAGAGAGAGAGGAAGGAGATGCAAATAAACCACAAAATGCCACTAGACAGAGACTACAACACGGGTATACCATT
>CM060316.1:73637677-73640177 GCA_030674155.1 Stramonita haemastoma | reverse complement strand
TAGTGTTTTAAACTGTTATTTCTTTCTTTTCATTATTCTTGTTCTATTGTTTTAATTTTTGGTTCTTATAGTTGTTTACTGCAGATAATTAGCTATGTGCCATCCCAACCCACCCAGCCCCCTCCTCTCCCCCCTCCCCTCCATACACACACTCACTCACTCATATACACTTTCCCGTCTGATATCACTATTTAGTGGAAGGACGTTAAACTGAAGAACTAACACACACACACACACACACACACACACACACACACACACACACACACACACACACACACGCGCGCGCGCGCGCACACACACAACACACACACACACACACATACACATACAGAGAGAAACAAACACACACACACAGAAACACACACACACACACACACACACACACACACACACACACACACACACACACACACATTTACATACATTTTATATCTGGTTAAAGCACATTTTGTGTTTAGAAATGAGATATGTACAAAGTGCAGAGCTACTGTCTTGAATGATAAACAATTTTCTAAACACCTATCGTTATCAGCACTGACTTCAAAAGCACCTTGCCTATATACCACAGGGTTAATGTCTGTGTTCTTCCTGAGTCCTTCTCTTTATGGTTTTCCCCTCCTGCCCTAAAAGAGAGAGAGAGAGAGAGGAGAGAGAGAGAGAGAGAGAGAGAGAGAGAGGAGGAGAGAGAGAGAGAGAGAGGAGGGGAGAGAGAGAGACAGAGAGAGAGAGAAGAGAGAAGAGAGAGGAGAGAGAGAGAGAGAGAGAGAGAGAGAGAGAGAGAGAGAGAGAGAGAGAGAGACAGACAGACAGACAGACAGACAGACAGACAGACAGACAGACAGACAGACAGGGACAAAGACAGAGACATACAGAGACAGAGACAGACAGACACAGACACAGAGAGACAGATGAGCAGAGAGACAGACAGAAACATACAAAAAGACATACCGATGGAAAGATAGACAAAGCACAAAAAAGAAAAGAAATGAAAAGACAATGCGCAACATTACCTGGAAATACACTTAGACATAGGATTTGCGGCAACAAGTATTTGTCACTCCACAGACTCAACTGTTCAATCTTGAACTCATATCTTGTCAAACTTTCACCTTTACCGTCACCTGTCCCTAAAAAAAAGTAGACCATTGGGGCACCACTGAAGATTTTGCAACCAGCTTCCTCCACACTTTGCGGTTTTCAGCTTTCTGTAGCTAGTCGTTCAACCCAAAGCCTGTCCACTCTCTGATGTTTGTCTTCCCATCGTTTTCTCTGTCTGGTTCTTTGTCTCCCTCCTTGTTCTGACTGTTCCCTGTAAGACTGTGTTCTTGGCCTGTGCAGATGGCGTGTGTCATGCCCATACCCCTTTAGTGTGCGTTTCTTTAATGAAATCATAATCTCAGCCTCGCCGGCTCTTGAAAAGAAAAGGTGCCTATACGTATAACAATGCCGCTTATGTCAATTCACGTGCCTGTCAGTGTTGCTATCGCCCTTTATGAGATGATTATTTTTTTATAGTATTTTTGAAATGGCTTGATATTCTGTGAAGCTCTATGGTTCATCTGTAAGTCTAATTTTTATGTGTCCCAAAACTTTGAGAAAAGCACACCGAAGTTATAGATTTATAAAATGAAAAAAATATGATTACATTCGTTTCTGTGATGATTATGTTACATGTTACAAATGATCTGCCACTAAAAAACCCACTTCGCTTAGATATCAGCTATGCTAAACCGTTTACACACACACACACACACACACACACACACACACACACACACACACACACACACACACACACACACACACACACACACACACACACACACAAACAAACACAAACACACACACACACACACACACACAAACACACACACATCACATAATATTTGTAATTATATTCCAGTGTAAAACATCATTAAGTAAGTTTTGACCTGACGTGACTTGAATGAATATGTCTCATTGTTCTCAGAAAGGGAAAAAAGTAAAATCGTACAACAGAGCGATACATAACAAAGTATGAAGGAACCCTCTGCGTGTTGATGACTCCTGCTGCTCTTTACGTATGTCTAATTCACTTCAAGTCAATTTTCATAGCCCCCACCACCATCCACCACACACTCTCCCCCTACCCATTATTTCTTCCCCACCCACCAACACTGTAATAGTTTCTCATTTACTACAAAGAAATGTTTTCATTTACAATGTGTATTTAATCGCGAAATAAACCTTATAGTATTTTTAAGGCAAACGGGCCTTTTTTGCACATAACAGTAAATGGGTATGACAATGGGGAACTTTGTGAGATCCAGTGATCTGATAATCCTTTTCAAACTTAAATCAAATGACTCAACCACCACTTTCATCACGTCAGAATGGGGGGGGGGGGGGGGGGGGGGGGGAGCGGGGTAAAAATGGTCGTATAAAATGTAAAACTCTTAAAGTTGATGAACCTCGGAAATCTAACTGAAAAACGAAAAAAAACAACAACCCAAGACTG
>CM060316.1:73617677-73627677 GCA_030674155.1 Stramonita haemastoma | reverse complement strand
CACACATACACACACGCACCCCCCCACACACACGCACACCCCCCACATCCCCACATACACATGGAGAATCAAAATGCTATCATGAATTCTCGTGGCCGTGAACCTAGGTGAAGGTTGGAAGAATATTTTTTCTTTCTCTATGAGAAAGTACACGAAAGTGAGCAGCACACACACACACACACGGACACAAACACACACACACACACACCTACACACACACACACACACACACACACACACACACACACACACACACACACACCATACACACACCCACACCCACCCACCCACCCACCCACACACCAACAGACCACAGCTGCAAGTGACCGGAGAGACAAACAGGACAAGCGGTAGCCAGAGATTCCACAATGGACCATGCAGGACAAACATGCCGCCCTCTGACTACTGCCATCGCCTTCTCTTCATTTCCTGCCGCCCTGTTTTCTCTCGGGGTCTGTTTGCAGAGGACGCAGAGACTGCAAACCACTCACTGACGGAGACGTACCGTACCCTCTCTTGTCTACGTCTGCTCGTGCTCGTGCCGTGTCCTTGAGCCAAACTTACTGTATTGGTATATATATATATATATATGTGGGTGTATATGTATATATATATATATATATATATATATATTATATATATATATATATATATATATATATATATATATATATATATGACTGCATATCCACTTGGGGCTGGTTGTCTATGGCCAGGTTTTTTGTTATATTTGGAGAGAGAGAGAGAGAGAGAGAGAGAGAGAGAGAGAGAGAGAGAGAGAGAGAGAGAACACTGAACACTGAAAAGTTTTATTGAACATCGGCCTTAGGCCACTATACAAAACATGATTAAGGCAGGGGGAAGATAAACATCACAGCGTAAAACATTTCCATCCATTTCACATTTCCAATTCCGCAAACACACAAAGTCACATTCAATGCCTTCTAGTTATCATCAACCCGGTTAACCTTTTTATCATTTGCATAATCACTGCCATCAGCATCTTCATTATCTATATCTGCAGCAAGTATATCACCATCACCATCATTACTTTCATTAACTACGTCTTCATCATCAAACTCATTCTCTTCATCATCTGCACTATCATCCACCTCTTCAACCTATATAATTATCAACGTCACGATCATCATCTTCAATGTCTCTACACAATAGTCACGATCACAATCCTCGTCTTCATCACTGTTTCCAACGTCATCTTTAACTTCTTCGTCATAGTCTTCGTTACCACTATCACTTTCAACACCTACACCAACGTTACCATCATCACCTTTAGTAATCACATCATCATACCCATCATCACCATTAGTGATCACATCATCATTACCATCACCATCATCATTAGAATTCTCATCATCCTAACCAGCACCTCTTTCAGCAGTTCTACCATCTACATCCTCCTCCACAATCATCACCTTCAGTATTTACATCACCATAAACATTATCTTCAGCATTTACATCACCATCACCATCATCCTCACATCCACATAACCATCACCTTCAACATTTACATCACCATCACCATCATCCTCAACATTTACATCACCATCATCCTCAGCCTTTATATCACAATTACCATCATCTTCAACATTTGCATCACCATCATCTTCAACATTTACATTACCAACATCTTCAGCATTTACATCATCATCATCTTTTCCTCAACATTTACATCACCATCATCTTCAGCATTTACTTCCCCATCATCTTCAACATTTCCATCACCAGCATCATCATCTTCACCATTTACATCACCATCGCCATCTTCCTCAGCATTTACATCACCAACATCTTCAACATTTACATTACCATGATTTGGACATTTGCATCACATTTGCATCACCATCATCTTCAACATTTACATCACCATCATCTTCAGCATTTACATCACCATTACCATCATTTTCAGCATTTACATCACCATCATCATTAGCATTTACAACACCATCATCAGCATTTACATCACCAGCACCATCATCTTCAGCATTTACATCACCATCATCTTCAACATATACATCACCGTCATCTTCAGCATTTTCATCACAATCACCATCATCTTCAACATTTGCATCACCATAACAATCATCTACAGCATTTACATCAGCATCACCATCATCTTCAGCATTTACATCACCCTCATCTTCAGCATTTACATCACCATCATCTTCAGCATTTACATCACCATTACTATCATCTTCAGCATTTACATCACCATCATCTCCAATATTTACATCACCATCATCTTCAACATTTATATTACCATGATTTTTAACATTTACATCACCATCATCTTTTGCATTTACATCACCATCATATTCAGCATTTAACTTCCCATCATCATCAGCATTTACATCACCATCATCTTCAGCATTTACATCACCAGCACCATCCTCTTCAACATTTACATCACCATCATATTCAGCATTTACATCACCATCACCCTCAACATTTACATCACCATCATCTTCAGCATTTACATCATCATCACCATCACCTTCAGCATTTACATCACCATCACCTTCAGCATTTACATCACAATCACCATCATCTTCAGCATTTACATCACCATAACAATCATCTTCAGCATTTACATCAGCATCACCATCATCTTCAGCATTTACATCACCCTCAACTTCAGCATTTACATCACCATCACTATCATCCTCAGCATTTACATCACCATCATCTTCAACATTTATATCACCATCATCTTCAACATTTACATCACCATCATCTTCAACATTCACATTACCTTGATTTTCAACATTTACATCCCATCATCTTTTGCATTTACATCACCATCATATTCAGCATTTACTTCCCCATCATCTTCAGCATTTACATCACCAGCACCATCCTCTTCAACATTTACATTACCATCACCTTCAATATTTACATCACCATCTTCTTCAGCATTTACATCACTATCACCATCATCTTCAGCATTTACATTACCATCACCATCACCCTCACATTTACATCACCATCATCTTCAGCATTTACATCATCATCACCATCACCTTCAGCATTTACATCACCATCACCTTCAGCATTTACATCACCAGCATCATCCTCTTCAACATTTGCATCACTATCATCTTCAACATTTATATCAACAGCACCATCATCTTCAGCATTTACATCACCATCATCTTCAGCAATTACATCACCATCATCTTCAACATTTGCATCACCATCATCCTCAACTTTAGCAACACCATCATCTTCAACATTTCCATCACATGCACCATCCTCTTCGACATTTACATCACCATCATCTTCAGCATTTTCATCGCCATCACCATCACCCTGAACATTTACATCACCAGCATCCTCAGTATCCACACCACCATCATCTTCAGCATTTAGATCATCAGCACCATCATATTCAGCATTTACATCACCATCACCATCATATTCAGCATTTACATCACCAGCACCATCATATTCAACATTTACATCACCAGCATCATCCTCTTCAACATTTGCACCACCATCATCTTCAGCATTCATATCACCAGCACCATCATCTTCAGCATTCATATCACCAGCACCATCATCTTCAGCATTCACATCACCAGGATCATCCTCTTCAACATTTGTATCACTATCGTCTTCACCATTTATATCACCAGCGCCATCATCTTCAACATTTACATTACCATCATCTTCAACATTTGCATCAGCATGATCTTCAACATTTACATCACCAGCACCATCATCTTCAACTATTACTTCACCAGCACCAGCACTTTCAACATCCACATTACCAGCACATTCATCTTCAACATTTACATCACCAGCATCATCCTCTTTAACATTTACATCACCCGCACGCATCATCCTCTTCAGCATTTACATCACCGGCATCAACTTCTCCCACAGTTACATCACCAGCACCATCAACATCACCACCACTAAGCCCACCATCATCACCATAGTTACTATTCTCAGAATGACCATCCCGCTGCACAACAGCCCACACGAAGATGGATTCTGATACGGTTCGATCTGACTGTGCCGGCCTCCTTCATCAGAACACCCTCACCTGTCATTATACAGAGTGACAAAAACATAATAAGGGCAAGGAACGTCCAGTGCTCCAATAACAAATCAGAAAAGAGTCAAACAAAACTATCATATTGACATCATCATCCTTGCAATAACAGAATCACCACCAATACATTTGAAAATCGACAAAAGTATTCCGTCAAGCCCAAATAGAATAACAAAATTAGATGACACACCTCTTTCGTCTATTGACAGAATGGAAAACATACCGAGACACACCATGCATCTGATGAGGATTTTTCACTTGCAACAAAACATGTAGAGGAAGTTGAGCTAATTCACCAAGGAACTTAGCTCTAAGATCAGAGTACATGGGGCAGTCAAACAAAAAGTGCATTTCGTTTTCAGTCATTGACTTACAAAAAGGACAGGTTTTATCTTGCAAAGAGTCACTGTACCGATGTATATTTGCATTTAAAGGCAGGACATTAAATCTAACCTGAGCAATGGCTACCCTGAAACAATACGTATCAACATCATGTATGTATTTTTCGCTTTCAAAAATCATTTTAAAGGACCTATAACTTGCATATCTATCCCGATCTCTAACTGTAGAAGTCCATTCCTGAATAGAAATATCAGTAAGCCTCTGTTTAAACTGATTCAAAAATGCTTTAGTATCTCCGACACCTTGTTGCAACCAAACAAAATGAAATCCTGTCTCACATAAAATTTCCCTGACTTTAGATACCCAACAAATTTTCCCAGTTCTATCTAGATCAAGAAGCATCTCGTATGCTTTATGGGGTAACCTTTCATTTTCCATTTGAATAAGTCTGAACCAATATCTTAAGACTGACACACAAGAGTTTACATAGAGAGGATACCTTCCCAGATCACCATAAACCATCTTATTTGGAGTTCTGACTGGGACACCTAAAAATCTCTTACAAGCTAACATGTGCACTTTCTCTAAATGATCTAACTTATTCAACCCCCAAATTTCAGATGAATAGAGTAAAATAGATTGAACTTTAGCATCAAATATTTTGAAAAATGTATAAGCAGTCATTTCTTTAAATTTCTGGAAGGCTCTGTTTAATTGAATGGCTGCCTTTTTGCCTTTAACTACCAGATGTTCAGTACCTTTCTTCATACTAATCATCGTTGTGAAATTAAACCCTAAGTAACAATAATTATTTACAACATCCAGCTTTCTTCCATCAAACACCCATTGTTCACGTCGGCCTAAATAACCCCCTTTTCTGAAAACCATAATTTTAGTTTTTTCAGTATTTACGCTCAACTTCATCTCCTCACAGCATTTATGTAATACATTTAGTTGATTTTGTAAGCCATGTGGACTTGATGACAATAAAGCCACATCATCAGCAAAAAGCAATATAAATAATTCAAAAAAGTCTGGCAGAATCTGGATACCATGCTTACCTTTAGCGCTCATATGGTCAGATAACTGATTTATAAATACAGAAAACAATGTAGGGCTTAACACGCAGCCTTGCCGTACTCCAACAGGACAGTGAAAAAATTCTGTAAATTCATCATTTGCACGCACACATGACAACAATGAAGAATACATTGATTTTAAGCACATCATAAACCTCCCTTTCACACCTTGCTTTTTCATACATTCCAAAAGTTTTTCATGTTGTACAGAGTCAAACGCTTTCCTAAAATCCACAAAAGCAACATAAAGTTTTTTTCCTTTTTTTTTAATACATTTCTGAATAACTGCATATAAGTTAAATATCTGGTCGATAGTTGAATAACCTTTACGGAAACCTGCCTGAGTTTCCGAAATCATATTATTATTTTCTAACCATTTATATAATCGTATGTTCAAAATTGTTGTAAAACATTTCGAGATAATACTTAATAATGACACTCCCCTATAATTATCTGTGTTATCACGATTTCCTTTTTTATGAATTGGAATTATTATCGCCTTAGACCACTCTATTGGGTATATACCAGATGAAAAAATAACATTGAACATCTTTACCAAAAAAGCTATCACATCCCTACTGCCAACCTTTAACATTTCAGCTGTTATACCATCTATTCCACTCGCTTTTCCCAATTTCAGTTTGCGTATTGCTTCTAAGACTTCTAATTCGGATATGTCCCTATTTAAAGTATGTCCAGTGTCTTCTAATAAATCTGCTGTAATGTTACTGTTATCATCACTTCCTTCTTGACTTTGGAAAACATCTTTAAAATGGGTAAACCATTTCTCAGTACTAATATTAGTGTAAACTTTCTCAGAATTTCCACATCCCATACTTCTCACCTGACTCCAAAACCGTGAAGAATCCTTTATGTTTTTCACTAAGGATTCAGCTTTTTGCTTTCTGTAGTTTTGCTTCTTAGTTTTTAATAATTTTTTGTACTGTTTCCTTTTCTCAACATACTCTACTCTGTCATCTTCTTGTCTAGTTGCTCTGAAATGGTTCAGTTTTGCTCGGCTTTCTTTTTTTAGCATTTGGCATTCATTATCAAACCATGGGGATTTCCTTATGTTGTGCATGCAAACCCTTTTGTTCATACAAGTACTGGCATCTTTTAAACATTTTACAAACATATCTAGGGCACTGTCTACATTGTGTTCTAGAGCATCTGTGGCCAACAAAAGTCTATTTTGGATCTCTTCACTTCTTAATGCATTAAGAAATTTGTCCTCTTTATCTTTACTCCATACAAGTTTATCATATGGCTCCGTCCTCTTTACATAGTCTGTAGGTTTTGGAAAGTTGCAAACAATCTCTACTTCCATACTAACTGGTAAATGATCAGACTCTGTCATATTTTCTACATTCAGGGAGAGTACATTAACAGATGTAAATAAGTCCAGGGATGTTATGAAATAATCTACTGTACTTGAGCCTGATGTGGATATGAATGTGCAGCTGTCATCAAAGCCTGCTTCACAGAGACCATTCAAAATAATACAGTCAAACATATTGCACAATTCAAGAAGTTGGTTACCAAACATGTTAGTATGCGCATCTTGCGATTTCCTTAGCAATTCCGACTCAACAAATCCTTGAAAGGTTTTGAAATCATTGTCATCATTTGAAGCACTACAGTTATAAGTTGCTGTTCTAGCATTAAAGTCCCCCATTAGTAGAAGATGAAAATCATCATACTCACTTTGGAGGTCCAGTATGCAGTTTTCCAAAACTTCTATTCCATAAATGTCATGTCTTGATTTCCAAAAAGGTGAGTCACTTGGAGGAATATATGAGCAAACAATATAAATATCTTTGTCAACATCATACAAATCTTTGTTCATCTTTAAAACAATAGTATTTTCATTTTCAACATTAACTTTTTCAATAAAAGATGCCAATGATTTTCTAACCAGGACAATTACTCCTCCCGGATACCTTCCCTGGTGGGAAAGCTTTCTAGCTTTTGCAACAAACAACAAATAGTCATGAAAAACAGGAAAATCAACATCAGTTGCAATAAACGTTTCTGTTAGACAAATAATATCATACTTCAAAAGAAAACTAACAATATATGCGTTATCTAATTTTGGTAGAAGACCATGCACGTTATAATTTAGAAATTTAACATGACTTTTATATACATTATGATCTGAATTTGTCCTGTGCTGAACTGGCTCCTGTAATCTGTTCTTTGTGGCATTGAGATATTCAGTTTTGCCTGTTTCCTTACCATTGCTTGTGGCCCGGCCGATTCCCTATTTTTTAATGCCTGCGGCACGTGCATTTGTCCCCTTAGTTTTTGTCTTAAACCCAGGATCCAGACCTTTATCCATGGCTCCTTTGTCAGTGTCAACCTTCTTGAATGAGTCCGTGATGCTGCTTTGGCTACAGGACCGAGCTGAGGCATTGTGCCTGGTCTTCCTGGACTGCCTGAATCTAGCACTGCCCGTCCGAGAGGCAGCACGTCTGGGTCTTGCTGTTTGCCCTGCTGACAAAGACTGAGCACTAAGATTAGCTACATGCTTATATTGTGCGTTTGTAGTCTGTACATCCAGCTGTTTGTCAGTGTTTATGACATCTGCTGTCTGAAATTGGTCAGCATCAGGAACCCTTTCTTTATTTTTAGTTGTACTTTTCTTTTCTATGTTGTCGTCCGTGTCATCGTCTGTTGCCTTGTCACTGACAGTACCTTCTGTTGACCCTGTAACATCTACATCTGGATTATTTTCTTGTACGTCATTGCCCACCCCATCCTGTATGTCATTGGGACCCATGTCCACGTCATCCCCATATGATTTATCAGTCCTACAAGGATTGTTTTGTGTATCTGCATCACTCATACACCCTTCACTGTCATTTGTCCTGTTAATTGAGGTCTTCTGTTTTGTTGTCTCTACTGTATGTCCAATGTCTGCCCCACCCACATGAACGTTCTCCTCATCAATGTTTGGGTCACCACTGTCGCTTAAGTCAAGGTCTTCTTGCGTGTCCAAACTATGCACTCTGCTTTGCTGATGCCTTCTGAAACCCGCAGGTGTTCTGGTGCCACTTTGTCTTGGACAGACTGGAGCAGTTCTGTTGGCATTACTGCCAGGTCCCTGAGATTTGGTCCTCTCCTCTGTCCTGGGCTGCCTTTCATGTCTCACCACTTCACTGTAAGAATGGACTCCTGGTATGACTGGTACTTCTCTGTCCACTCCCTGCCTTTGGCAGAAGCTGCTTTTCCCAAATTCTGTATCGACCTCTCTTAAACCGGTGTAGTATTTCTCTAGCCTGACATTTCTTTTCTGCTCCTTGAAGTTTTGCTGTTGAACCTTATAATGTGGTCCAGATGTTCTCTGGAATGGTCTGCTATATGACTGGGCCTGACAACCCTCATGTCCATAGGTTCTAGTTGGGCGTGGAGAATGGTATTTCTGTGGATTCCTCTCCTTCTCCCTTTGATGCCCATGGTCAGCATACCTGCCCCCTGTATCCCTCCTCCATCTGCCATAATTGCTGTTCTGGACAGAGGGCCAGTCCTCTTCCTGGGAACCAATCATGTGAGGGAATTGTTGCCTGTGCTCCTGTCGCTGTGGATGAGGATGATTGTCTCTGATATGTAGTTTGCCTCGATGAATGTAGGCAATTTTACCTTGGCCCCGATGAAAATCTACTGTTTCTCTCTGGTGGACTGTGAGGTCAGAGGACACCTTAATTCCACTCTCCCGAAGGTTGTCCCTAAAGTTCCCGTCACCTATCACCGCCATTTTATCTGACCAGCGACAAAAGTGAACTATGATAGGGCGTGGTTCGTTTCTCCATGCCTGTGGTCTTCCAACCCGGTAGGCTCTTGAGATGTCTTCCTTCTGCCAGTTAGGGTGAGGTCCATGATCATTCAGAATATCTATTATGTACTGTGTTGTTGTCTGGTCATCCTCCCTGTCCAGTTCTTCCACATTTAGAAATTTGACATTACATGCCTTCATGCTTTGCTCGGTATATTCCAGTTTTCTTTCCACTGTCTCCAAGCGGTCAATAATTAACTGTCTGTCTTCCTGTAGCTCCTGAATGGCTTCTTTGTTTTGCAGAACACATTCTTTCAGTGTGTGCATTTCCTCAAGGAAGTGTGATAGCCTAACATCAAGAGTGCTGAACTTTTCATCAATACTGCTTTTTATACTGTTTGTATGAAGGAAGAGTCCTTGTTGGATTTGCGTAAAACGCCAATCTATCATTTGTAAAACGTTTTCAGGAGGTGGCAAAAGTTCTTGATGCGACATTTTTCACTTTCTCATGTGCCTGTGTTCAGTGGTTTGTTTATAAACATTGGATTACACATGTGCTAGAAGCAGAAATAAGTTCTTGGTTTTGCAGTTTGAGCACTCTCCTCTTAAAGCAAGTTGCACGTGCACATATTCGATTGCCACCGTTCCACCTTCCTGAGCACTGAGACATTTTTTATATTCAGAAAAAATATCCTTCTTTGCAGTATATTGATTTGCTAAATGTTTATATAA
>CM060316.1:73607677-73612677 GCA_030674155.1 Stramonita haemastoma | reverse complement strand
AAAGAAAAAAGATTACAGATCAAGGAAAGTATATCAAACTAAAGAATCAGAATAGAGAAGGTGCCATTTGTAATTGCATACCACATTAAGTCACAGCAGATTTCTCTGCCTGAAAATCAGGCTGTTTTCCAAGGGAAAAGCACGTCATAAAACCACCTATTATTTTTTTTCTTTTCCTGTGTGTATGTCAATTTGTTTGACTACATGCACGCACGGACTGGGTGTAAAACAAAAGCACACGAGTGCTTATTTCATTAATCTTGAAATACACAAATGAAATTAAAAAAAAAATCAGAATGGCTTTTCTGTTTGTTTGTTGTTTGTTTGTTTGTTTGTTTGTTTTAAAGATTTTTGCTAAAGACTTCTCACTTGTCGCGGGTTCTTTTACGTGCGTTAAATGCGTGTATTTCACATGGAACCTCGGTTTATCCTCTCATCCGAAAATCGAGCACCCAGACCACCACTCACGGTCAGGAAAAAAAGCTTAAGGCACAAAATAGATCGAAACAGGACTTTTTTCCCTTCTGAGGCAGGTGCGTTACCTCTAGATCGCCGACCCACCCAATTTCAATATTTACAGATACAATAACAAGCACTGCAAGAAATACAGAGTGTATATAGAGTTATGCAACAGAGGAAAGGGGACCTAGAAGTGTGCATATTTGTACTTGTATGCGTGCATACATGAACTGCCAATATTGCAAAAACAAAATCAGTTGAACAGCCAGAATAAGCGTTGAAGATAATTGTATACTCAGTGGTATGAGTGGCACAGTCAACTATGTTGTAAGGGTCGTTGTTAGCATGGAACAGTATGGTGGCTGTGGTGATGGTGGTCGTTCTCTGTGTGTGGTGTGTGTGTGTGTGTGTGTGTGTGTGTGTGTGTGTGTGTGTGTGTGCATGTGTGTATGTGCGTGCGTGCGTGCGTGCGTGCGTGTGTGTGTGTGTGTGTGTGTGTGTGTGTGTGTGTGAGTGTGTGTGTGTCTGTGTCTGTGTGCTGGTGGGGGTGTGCGTGCATGCACGCTTGAGCGTGTGTGTATTTTTTTTTGTAAAAGTGTGGTTGTGCACAAATATATATATATATATATAATTTATATAGATATATAGATATATAGATATGTATGTATGTATGTATGTATGTATGTATGTATGTATGTATGTATGTATGTATGTATGTATGTATGTATGTATGTATGTATGTATGTATGTTGTGTGTGTGTGTGTGTGTGTGTGTGTGTGTGTGTGTGTGTGTGTGTGTGTGTGTGCTCGTACATGTGCACGAAAATGTTTATGTGTCTTTGAGTGAGTACGTGTGTGTATAATCATAACAGAAGGTGAGGCAATAACAACAATGTAACGACATAAGTCCTGTATGCTAGCCAACAATCGGGGTTTCCCCATGTGTACATTATAGCATATTGTGTCTTGAAAAGAGCATATCCAATACAGTTTTAATGGGTCCATTGTCCTTGAAAACCTCCATTCCGGCACCAACCCGTCCATTCTATCTGTGTGCCTAAGTCCGAGGGTTGTGTGTACCTAGATATATCCCAGAAAAATGAGGAATAGCTGACTCTTTAGCCCATTGGATTTTCTTTGCTCGCAGTGCTTAAGTATATTATAATCTTAGTTTTTTTCTGAAGAAATATTTCGTTAGGTTCTATAAACTGTTGTCTGGAGACAGTGGGGAGTGATAGGTCCCACCAGGTTTAATTTGCCCAGCATGTAACACCCCTAAAAAGGTTAAGTACAGTACCCAAGAGGGACAAGATAGCTCAGTGGTCAGAGCACTCGCCTTCCCCAAGCTAAGGTTAAGCAGCATCAAGTGTGGTTTCCAAATCGGCAGGTGACCTATTCCGTGCCTTGGCTTCAATACAGTGCCCCAGTTCACCCAACTGTAAATGGGTAACTTCCCTTTTTAGGGTCAAGGAAGGTACAGCAGCGTGGGAGAAGAGATAGGCGCCGCCCTCAATATGCTGGCCCCTGGAGAAGCTGAGGTCTCTGACACCTTTGCTCCCCAAAGACCACACACATTTGTATAGGAACACTTTGACCTTTACAGGGCCCCAAAGACTCCTTTGAGAATTAGGGGAGACGTTAAATGAAGAGGTATCATGCTCAATAAGAGGTAGTGGGTTACTGTCAAAAGTTTTCATTATACCTACAGGCGCGTATACGCTATATCATTATAGGCAGTTGAAGAGTGCTGTAGATAGGTGTTTGCCGGACTTGGAGGGGGAGGGGGAGGTCAACTGACGGCCACTGTGCCACTGGTCAGAAACAGCTGACACACCCTGACCATTATTGGAGGCGAAGTATAATCGGGTTCATGAACGACGATTGCACTGTCATTAGCCTAGCACAGCCCGCACACCTGCGTGCAAACACTCACGAGCATATAATAATTATACGCGCGCACTCACGCGAGCACAAACACACACACACAGATGGAAACAGATGACAAAATTTACAAAACTACTTACACAAGGGAACTGGATAAAAAAGCACATGAATGATTATTCCGTTATTCTTGATATAAAAGAAGAAAACACACACACACACACACACACGCACACACACACACACACACACACACACACACACACACACACACACACACACACACATATACACGTGTGTGTGTATTCGTGCACACTACATTCAGATAATTATACATTCAAACCTGGCTCTTCAAAGTACATCCCACAATCTATGATTCAGACGTTATTGGTTTGGAAAGGAAGCTTTTCATATTTTAACAGTTTCGTTCTAAAATATTAATAGTGTGATGACCTTACTGTCCTCCATATGGCAAAAATTAACACTAGTTTGTCAGAAAAAATGGGTCTATCGTCATTAGTGATATGTTGCTTTATATACGTGTTGAAGTGAAAGAAAACGATAGACATAATAAATATGCTAACCCAGGGCATATCAGTTAGGCCATGCAAAAGCAGTACAGAAATATTTATAAAGCAACGTATCGGCTTTAGGACTAGTATGCGCACAGAGGGAGAGATCAAATATCCAGTCTATAATTTAATCAAAACGTTCGCGCTATCCTGTCTTCCAGGGCCTAGTAAGCAATTGTTCCTTGACGGTAAAGCGCGCACACACACACGCACACGCATGTATATAATTATACACATATTGTATATAATTATATATAAGATACATATTCCATACACGCACACATACAGTATATATATATATATATATATATATATATATACATATATATATATATATATACATCAGTAGTAAAAATACTTATCATAAATTGAGAACCATGGACAAGCCTTGTGGGTACATAGCAAACCATCTAATACTGACCTGTTATGAATAAGAAAAAAACCTGCTTGGGCCATATTGGGTGATACTCTCTCCATAGAAAGCATTAAGATTTCAAACAGTACCACATTAAGCACCAAAAAAACAAATTTGCAAGTGAACAACACGATCCTTTGCAATACAATAGAAGCAAACACAACATTATGTTGCAATCCAATACCAATACATCAAACACAAAAAGTACTATAACATTCCTGAAGAATAATCTAACACCGATAACTCGCTAAAGTGAACGAACTATCATTTATTCTGATACAAGCGTATCGACTATCCTTTTCTAGCAGAAAACAGCAAAAAGCTGAATACTTAGAGTCTGACCTTCGACATTTTTGTTTCCACGTTAGAGTTCCACATTTTCTTTCCCCAACGGTGAGATGTTTGGGTATGCAACAGTTTTGGCTTACAATTAAAGGTAGCTGCATTCCGACTTCGAAGAAAGGCCTCAAATTTGACTGAGCTTCAGGATTCCAATTTATATTTCAGCCCTCTGTTTATACACACAGGCTGGACAGCAAGTATGCCCTAAAATATTAAAATAATTGAAAAGTCAGCGTGAGATCGATTGTTAGAAAAGGGTTGTTGCTCAAGGTTACGGATTTCGTTTTGCTAGTTTGACGTTTTTTTTTTCTAAGAGTGAATATATTCAAACAAAATTTTTCAATGACAAACATCGACACGGCAACAGAAATCTAGCTTACCTCTAAAATGTCGCCTGACCGGTGGTTGTTCGTTCACGCTGGACATGGGATAGAAAATTTCCCGATGTCAGTTTTGGTCAACAGTGTGGTGTGCCCCTGCCATTTGCATCGTCTGTCCAACATCTCACTCGTAGCTGCAGGAATAGCATGCCCTTCAGGCATCTAGGCACATAACTATGTGACTGCTATAAAACAACTTCATTATTCATTATTCTTCTCTGGTTAAACCTTTAACCCTTTAACCATCAGTCCCTGTTCTTTTTTTTCCATTGCGAATAGTGCAAATACTTCTCCTGTGGCCAGTCAGTTTAGATAGCATCCCTTCTAGAATTTCTGTGCTAGGAAGTCCCCTTTTTCTATCTTTTTTTCTTGTTTCTGACTTTGTTCTTGTTCTTCTTGTCATCTTCTTATCTACTTTCTGTTCTTTTGTCCATTCTCCTGCCTTTTCAGAAAGTCTTAAGAAATACTGATTTTCTCCTATGCCGAAGTCGGATGTGCTGGATCTGACTTGTCAGACGTTTAACGGCTGTGTAACACATTTTTTACTCATAACTCAGACAACAATAGTTGCTGTCTGATCCCTCCAGAAAGAAAAAAACAGTACAAATACAGCTCTAAGTATTTTTGACTGCTTTCGTTGGGGTGAATCAAAAAGATCTGTGTTTGGAAAGTGTAAAAACAGAATCCTTCAATCAATACAATGACTAACCATTTAAAATATTCAACAAAACCCGATAGAATTGTCAGCACTAGAAAACGAAAAAAAAACCTAACAATTGCAGTTTTATTCCCTTGAATAAACGTTCCACTGTCCGTTGTCCGTTGTTTGTCAAATATGGGGAGATAATTTGGCCTTGAGTCTCTTTATCACGTATTTGAGTTACCTTTTCCTTGGCGGAATTGTTGTCAATTTGACAGGAGGGTGCGTGACAAATTTGATTCAGCATGCAA
>CM060316.1:73592677-73602677 GCA_030674155.1 Stramonita haemastoma | reverse complement strand
CCACCACACACACTCACACATACACATGGGGGGTGGGAAAGCGTGGTGGTCAGAGTGATTCGCTCGGGATCTGCTGACCAGGGTTCGAATCTCGTTCAAGAGGATTTTTCTTCTGGAGTTAAGATCAGTGCCGACCCCACTTCCCCTAAAAGTCTCTTGGATGAGACAATAAACCGAGATCCCTTGTGCGAACGCACACAGAACATCTTGCACACACGTTAAAACCCGTTCCATTTTCAGAAGTGTAGGCCAGTGTGTACCGGTGGGAACGGATGGCACATTGACAAAACTGCATACACACGGGGACTGTATGTAAAAAGTATATGTGCTTATTCCATTATTCTTGAAATTAAAGAAAAATCAAATTACATGAATAAACACACCACACACACACCCCTCCCACACACACACCACTGTCACCACCACCACCACCACCACCACCACCACCACCACCACCACCACCACCACCACCACCACCACCACCACCACCACTATCACATAAATACCACCACCATCACTATCATTCCCTTTCATCATCAGCCAAGGGCATTTTACTGCACACAATTATGCGTGCTTTACATAGCTTGCCCTAGTTTTCTCAAATGGGACAGATCACTGCCTCTTTCCCCATCACTCAGTTCACAAAACACACACACACACACACACACACACACACACACACACACACACACACACACACACACACACACACACACACACACACACGCGCGCGCGCGCGCGCGTGGGTGCACACACACACTCACACACATACACACCACACATTCAAAACCACACCATATTTTTATATATATATATATATATATATATATATATATATATATATATATATATATATATATATATATATATATATATATATATATATATATATATATATATATATATGATGTGGTTTTCAATAACGGGTAACTGACTTTCAACAGATTTTCTGAATTCTCTTAGCTGTCATTGCAACTTAGTTACGTCTATCAGCTTGAACATAAATATTTTGTTTTTGTCGCACATGCTTATGTCGCTCTGTTTTACGATTAAGATGAATGTTATTACTACTTTTCACATAAAAATTCATTTAGTGACACAATACAGACAGTGGAGTTAGTAGGTAACGATGTGGAATAGATTTTAAAATGTTTTTCATGTAGTGCAAACTGTCAACCTTCCTATAATACAGCCTATGCCTCGCTGCTTTTAGTTCGTTCTCGGTGACGTTGCGACAGAGATGCCTATCTATCTAACGCTAATAAAAACACGTGTCAACTATCGGCTTTAGTTTTATTGCAATATGGTTATTTGGTATTAGGTTTCGGCTTTTGTTTCTTTTATGTTGTTACTAGAGTTTTTCTTTTGGAAGCGATAACAGTTATTGCGCGCGTGCATGCACCCCTCCCCCCCCGCCCACACACGCGCGCTCTTACACACACACACACACACACACACACACACACACACACACACACACACACACACACACACACACACACACACACATTCATGCAAACTTGTATACATACAGACACATGCACACACATACACACTCACACACATACACATACACACACGCGCGCGCGTGCGCGCGCGCACGCACACTTACGCACGTACACACGCACGCACACACAAACACACGAGCACGCACACAAACACACACACATACTGACACACGCACACACACCTGAAAGATGTGAAAGATTATGGCATGGAATCCAATATACAATAGTCACGCGTAACAGAGGTCAGTATGCGATAAAGCGGGCACCACCAGATGAAAGAGAGAAAGGGATGTTTTTACGTGTTTTTTTATGATAACGACTATCGTAACATCTCAGGAAACAAAGATTATAAGGAGTTGGGAACATTCTTCTCCTGCTCTCTCTCTCTCTCTCTCTCTCTCTCTCTCTCTCTCTCTCTCTCTCTCTCTCTCTCTCTCTCTCTCTCTCTCTCTCTCTCTCTCTCTCTTATGTTTTTTTGTTGTTGTTTGTTTTGTTGTTTTGTTTGTTTGTTCGTTTGGGTTTTTTTGTGTAGTTTTTTGTTTTTTGTTTATTTGTTTTGTTCCTTTTTTGTTTTTTTGTTGTTGGTTTTTTTTCGTTTCTTTTCTTCTTCTTTAATAATCCAAATTATTTTATTGTGACTTCTGATTTTCTCTTCTGAATGAGTGCACCTTTCTTACCTTATTATATGTAGTGTACTGTCGCATTTCTCTTACCTTATTATATGTAGTGTACTTATTTCTGTATGTTGTTTGGTACTGCGTATTTTTTATTGTTTAATATCTTTTATTTTGATGTTATCCCTGAAAAGGGCGGGGACTGGATGTAAAAGGGCACATGTGTGCTTATGTATTATCCTCGAATAAAAGATTTTGGCTTGCCTTGCCTTGCCTTGCCTTGCCTTGCCTTCTCTCTCTCTCTCTCTCTCTCTCTCTCTCTCTCTCTCTCTCTCTCTCTCTCTCTCTCTCTCTCTCTCTCTCTCTCTCTCTCTCTCTCTCTCTCTCGTGGAATTTATCCATCCTTTCATTTTACATTGCTATAGTAGGTGTGAAATGTATCTATGCTTTCATTTTTCATTGATATGTTATATATGACATTTATCCATGATTTCATTTTTTTCATTGCTATAGTAGGTGAGAAATCTATATATGATTTAATTTTTCATCGCAGTAGTCAGTGTGAACTATGATATTGCTGTCATTTTTCATTGCTATGATACGTAGGAGGTGTATCCATGCTCTGATTTTTCATTATATAATAGGTGTGACATTTATCCATGCTTTCATTTTATATTGCCATATTAAGTGATAAATTTATCCATGCTTTCATTTTGCATTACACTCACACCCCTGCCCCCCTCACTTGGTGTATTGTGGTCCAAGGCCAAGGTACCATTAAACCATTTCAGTGTTCAGTGTTCAGTGTTCTCTCTCTCTTCTCTCTCTCTCTCTCTCTCCTCTCTCTCTCTCTCCTCTCTCTCTCTCTCTCTCTCTCTCTCTCTCTCTCTCTCTCTCTCTCTCTCTCTCTCTCTCTCTCTCTCTCTCTCTCTATATATATATATATATATATGTGTGTGTGTGTGTGTGTGTGTGTGTGTGTGTGTGTGTGTTAGTAAGTGTAAACATACTTTCAATATGTGCACACGTGTAAGAAAGATGGGCTTAGCGAAATCAAGAACCTTACACTACTCAACAAAGAAAACTTACTCTTAGGTTCTAAAACAGACTATCGTGTCAAAACATCCCACCACAGCAGTATTGACTTTCCCCCTCACATACACCTCAAGCTGTCGCCATCAGAAAAAAAAGTCATTTCCATTTCCTGAGTTACTTGACCTGACCAAGCTGTCAATCATTGGGTAACAACCCACCTGGCTTGACCTTGAACTTAAGGGCAAGTTCACTGACCTACGATACCAGTAAAAAAAAAGTATTATCGTTCTGTGGTTTGTCCACACAAAAGTCTTGAAAGCTTAAACAAAGGTAACGCCTATGTTGAACATGTTCTGGTTCCTAGTCATCTATGTTATTCAACAAGCATTTTTTCCCGTGTATAGAGCGGTCCACGTTAACGCTAGGATGTTGGGGTCACATTATCAGGTTATCTATAGTGCCATAAAGTTAAAGTGCTAAAAGGCTTGGCCCGTGCCACGAGCTTTGTTAGTTATTGATAGAGGCATAGTGCCAGAATATAGAGGCAAAGTGCCAGAACAACACTAACATGCTTTTTACTCTTCGAAATGTTATGTTACGATAGTCTCTAACCCTGACAAGCTCGTAGCATAACAAAGTGTGCGTTCCATCTAAAGGAGAAATATCATCTGGAACCAAGGAACGGTTGCCTGTATTAAACCAGGTGCTTCAAAAACAGCATACACACAAACTTCGTTTGCATTGTGTACTGATGGTGTCAGAGACGGGATAGCTCAGTGGTCAGAGCACTTGCTTTCCTCTAGTTAAGGTTAAACAGCATTGAGCATGGTTAGCAAGTGGATGGGTGATCGTTTGCTAGCCTTGGCTTCAGTATAGTCCCCAAGTTCACCCATATGTAAATGGATACCTGTCCTTTTAAGGGTCAGGGAGGGTAAAGTAGCAAAGGAGAGGAGATGGGCGCAACCCTCAAGACGCTGCCCAATTACAGAAGCTGAGGTCTCTGATATTGTGTTCCATAACGACCCCATAGGATGTAGGAAGACCTTTACCTTTTACCTTTAGTGATGATGTGAAGTCATGAAGTCAACAGGGCCAAAGAAGACAGGACCAAATGGGAAAAAGAGGATCATGTCGGTGTCATTGGGTGTGGCGACCAACACAGCACCTGATGATGCCGACAGGTGAGACAAATGAGTGAGAATGATGGTGTCGTAGCAAATCGAAGGTGTGATTATCAAGTCAGAGTCAGTGCTTGATTGTTTTAGGTGACTCCCTGGGTGTCAAGCTGAAAAACACCCAATAGCAACAACAACAACAACGACAACAACAACAGACGAGGCAGTGCAAGATGTCTTTGGCTGTTTGTTGACTTTGAGAAAAGAGCAGATGATAAAAATTTCGAGAAAAGAAAGATGCCAAATTTCATCTCCTTCTGAATTTGAAGGTTTAAAGAACTTTTCGATTTGTTAACAGATAAATTATACCACCATGTTGTGGCTATACAACAGATCACTTTAAACAAAAGAACTGTATATAGTTTTGAGTTAAACATAATTGGGTTCCGTTAGACTTAAATTCAGTAATGGTGTAATGGTTAAGCCTCTGTTATTGAAGACAAAGAAGGAAATCTTTTAACGGAAAACAATGCCATCCTCCAACGCTGGACAGAATACTGTGAGGGATTGTATAACTACCCACTACGCCCAGATACCAACATAGCTTCTGACAAACCCCCTGAACACCAAGATAAAGACCCACCAATACTAAGGTGTGAAGTAGATGCAGCTATTAAACAATTGAAGAAGGGGAAGTCCCCTGGAATCGATAACATCCCAGCTGAACTCATAAAAAATGGAGGGAATGAAACAGCAAGGCGATTCACAGAACTTTGTCAGAAGATCCACGACACCAAAGAATGGCCAAACGAATGGACACAGTCTCTTGTAATACCCCTGCCAAAGAAAGGAAACCTCAAGCAATGCCAGAACTACAGAACCATCAGTCTCATAAGTCATCCTAGCAAGATCATGCTGCAGGTAGTCCTTAACAGACTGAAAAACCAAGCAGAAAAACTCCTGGCAGAAGAACAAGCGGGCTTTAGACCAAAACGCAGCACAATGGAACAAATTTTCAATCTGAGAATTCTGATAGAGAAGCATCTCCAACACCAAAAAGACTTGTACCACAATTTCATAGATTTCAAAAAGGCCTTTGACAGGGTATGGCATGACGGCCCCTGGCAAGTACTCAGGCACTTCAACATTGACAGATGCCTAATTGAAGTCATCATGGCTCTGTACGAGAACGCAAGAAGTGCAGTTTTCATGAACAATCACGTGGGCGAGTTTTTCAAGACCACGGTTGGGGTTCACCAGGGCTGCCTTCTCTCACCTGTACTCTTCAACCTCTTCCTCGAAAACATCATGACAGAGACACTGCAAAACCACCACACTTCCATCTCCATTGGTGGAAGACCCCTTTGCAACCTCAGATTTGCAGATGACATTGACCTCATGGGCAGCAGCAAACAAGAACTGCAAATCCTCACAGACAATTTAACAGATCGAACGAGCGCATACGGCATGGAGGTCAGTACAGAGAAATCAAAGATCATTGTCAACAGCGCGAGTAATGACATCACGGAAATAAAGATGAATGGAGAAACACTAGAAGAGGTGAGCCAATTCAAATACTTAGGCTCCATCCTAACAAAAGATGGCACATCAAACAATGAAGTGAAAGCTCGCATTGCAACAGCAACATCTGCTCTAGTCAGACTCCAGAGGATCATCAGAAGCAACAACATCAGCTTCTGCACCAAATACCACCTTTACAAATCCCTCGTGATATCTATCCTCCTATATGGCTGTGAATCATGGACTCTGACAGCAGAGTTAGAGAGGAGAATCCAAGCATTCGAGAACAAGTGCCACAGAAGACTCCTCAGAATATCATACAAAGAGCACAAGACCAATAACTATGTGAAAGAAGAAATCAAAAAGCGTGTGGGCCCCCAAGAGCCTTTGCTCTCCACCATAAAGAGGAGAAAGCTGATGTGGTTTGGTCACACCACAAGACACAACACCCTAGCAAAAACCATCTTGCAAGGAACAGTCGAGGGCAAGAGAAGAAGAGGCCGCCAAAAGAAATCATGGGTTGACAACATCAAAGACTGGACCGCCCAACCCCTGCAACACCTCCTACTAGCCACACAGGATCGTGAAGCATGGAAAAAGATCGCTGTTGCGTCTTCTCTCATGTCCCCCCTACGTCCTTTGGGACACGGGGACTGAGTGATGAGTGAGTGAGTGAGTAATGGTTAGGCGCAGGTTAAAACAGAAATTCTAAAGATCCAAGATAAGCAGGGTACATGTCAGATATAAAAAATGATAAGAAAAGAACCGAGACAAAAAATGTCATTTCTAGTGTAAACAAAAAATGAAAAAAAGTTGATAGCTAGCTGTTGATGATGGCTACAAAAACTTGCTGAGAATGATCGGCAGAAGTGCGTGTGAAACCTATTATTTTCTGACTTGCCTCAACACAACATAAAAACTACTTTCTTCGTGCCTTTGGTCTTTGCATTTTGACCTGCAGGTGAGGTGGGAAGCAGAGATTTGCTGATAGCGCTGACTGCAGTGTGGGAGGTCCGCACTGATGGGTTCCAGTGATGGAAGATTGTGCACACAAAGTAACCATGACACATAGATTGTGCACACACACAGTAACCATGACACATTTTTAGTTGGGTAAAAGGAGGCATAATAAACCTTCTCCTAGAAGCTCGTGACTTGGCGGGGGGAAAAGAGTGGCGGTGATGATGACAGTAGAGATCAAAGGTGTCAAGGAGACTTTAAAGTCTTGCTTTGAAGATCACGGTGTTGAAATTTACTTTAAAACTTCTTTTGTTGACTTGCTGTTGTAAGATGTTGATGCTGATAGTGATGGTGGTAGTTGCTGTTGCTACTGCTGTCCGCACTGCTCTTGCTATGGCAGTTGCTAGTGTTGCTGCTCATTATTTTGTTTTTATTATGTTCAATGCTATTGACACATTATTTCTTTCCGTTGGATCAGTTACCTGGAGTTTGTTGTTGTTGCTATTGTTGTTGTTGTGCGTTCCCAAGCTTAACACCCAGAAAGTCCCCATAATGTGCATTCTGAATCACTCATCCAACCTGGGAATCACTATGAGATTGAAATTGCACACCGAATGCAAAAATTGTGTGGGTGACTATTTTAAGCATCCTTCCATGTCGGTAGCCATGTTCCGAATTCAGAGGATTTTTCTCCTTTAAATGAGAGTGCAGGTTGTGGTTTTAAGAACTTGTCGTGACCTAAGACAATTTCAACATAACAATATGGTGGATCGGTGGTCTAGGTGGTAACTCGCCTTGCCTAGAAAGCAAAAAGCCCGGGTCGGAGTGTGCGGGGTTCGTACCCCATTGGACCCAAAACTTTTTCCCCATCCATTAGACCCTGAGTGGTGGTCTGGGCGCTAGTCTTTCGGATGAGACGATAAACCGAGGTCTCGTATGTTACACATCACTATTTAGCGCACGTAAAAGAACCCACGGCAACAAGGGGGTTGTCCCTGGCAAAATTCTGTAGAAAAAAGCCACTCTGATAGGGAAACAAATACAGTTGCATGCAGGAAAAAGAAAAAAAAATGGGTAGGCGCTGCACATGTGGCGACGCGCTCTCCCCGGGGAGAGCAGCCCGAATTTCACGCAGAGAAATCTGCTGTGATATAAGGTGGTACAAAAATACAAAACAAAAATACCAAAAAATATGTTAAATTAATCGAGGCATTGTAAATTAGTTGACATCAATACCTGACCAAGCATTTGGCCTTGGCTAATCTGGTGTTTATAAGTGTATACCTGTTTCAACTCCTGAATGTAAGCTAGTGCCACAGAACAACGAGATCGGCAGAAACATATACACAGTCATAGAGCTACAAATAATAGGTGTGTTCGATTTATTGCAATAAACGTCTGTTTATTGCAGGTTTAAAAAAAACACTACGAAATGTATCACACAGAGGAGCAAGGATCATTTATTTATGTATTTATTTATTTATTTATTCCTTTATATCTAGGATAATGCAATGGAATAAGCACTCATGTGGTTTTTCATATCCAGTCCCCGTGTGTATGCAGTTCATCTTGTTGTGAAGGCAAAAACGTCTTGTTGTGAAGGCAATACACAGATGTTTGTCTTAAAAGTTAAGAAGTGAATTCTTAATCCCCTTTTTATTGTTCACAACGTGTGTGTCCTGGCATCACTTTTCTGTATAAAAATTACACCAAAAACGCTGTAATTATCATTAGTTTAAAGTTTTGCCACCATGTCTATTTTTGAGGCGATACAAGAATAACCTCTTGGTTATGTAAATGCATACCATGATTGTTAAAGCCAGCTGAGAACAGTGTATGTGTAAATACGTAATGGTTGTTAGGACCAGCAATGAAGAACGTTTAATCATAACAGATAAGTTCTATGACTGTTAGGACCAACAGTGAACAGTGTATAATTATGTAAATGAATGAAATGATTATATTAGGGCCAGCTGAGCACAGTGCATAATTATGTAAATACGTTTATGATTGATAGGGCCAGCAGTGAACGATGTATACAAAATTTTGTGCAAATGTGTCATGTAATTGCTAGGACCAGTTGTGGACAGTATACTTATAAATACGCGAAATTATTCTAAGGACCAGGTTTACCTGTATATATGTATATAGTTATATGATTGTTAGGCCCAGCTGTGCACAGTGCATAATCATATAAATACGTTTAATTACTTTTAGGGCAAGCAGTGAACAGTATATAATTATGTAAAAACGTTATATAGTTGTTAGGTCTATCTGTGAATAGTGCATAATTATGTAAATACGTTATATGATTGCCAGGACCAGCTGTCAAAAGAGTATATTTAAATTATACGTTATTGATTTTATTGTTATGCCTAAATGTGAACAGTGCAAATGTAAACACGTTGTATGATTGTTAGGCCCAGCTATGAATAGTTTACAATCATGTTAATACCTGTACTATGTCAATACGTTATATGATTGGTAAACACCAGCTGTGAACAGCCCAGATGTATAAGACGATTTCCATTGACAGCTGGTTGCTTCCCCCCACAGCAATTCATCGGCAGAGAGTTAATCAAGCCTGTACGTCCAGAGTTCTGTGATTGACAGATTGCTACGTGCACGACAATCTTAGGTGACAGCCGATTGGTTCCCAAGAGCACTTCACTTGTGGAAGACTCAGCTTGTCCGAAGCTCTGTGATTGACAGATTGTCATGTGTAAGACAATCCTAGCAGACAGGTGGCTCCTTCCCGAGAGAAATTCAGAGGTAGAGGGCTCAAGCTGTCCAGAACTCTGTGTGTGAGTGACCCCTAGGGTGCCGTGGTAGGAAGCTGACAGAGGGACGTGTTGTGCCGGCACCCTAGATCCTCTTTCTTCCGTGGGCGTTCTGAGATTGGCCATGACTGCTGCTGAGTTCAGAGTCTTGTTATTAGATCTTTATCAGCTGGCACATATCAGATTTTCCGTGGCTTCATTTAGGAAGGGGCTGCTTTCTACCACTGCTTCCTCTGTCTGTCTCGTCTGTCTGTCATACTATGCACACGCACGCACAAAATTGAGGGCACATTAAAGTACATAAACGAACATATACACAGACACATACATGTGGGTGGGTGGAAGCACGTAAATACACTGATACTGGGACACAGACGTAAAGACAGGCACACATGCATACATACATACATATGCGCTCGCACGCGCGTGCACACACACACACACACACTCACTCACCATCACTCACT
>CM060316.1:73586505-73589005 GCA_030674155.1 Stramonita haemastoma | reverse complement strand
CAGAGAGCAAAATGTTAAATTACAGATACCATCATTTTCTTCTCGTATAACCAGCGACCTAGATAGAAAGAGGATAGGATTTCTGTCCTTGCTGTCATATTCTGATTTTTTTCCTTCTTTCTCTCTCTCTCCCTCTCTCTCTCTCTCTCCCTCTCTCTCTCTCTCTCTCTCTCTCTCTCTCTCTCTCTCTCTCTCTGTCTCTCTCTCTCTCTCTCTCTCTCTCTCTCTCTCTCTCTCTCTCTCTCCTCTCTCTCTCTCTCTCTCTCTCTCTCTCTCTCTCTCTCTCTCCCTGAAAGGGGCGGGGACTGGATGTAAAAAAGCACATGTGTGCTTATCTATTATCCTCGCATAATAGAATTTTGCCTTGCAAAGAATTTTTGCCTTCTCTCTCTCTCTCTCTCTCTCTCTCTCTCTCTCTCTCTCTCTCTCTCTCTCTCTCTCTCTCTCTCTCTCTCTCTCCTCTCTCTCTCTCTCTCTCTCTCTCTCTCTCTGTTTCCTGTTCTGTTCTTTTCTATGTAAGCTGTATTTTAGGGTTGTTGTTGTTTTTTCTAAGTGGGTTGTGGCTTGTGTGCCATACGCTTGATTAGTAGGCGAGGAGTCTGCAGTTCAAATCCCTTCTGATAGGGATTTCTCTTTTGCATTCTACTAAAGCTTTCCATCAGGTTTAGATGCTAGTCTTTTTAATGAGTCAATAAATGAAAGCCTTTTATGAAACAATATTATGATTCATGTGTATCGAAATTTGTATATAACTCTTAAGTCACGGCAGATTTCTCCGCGTGAAATTCGAGCGAGCTGTTCTCCCCTGGAAGAGCGTGTCGCCACAAAAGCAGCGCCAACCATTTTATTTTCTTTTACAGTTTCCGTGTATATTTGTTTTCTTAGCAGAGTGGCCTCTAAGGACAAACTTGTTTTAAGGAATCTGGTTTTGGTTTTATCTCATTTTATGTGTGATCGATGTGGGTTTTCCCACGACGCGGTGGCCGTCCTGCGCTGACCCTTATGGTTGACCAGGGCGTCGATACAAGCAAGGACAGTCAAGTAGGTTTTATACCCCGTCTTAATCTGTATATAGCTGCACAGTTTTAATGAGTTTTAAACTGTGACGAGGTGACAGCCCCGATATGCCCTGTGCGGTCGGCGGGGCTGTAAGTAACATCATTGGATCGGATTGGCCTTTTCTACAGAACTTTGTCAGGAATTGCTCTCTTCTTTTCAGCACAGAAAAGAGTAAAGTATTGGTCAACAGTGCAAACGACACCACAGCACAGATCTACATGAATGGCCAGCAGCTAGAAGAAGTAGACGCTTTCAAATATCTTGGCGCTACCCTCATGAAAGATGGACGCTCCACCACAGAGATCAAGACCAGGCTAGCCATGGCAACATCAACTATGGCAAAACTGAACGAGATATGGAGAAGCGACAACATCAGCTTCACAACAAAAGTCAAATTGTTCAGATCCCTGGTCATCTCCACCTTGCTCTACGGCTGCGAAAGTTGGACAATGACCGCTGAAACCACCAAGCGGATCCAGACGTTCGAGACAAAAGGCTTCAGGCGACTGCTTGGAATTTCCTGCAAGGATAGGAAAACAAACACCTTTGTGCGAAATCAAGTCGCACTGATGGCTGGCCCTCAGGAACCCCTACTAGCCACTGTCAAGAAAAGGAAGCTGGCATGGTTCGGCCATGTCACACGCCACAACACCCTCCCCAAGACAGTCCTACAAGGAACGCTAGAAGGTGGCAGACGCCGAGGCAGACAAACCAAAAGCTGGATGGATAACATCAAGGAGTGGACCCATCTGGACAGTCCAACACTCATTCGGAAGGCGGAGGACAGGGCTGGATGGCGACGGCTGGCTGCAGAATCGTCTCTCATGTCTCCTCCACGACCATCCCGGTCATGAGAAAGAAGAAGAAGAAGCTCTCTTCTTGGCGTGGGTTATTTTACGTGCGCTGAATATTTGTTGCACACGGGACCTAGGTTTATCGTCTTATCCAAAAGACTATGCGTGACATAAAAAGGGTTATCGTCTCATCCGAAAGACTATTATATATTATATTATAAAGAAAAACAATTATTATAAAAAGAGAGCTATCCTTGGTAAATTCTCCCAACACTATAGGAAATTTTAAGTATATAATTATGCATTATGGATAATGTGGCCTTGTACGATGGTCATTTACTCTGACTGAAACAAGCCACCTTTTTCCCTGTTGTCAAAAATAGCGCACGCACACACACACGCGCACGCACGCGCGCGCACACACACACACACACACACACACACACACACACACACACACACACACACACACACACACACACACACACACACATACATACACACACATACCAAAACACCCACCACCACCACCACCAACTACAAGAAATGGAATCAAGTGAGAAACGATGTCCTCCGGACTCTTCACAGCGTGCCCATTCATCTACCCAGGAAAAAAAAACAACCAAGACAAATCGGGCAAGCATAAA
>CM060316.1:73574005-73579005 GCA_030674155.1 Stramonita haemastoma | reverse complement strand
ACATATCATACATACATACATACATACATACATACAGAAATACAGAAATACAGAAATACAGAAGGAATACAAGGTAGATATAGAGTGAGAGCAAGAGACAGTCTAACAGACAGAAGGACAGAGTGATACAGAGGGAGACAGAGATTTAGACAGAAAGAGACAGACAGACAGACAGAGAATACCTCTCCCAGCTGCTGAAAGTAAGATAAGATCCAAAACCTAACAAGACACATTCCCTCCCACCCCACTCTTAGGTTGAAACAGTATGCAAAGCATTGCATTACTGAAGCGAAAGTAACGATGTTGCTGAAACGACCGCTACAGGAAGATAAACCTGAACAAGAATGTACACCTTTCTTCTTCTCTGCAGCATCATTAGTGAGGAGTGACAACAGGTAGATCTACCTAGGTGAGCCATGTGAGATGTGTGGGCAGTGATGTGAGCAGACAGGGAAGGGAAGACAACTCCCCTGTGTTCACACCTGACGGGCAGAGGTCACTGACCCCTGTTGACATCCCTGAGGAAAAGCAGAACCTGAGGCTGCTTCTGTCAGGGTTTCTGCATTCCTTCTGCTTTTCTTTGTGTGTGTATGCTGGTATGGTGGTGGTGGTAGTGGTGATGGTGTGTGTGTGTGTGTGTGTGTGTGTGTGTGTGTGTGTGTGTGTGTGTGTGTGTGTGTGTTTGATGGAGAGAAAATGTATCCTTTTTTTTACAGTATATCTATTTTATCTATTATTTTATTTTGAGTATAATGTAATAAGCACTGGTGTGCTTTTTATACATCCAGTCTCATGTGTGCAAATGGCTTTGTAAATTCTGCCATGAGATAGACAGAGACAGACAGACAGAGACAGACAGGCAGACAGAGACAGAGTGAGGAGAGACAGAGGGTGGAGGGGGGAGGAGAGTACTGCTAGCATTGTTCAAATAACAAGAAGGCACTTTGATGCCTGCCTGTACATCCTACACCTACTCAGCAATGCGCACAGAGTTGAACTTTGCTGACATTTACCCTCACTTCCACTGGTCTGTCTATTTTGAGATTTTGCTTTTAAGGGTCGTTTGATTTCCACCAGAGACACCCTTGTTAGTGGCTTCAGCTTACACAGCAGAACCCTGATCAAAGCCACAGATGAATGTCCTGATACTTTGGGACCGAAATGCCTTTTTTTTTTTTTTTACATTCAGACACAGACTGCTATTTTCAAGATTAACAATGCAAGCCAATTATTAGGCTTCCTGTCTGTGTTGAGAAATTTTTAACACGAGTCTCATCTGGAGTTCAATGACTCAATAGAATATGAGTGTGGGATGGAACTAGCAAGGCAAAGTTGAGTTCAGTGTTCCTTTTAGAGGCATTGCGTGCATCTAACTCGAAACCTGACTCGTGGTTTGATTTGGAAGGGGGAGGGGGCGTAAATAAGTAGTTGTATCGTACTTGTGACCCGAGGGTAACAGTGATATTGGGTTCCAGTCTCCATTTAAGCATCCTTTAGAGGAAATTTTCCTCCTTGGGCTTAACATTGTTTAACTCCACTTCCGCAACATTAGTTTTTCAGATGAGACTATAAACCGAGGTTCGGAGTATGGACACCTGCAGAACATTTTCCACACACGTCAAAAGCCCTGATATTTTTTAGAAGACTAGTTCAGCTCTTGGAATGACGTGAACATACCTAGCATGCACTCCATCCAACCTGGAGAAGAATGGACTTCTCCAGGTTTAACCGTCCTGAACAAAAACATGGCCTGAAAATTCGGTAGAATACCCCCAAAAATCCCACAATGCGTTTTTTTTTTTAAAAAAAATTCAAATAAAATCTTTTTTCTTTTCTTTCGTGGTTTTTTTTTCTCGTGGATAACGAAATAAGTACTCGCATATTTATTACGTCCAATTCCCGTGTGTATGCAGTTTTGTAATTTTTGTGATCCGTTCCCACTGGCACACAATGGCCTATTCTTCCAAACAGCGAATAGGGTTTTACGTGTGCGCAAGATTTTCTGCGTGCGTTTGCACACTGGACTTCGGTTTGTAGTTTCATCCGACAGACTTGGAGTCGGCACTGATGTCAACTCCAGAGGAACTATCCTCCTGAAAGGACCCGAGTCAGCAGATCAAGAGCAAATCAGTATTTATACCTGAAGTAGAAGTAAATGAAATATCACGGTTATTAAACGGTACATCAGTTTGAAACTTGACACTGAGGGAGGAAAAAAAGACTAAAACAATTAAGTGTACTGATAACTCAGAAAAAAAAAAGATAACAGAAAAACACACCTTTACGTGCATGAATGCACAACGGCGCTGGTGCACGGTGATGCACAACGGCACTGGGGCATTATAATACACAACGGCGCCGGCGCACATTAATACACGGGTCAGGCAGGAGATGTTTGAGAACAAGCGCCAAAGGAAGGAGAGATGAGGACCACGCTAAGAACTGACAAGCCGACAGCAGTATGTAGCTCAACGTGCCGGAACCATCCATGCCATGCCAGAGAAGACAGTGGGGAAATACCGTCATGTCAATGCCAGACAGTGGCAGTGCCATGCAATAGTTATGCCTCGAGGTGTCATTTCTGCCACTTGCGGTACAAGTGATGAAACTTGGAGGGAAAAACTAAGAAGAGAGAACAATCAGAATTTTGCCTGTAAAGCCTGGTTATTTTGATTTCTCCTATAAGTTCTACAAGTACACACAGAGACACACACACATGCACACACACACACATATTATATACACACAGACGTACGTACACACACGTACAAACACACATACATACACACACGCACGCGCTCGCGCGTGCATCTCACTCAAACCCTCGCTGAAACACAATTTCAGTCCTCACTCTGTTTTGCAATCACTGCGTATTCGCTCGTGTGCTTGCGTGCACAGTGTACGTGTGTATAATCTACTATTATGTGTCTGTGCGTTCGCGGGCGCGCGCGTATACGTGTGTCTGTCTGTCTGTCTGTCTGTGTCTATCTGTGTGTGTGTCTGTGCGTGCGCGTGCATGTGTATGTGTATGTGGGGGAAGGGGAACTTATCCCCTTTATCTATATGTACTGTGCATTAAAAGGTGCGCAAACTTCTAGAACACTAAAATCTCCCTCCAACAGGCCATAATATGAAAAAAATTGTAAAAAAAACACCAAGAAACTTTACCCATACCTCCTCCCACTGTTACATGCTTTGTGGCGGTGTAACACTTACCACTGCTGCCTCTTATCTAATCACTTCTCTCCCTCCAAGAGTGAACGCAGCATGGTGGTAAGTACTTCATTTACCATTTTGACGAACGATGTGGCTCAGTGGTTAAAGTGATGGGCCACTAATATCCAGAGTCATGAAATCGAGGGTTTGTCGCTGATGGGCCACTAATCTCAAGAGTCAGAAGGTGGGTCAGTGGTCTAGAGGTAACGCACCTGCCTAGAAAACGGAAAGTATCGGTTCGAAGTATCTGTATATAGTGGTTCGATCCCCGTTTGTGCTTGATACTTTTAACTATATCCACTTGTCCGTGAGTGGTTGTCTGGATGCCAGTCTTTCGGAGGAAGCAATAAACTGAGGTCCCGTTTGTAATACAAATTTAAAGGAGAGTGCAGGTTGTTATGTTAAGAGCTGGTCATGGCTGAAGGCAATCGCAGCATCACAACATTTGACAACACATCAACATTTTAATATAGTAGGCCTGGGAAATTAGCCGACATCAATAACTGACACAGCTTTTGGCCTGGGCCAAGTTTGGAGTAACATTATCACCAGGGTTTTAAAAAAAAAAAAAAAAGCTTAGGAACAGATACCTTCACTGGAAATTCAAGCATGTGCTTTTTGTTACCGGGAGATCCAGAGGAACTGTAATGGTAGGATTACGAGTAATACCTTCTATTAGCACGAGGCTTTTCCACGAGGATGGATGAAAAGGCAGAGACTAGCAGGAGTCAAAGGTAGCGGGGAAAAGAACATCTTCCAGCTGTTTACACACTGTATAGGTCGTTGACTGATATGTGCCCTTTTTTTTTTTTACCTTGGAGCATATGTTTCGTCTTCATAGGTCTACATCTGTTTGTTTTTTTTATATTTCAGAATAGTTCATGAGATGTTGTTGGGTGTTTGTTTTGCACATTCGTGTATCTGTGTACAATTATGCGGGCCTAACATTAAAAAAAAGAGGAGCGAACTCGAATGTCTTAATGAGGGTAATTGGATAACCCAGTGGGTTGTTGTTTTGTTTTGTTTTTTGCACTAGGCCCTCATGAAAAACAAATGAAACAGTAAACGATTTAAAAAACAACAACAAGCAAATCAATAAATGAATTTTAAAAAATGAATCAATTGATACATGCATAACTAATTGTTCAATAAATATTGTGAGAGAGAAAGAGAGAGAAATACACACACTACATACACACACACATACACACACACATACACACACGTACAACCACAACGCACACACACGCACACACACACACACACACACACACACACACACACACACACACACACACACACACACACACACACACAAAACACACACACACACACACACACAACACACACACACACACACACACACACACACACACACACACACACACACACACACCCTCACCCCACACCACACACACCCCCCACACACACCCCACACACCCCACCCCCCACCACCACCCCCACACACACATAAAAATAACAACTAAAATAAATAATAGCCAGACCAAAAAAAAACCCAAAAACTTTTATGTCAGGGGAAAAAAAACAGACGCGAAAATCAAACAGAAACTCAGGGCATGAACAGTTACTGACAGCAGTGTGTGTTGGCATTCAGCTTGGGTACTCAGGCGGCACTGGACTGACGGACTGACAAGACGGACAGACAGCACAGGTCTGCTGGTGCCAGACACTTGGCATTGTCATGTAAAGGTAAGGTGTGCGAGGGCAGGAATGCCAGTGGTCGCGAACATCTGAGAAGAATTGCAGCAAGACCTTGATGTACG
>CM060316.1:73571278-73573905 GCA_030674155.1 Stramonita haemastoma | reverse complement strand
GGGGCTGTAGGTATATGGCAACGTTCTGGTGGCCCCTGCGACGGTACTAGAAACCGTTCGTATCGGTCAATGCCCTTCCTGTGGATCATTCCAGTGCCGTGGAGAGGGGGGCTCTGCTGCATGGGGTAACAGCTTGCCCTCCATACATACTTGCCCAGGCTTTGCGCTCTAAACACTAGAGCGCAAATCCATAGTCTTCCGAGACTAATGAGTGCCTACTACTACTACTACTACTACTACTACTACTACTACTACTACTACTAACTACTACTACTACTAATGATGATGATGATGATGATGATGATGATGATGATGATGATGATGATGATGATGATGATGATGATGATGATGATAGCAACAATAACATCAACAAAAATAACAACAGTGATGGTGAACATTCTTTGAGTGAGTTCCTCACTCTGTAGGCTATACGGGTAGCACAATGCGCTTAACACGCTAAACCTAATTGTTCCTGGGCTACCCCAACTGGGTTATTATGGTAACACTGGAAGATGGTGATGAATTATGGCGATCATTATTCACAACCGACAAAATGGCTTCTAGAAGAGATGATAATCCGGATTGTAATGGTTATAATTAAACTTTCCATAGCTAAAGACCTTTTTTTTTGTAGCGGAGACATCTGCATTATTAACGACAAATTAATATCATGCTCTTTTCTCTCCCATTCTTTCATGCTCTCATTATTATGTTCCAGAGACGAACGGTACAATTATTAACGACAAAATTAATGTCATGCTCTTTTCTCTCCCATTCTGCCATATTCTCATATGTCCCAGAGACGAACGGTACAATTATTAACCACAAAATTAATGTCATTCTCTTTTTTTTCTCCCATTCTTCCATATTCTCACATATTCCAGAGATGAACAGTGCAATTATTAACCACAAAATTAATGTCATTCTCTTTTTTTTCTCTCCCATTCTTTCATTATTGTCAAAATGCCTCAGAGAGGAAAGGCCAGGTCCGAAACGAAACAGAAAGAAGAGTACTAGTCTCCAGAGAAATCAAGTGAAGAAAGAAAGCTGACCACACACTGACACACCCAGGAGGACTGAAGCATTAGCTCCGATAAATAACACAGCAACTCTGCCGTCCACCAAAGACGACAGCATGGAAAGAGAGAGAGAGAGAGGCAAAAAGAGGGAGAGGGAGGGAGGTAGGGAGGGGGAGAGAGAGAGAGAGAGGAGAGAGAGAGAGAGAGAGAGAGAGAGGAGAGAGAGAGAGAGAGAGAGAAGAGAGAGAGAGGAGAGAGAGAGAGAGAGAGACAGACAGACAGACAGACAGACAGACAGACAGACAGACAGACAGACAGACAGACAGACAGACAGACAGACAGACAGACAGAGGGAGAGGGAGAGAGAGGGGGGGAGGGGAGGGAGAGGGGGGGAGGGAGGGAGGGAGGGGAGACAGAGACAGAGACAGAGACAGACAGAGAGCAGCCACTGTCTTATGCTTCCGGGGATTCAAATCCCACAAACAGGTCAGTCAGTGAAAGGAGAGAGGAGTCTACAGGATGTGGGATTTTATGTGGAAAGTGCACACATAACATCCCTGGAAGCTTTTTGCTATAATGCTTTGGCTGATTTGGTCACTTAAGTTGTTAGGGTTTTTTTTAACAAAAGCAGACAATATATGGTTTAGAAAATATTTTAATGCATAAGCAGCCTAAAGATTAAGATGATTTTTAAAGATATCTTCTTTTTATCTCTTTATCTGTTTCTGTCTGTCTGTAACTATCTTTCTCTCTCTGTCTGCCTGCTTGTCTGTCTGTATGTCTGTCTCTGTCTTTCTCTCTCTGCCTCTGTCAATTTACAAAGAAAAGTATCAATTATTCAATCGATCAATCAATTCCTCAGTCAACAAATCAACCAATGACCCATTAAGCTACATAAACCCTCTCTTTCTGTCTCTTTGTCTCTGTCTCTGTCTGTCTGTCTGTCCGTCTATCTCACTCTCTCTCTCTCTCTCTCTCCTCTCTCCTCTCTCTCTCTCTCTCTCTCTCTCCTCTCTCTCTCTCTCTATCTATCTATCTATCTATCTCTGTGCCCCTTTCAATCTATCTGTCTGCTGGTCTGTCCATTTGTCTGTATGCCAGTTTCTACCTCTTTTTTTTCTCACTTACTCTTTTTTCCTTATCTTTGGTTATTTTTTGGGTTTTTTTTAATCCTTCATCTCCTGGGATTCCACCGAGTTTTGTTTATCTCAAAATTTTCTTGTGTTTTAGCTTTTTGTTTTGTTACGCTCTTTTTTTTAAAAAATAATTTCTTTCGTCTTTTTGTTTTGTTTTGTTTCATTGCATTTGCAGCCAGAGCTGTTAACATTTTGGTTATCAATGGGCAAGCAGAAAGGGAAACATAGGCTAGCTAGGGCACAGAGACATAGAAGAGAGAGAGAAAAAGAGAGAGAGAAGAAGAAAAGAGAGAGAGAGAGAGAGAGAGAGAGAGAGAGAGAGAGAGAGAGAGAGAGAGAGAGAGAGAGAGAGAGGGAGAGAGAGAGAGAGAGAGAGAAAGAAGAAGAAGAGAGAGAGAGAGAGAGAGAGAGAGAGAGAGAGAGAGAGAGAGAGAGAGAGAGAGAGAGAGAGAGAGAGAGAGAGAGAGAGAGA
>CM060316.1:73538778-73563778 GCA_030674155.1 Stramonita haemastoma | reverse complement strand
ACACAGCCAAAGTCCAAGGTTTTGACAGCTGATGATTTGGGGAGTCATGCAAAATGCAGCAGATCACACCAGGTCCCCTTTTTGTCTTCCTGAGGATTAGCTGGCATTGTTCCTACCCCCATCCTGCTGCCATCACTTACACACACACACGCGCGCGCGCGTGCATACACACGTGCACACGCACGCACGCACGCGCGCACACACACATACATACATACACACACATACACTCCGCAAGCGCACGCATACATACATACACACTCACACACACATACACACTCACACACACATACACACACGCGCAAGCACGCACGCACAGACTCACACACACATTTATATATACACACGCACTCTCTCTCTCTCTCTCTTTCTCTCTCTCTCTCTCTCTCTCTCTCTCTCTCTCTCTCTCTCTCTCTCTCTCTCTCTCTCTCTCTCTCTCTCTCTCTCTCTCTCTCTCTCTCTCGAGGTCTTAAAGATACTAGCTAACTAAAAGAAATTCCTGACTTCCTGAAAAACCATCAATCATGTTGGAAGAGGGCCAAAGGCCAGAATCCTGTGTGTGTGTGTGTGTGTGTGTGTGTGTGTGTGTGTGTGTGTGTGTGTGTGTGTGTGTGTGTGTGTGTGTGTGTGTGTGTGTGTTGTGTGTGTGTGTGTGTGTGTGTGTGCGTGCGTGTGAGTGCGGTGCGTGCGTGCGGGTGTGAGTGCGGTTGGTTTGCGTGTGAGTGCGTGTGTGTGCGTACGTGCGTGTGTGTGTGTGCGTTTGAGCACGCGCACGAACTGCATGGGTGCACATGTGGGGGGGGGGGGGGGGTGCATGCGTACAAGATCAACTATGAGTGTGCCAAAAAATTTGAGCGAGACATGCACAAGCGATCATGATATCTTAATTTGTATCACTCAATACATTATTATTCATATTTTGTATGCCGATGTGTACAATCATGTTTACTCTTTGTAGTTTCCTTTTCAGAATCCAGGCAATCTGTACACCGCTGGAAATTGCATGAGTTAGAGTGCAAAATGTTAGGAGTCTGAAGACTTATGAACATTAAATTATTTGAAGTCTGAAGTCTGAAGTCTCTCTCTCTCTCTCTCTCTCTCTCTCTCTCTCTCTCTCTCTCTCTCTCTCTCTCTCTCTCTCTCTCTCTCTCTCTCTCTCTCTCTCTCTCTCTCTCTCTGCATGTGTTGAGTAACAGGGAAGAAGAGAAACTACCAATCCCGCTTTCTAAGGCAGATAGATAGCAGGTATCTGATGCTGACAGCTCCAAATCTGCAGCCTCTTTGCAAAGCCAAACAAACAGAGAGTGTACAGAAACAAATTGCCTGAGTTAATCTGTGCATACATGAAAAGTGTGTACGTGACAGATAACCACGCATGTTCAGTTTGATTTAAAAATCAGAATAATCTCTGTCTGCCTTTGTCTCTGTCTCTGTCTCTGTGCGTGTCTCTGTCTGTCTGTCTGTCTGTGTGTCTCTGTCTGTGTGTCTGTGTGTCTGTCTCTGTGTCTGTCTGTCTGTCTGTCTGTCTGTCTGTCTGTCTGTCTGTCTCTCTCTCTCTCTCTCTCTCTCTCTTCTCTCTCTCTTCTCTTCTCTCTCTCTCTCTCTCTCTCTCTCTCTCTCTCTCTCTCTCTCTCTCTCTCTCTCTCTCTCTCTCTCTCTCTCTCTCTCTCTCTCTCTCTCTCTCTCTCTCTCTCTCTCTCTCTCTCTCTCTCAGTGCGTTTGTGGAACTCTGTGCATGTGTCCATGCACACGCTACGTGCAAGTGATAAAACACCAAACTCTTTCTTCTGATCTTTTTTTTTTACACAAATAATAATGAACAGCAATAGTCTGACGATTTTGTAAGGAACGTTGTATGTTGGATAGGTATGATGTTCACTTCTTTGCAAGCCGCTTAGTGCTAACTGTACTTTACCAGAACTAACCTTGTACAATTGTATAAAGTACAATAGGTAATTGTACAATGTGTATAAAGATGGAGGCTAAAGGGGAGCAGTATACGCTGGGTAGGCTGCGCAAATGTTACTGCAGGCTCAACGTTAAAGGTGAATTCATGAGATCCAAGCGATTAAGCACACATAATCGGTCACACACGTACGCACGCACGCACACGCACTACACACACGCACACACGCACACACGCACGATCCACACACACACCATCATACACACACGCACGCACGCACCACACACACACACACGCGCGCGCCGCGCTCACATACCTACGAAGATAGAGACATTGACCAGAGATAGAGAGACAGACTAAATAGAGTAACAGAAGAGAAATAGCAAGATAATATAGAGATAGAGAGAAAGCACAGAACACTATTAGAGAATGCAAAAAAAATGACAAAAAATAGGAAGACAAGAGGAATAAAGTAGAAAAAGACACAGAGAGACAGCGGACAGATGCACAGAATTTATGATTTATATTTTTTTCATAATTGTTATTCTTTTATTTCGAGGATCATGGAAAAAAAACAATCGTGCGCCTTTTTTACAGCCAGTCTCGTGTCTATGTGATTTTGCAATTTTGCATCTGTTCCTACCGGCACAATACTATTTCGAAAAGCAGGGACAGGATTTAACGTGTGCACATAAGATGTTCTTTGCACGTTCGCACACGGTACGGGGCCTCGGTTTATAGTCTTATTCAAAGGACTTTTGGGAGAGAGTGGAGTCAGCACAGACAGGAAGCAGACGGAAACAGAGCAAGAGGACGATAGCACAATCTGCAAAGAGAAGACAGCTCACAACAAACCATCTGATCAGAAGCTGACACTTATTGCAGACTGTTAAATCAAACTATTTGTGCCAGTGCTTTGCCTGTGTGGTGGTGTGTGTGTGTGTGTGTGTGTGTGTGTGTGTGTGTGTGTGTGTGTGTGTTGTGTGTGTGTGTGTGTGTGTGTGTTGTGTGTGTGTGTGTGTGTGTGTGGTGTGTTTTGGTGGTGTGTGTGTCGTGTGTTTTTTTGTCTGTGTGTATCTGTGTGTGTGTGTATGTGTGTATGTATGTTTGTGTGTGTGTGTGTGTGTGTTCTGTCTGTCTGTCTGTCTGTCTGTCTGTCTGCCTGCTGCTGTCTGTCTGTGTGTCTGTCTGTCTGTGTGTATGTGTCTGTCTGTGTCTGAATGCATAAGCATAAAACATAGAAAAAAAACAGGCAGGCGAACATACAGACATGGTTGACAAACTCTTTGGTCAGCTGACTTAAAATCATCAGAATTTATACTTGCAAGAGCTCCTGCTAATGAGGCATTTCAAATGGTACTCTTATAACTCCTTCTGTTTCTGCTTCTGCTGCACCAAGTATATCACTAGCGCTGAAATAATTATTGCTTCCATCAGCCTAGTGTTGATTACTATGTAACAATATTCCATTTTTACCCAGCCCGTAACAAGCTTGAAATCTAACCCCATACACAGGTAGTTGAAACCTTCCAGAAGAACGTGTATTAGACACTGGAGATGAAAGACAACATTTCTGGCATAACAGCACCACAGTTTTAAAAGGCTGGCACCCATTCACACAGCTTTATTCAGGGGGACCAGTAACTCTATGATTGTCTTGTTCCAATAATTATTGTCTTGCCCCTCCCCCCCCCCCAACAAGTCGAGGGGTTTTAATGTGCAGGAAGCCACCCTTTATAATATCATCTTCATAAAGCTGGAAGCTGAAGAGGAAATGGCTATCTTCTGTCCAGCTCTCAGGTGCCTTATTGTGGTCATAAATCAGAGAGTGGCCGGGGGCTAGAAGGACAGAGGATGATCTGCCGGACATAACGAGCGATGGCAATTTTTTTTTGGATATAAAAAATGCTACTGATTGGTGCATGAACCCTCACTATCCAACATTGTTATCTTTGCCATTTTCCCCTCAGTTGACCCTGATGCCAATTCTGAAATAAAGCAGGGACGTGGGTGTGTGGATCATTTCTGGCACATCGGATTGAGCGCGAGGTAAAACAAAAACCGTAACCATACTGCATATCAAGCTCTCCTGTTTTGCGCTATATCAATATGTTCAAAATATCTTTTTCTCTCTCTATCTCTATCTCTGCTTTCTGCCACTCTCTCTCTCTTTGTTGTTTGTCTCTGTCTCTCCTTTTCTCCCCTCTCTCTCTCTCTCTTCCTCTCTCTCGCTCACCTCTCTCTCTGTCTTTCTCTATCTCGCTCTTTCTCTCTCTATCGTTCTCGCTCACTCTCTCTCTCTCTTCCTCTCTGTCTCTCTCTGTCTGTCTGTTGTTGTGTCTGTTGTGTGTGTGTGTGTGTCTGTCTCTCTTCTTCTGTCTCTCTCTTCTCTCTCTCTCTCTCTCTCTCTCTCTCTCTCTCTCTCTCTCTCTCTCTCTCTCTCTCTCTCTCTCTCTCTCTTGCTTTTGTGCACAAACTATTGTCAGCAAGATATTATTAGCAAAGTAAAAAGGCAAGGGGGACAGATTCAGGGAAAATCAGTAGCACTGATAAGAATAGTGGTTGTCATAGCAGCAACAACAACTGTGATAATGACAATAGCAACAATAGTAGCAGTTGCAGCCACAAAAGCAGTAATTGTAACAGAAGTAAGTGATGTTTCAATCAGTTAACCAAAGTTGTTGTTTTTTTTAATTTAGCCTAACTAGCTATGAAAGCCATATTATAGTTGTTACCTCTACTTCAACTTGTCTGTCTCTTGCTCTGTCTGTTGGTCTGTCTGTCGGTCTGCTTGTCTGTTTTCTTGCATATTTTCCCCAACATTTACTAGGCATTATATCACTATGATTTTCAGAGTGCTAATCTACGCTTTACATCTGTTTCCTTCAAGACTGATATTTTCTTGACTTTATTTTCCATGTATGTTAAAGGTATGATAATGTAGGTTACACTTAACTGCTTGTTAGTGGGTCATTGTAAAGTGTTCTGTATACTCGTGCTGTAAATGCTGATTTTACACATTCCTTGGGTTCTTTCTCTTTTAAATTATGTTTGTTTAACTGTATAGTTTGTTTATCACTTGTTTTGTTTTTGTTCTTTTTTGCTTGCTTATTCGTCTTTTTATAGGTCTACATATTCTCTTCCCCTATGTAGCACAGTGTGTTTTTTCATGAACATCTCTTAATCTCTGCATCTGTGTGCTTAATCTCTCTCTCTTTCTCCCTCTCTTTCTCTCTCTCTCCACCTCCCTCTCCCTCTCTCTCTCCCTCTCCGCCCCCCCCCCCCCCCCCCTCTCTCTCTCGTCTGGCATGTTTCTCTGTCTCTTTTACGATCGGTCTGTGCATCTCTTCCTCCTTCTCTCTCCTGGTTTCCCTGAATCTGTCTCCCTTGCCTTTTGCCTTTGCTAATAATATCTTGCTGACAATACTTTGTGCCAGTATTGCTTCTGGTTTTCGTTCCTTGTCTAGGGCTTCTAGGTTCACCGATGGTGAGATTTTGCGTATGTGACAATCAGACAAACAGACATACAGACAAACAGACAGACATTCAGACAAACACACAGACAGACGGATAAACAAACAAAGAGAGACAGACAGAAAGAGATCCTTCTTACTGTAAATAACACCACCTTTCCATAAAAGCTGTTTTCACAAAACCCTCAACGTGGCTGACACAGCTCAGGGGTGCATAACTGTGGGCAGTGCTATGGCCAGTGGAAAGTGGCTTAAATAACCAGCCACCCTACCCCCCCCCCCCCTTCAGATACATCTCCATAAAAGGCAATCTGAAGATGGGAAACGGGCTTCCCTCCCACTTGCCCCTAGTTACGTCACCTAGGCTGTAAATCTGGAAGAGGGATGCATGAGGTCGGGTGATAAAGAGAAAGGGGGATGGGGGGGGGTGTGAACTGGAAATCCTTAATGAAGGATGATGACATAGCCTGAGAGGGTGGGGATTGTGGGTGTGGGTGCAATCTTTATCTCAATCATTCCAAGCCCCCACCACTGATAGTTTTGTCATTCTTCTGTGTTTTGGCACAGTCCACGGAAAGGCAGTGGTCAGATCACTTGTTTGTGTTTGGAGATTTCATGAAGGAAATATGAATGATTTTTTTAATACTATGTGTGTGTATGTGTGTGTGTGTTTGAGTGTGTGTTTGTGTGTTTGAGCGCGCATGTGTGTGTGAGACGATAAAATAATCGCCCCAAATAGCATATATTATTATATGACCAGCGTGCATACAGAACTATACGTTTATCCATGTGTTTATACTTGCGCAAACATGCAAATAATCATATAAGTATGCTGCAAACGTGCACACACACGCACAAGCTCGCGCGCTCGCACACACATACATACATACACACACACAGACACACACACAGAACACAACACACACAACACACACACAGCACACACACACACACCACACACAAACACACACTCTACACACCACTACCACCAGACTAAAACATAAACAAAGTATGTAACATATCTTTATTTTTATACGCTGGCAACAACCTGAGCATAATGAATCAAGGAGACCAATGACTCTAAGGTTACCCTGTCCCACACAGGGTAAAAGTGTTTAAACCAACAGACAGGCAGGCATCTTTCAGATACATCTTCATGAAAAGCAGCGATCCAAAAATGGGCAATGAGTTCCTCCTCTCTTGCTCCATCCCCGCCCCCCCATCCACGCCCCACCCCCACCCCATCTCACCCAAGTTGCATTATTTCAGTGATAAATCTGAGAGTGGCATGATGCAAGATGAGAAAGAGGGTGGCATGGCCAAGGTCCTGAGAGATGATGACATATTTGAGAGAAGCAGCATCTGATTGCTGTGGGCACCCCCACATCTGATAGTGGCATCTTTTGCCGTTGATTTATTTTTTTGGATATAATCTGGAGAGGAGATGATAAGATTTCAGAGGACGGCCCGGATGGGTGGGTGTTATTTTGGTTGATCCTCTGTTCGTTTGAATTTGTGTTTGTTTGTTGGTCTATCTGCTGTCTCTTTATTTCTTTCTTTCTTCAATTTAACGTCTCTTCACTCATAGTGTCTCGAAGTGTCTCTTTATCTGTGTGTGTGTGTGTGTGTGTGTGTGTGTGTGTGTGTGTGTGTGTGTGTGTGTGTGTGTGTGCGTGTGTGTGTGTGCGTGTATGTCTGTGTGTGAGTGTGTCTGTGTGTGAGTGTGTGTGTGTGTGTGTGTGTGTGTCAAAGTCAAAGTCAAAGTCAAACTTTTATTTCCAGATGGTACATTGAGTAAGCAGTGCAATTGCTTTTTCTGCAAAAAAAATGCTTTTTTGTGTGTGTGTGGGTGCATATCTGTGTGGGGGTGGTTGATTGCACGTGTGTGTGTGTGTGTGTGTGTGTGTGTGTGTGTGTGTGTGTGTGTGTGTGTGTGTGTGTGTGTGTGTGTGTGTGTGTGTGTGCGTGCGTGCGTGCGTGCGTGTATGTGTGTGTGTGATGAGAGAGTGTGTGTGTTTATTTGTTTTTATTTTTAATTTTGGTTGATTGCACGAACATGTGTGTGTGTGTGTGTGAGTGAGTGCCTGTGTGTCTGTGTGTCTGTGTATTTTAAGTATGTGTCTGGATTCTGGATTAATGGATAGAAGAAACATGAAAAACAGCAGACTGAAAGACAAGCAACGAAACAGACCAACACAAGGACCTGCCTGAGCTGACCAACCAACACAGGCAGAAACACAGGCAGACAGAGTCATTCTGAGAAGCAAGTCATGAAAATAGAGTCAATTAACACTTTGTCCAAAAAAAAATCATCCCTGGTTAAATCAAGCAACATCTTCGATCAGGTTTCATTCTGCAAGCCACCCCAATACAAGAAAAATAATTTCACACATAATTGCAACATGCTATGATCAAATTAAGCAATGCCACAATTTTCTTTATTGCCTTAGATTGGACGGTCCTTTAAATACAATGATTTCACAAAAGACAGGATCAGTTAATAGAATTATATTTCCATAAAAGTATGCACGCATTGTGAGGTAGCCAAAGGAAGCAGAATTGGCAATTGTTATTGATAGCATGAACTTTTGATAACATTAGGACTAGAAAGAACTCTCAAGTTAGTTCTTATAGATATTACAGTCCATTATTCGGACATTTTAGACTAGGAATGACATAAGAATTGTAATCTCGCCTTTCCGTGAAAGAGGTATCTTTTTATGATTAAGACTACTATACTGTTTTAAACTAGATAATAATTATATTCATGACCTAGCCTCATAACACATATCGTGTTCCCGAAACACTAAAGATTTTTAGTATCTTAATTCATCACTACTGCAAATATGTCACAACAGAAATATAATTATTATAATATATTGTAACACATTTGATTTGCTAGAAATCATTTTCTAAAACATTGCAAGGAATGCATTTTCTAATTGAATTTGAGAGAGAGAGAGAGAGAGAGAGAGAGGGGAAGAGAGAGAGAGAGAGAGAGAGAGAGACAGACAGACAGACAGACAGACAGACAGACAGACAGACAGACAGACAGACAGACAGACAGACAGACAGACAGACAGACAGTAGACAGACAGACAGACAGACAGACAGAGAGGGAGAGGGGGAGAGAGAGAGAGAGAGAGACAGACAGACAGACAGACAGACAGACACACAGACAGACAGACAGACAGACAGACAGACACGCAGACAGACAGACACACAGACAGACACACAGACACACAGGCACACGGACACAGCTAAAGCGGACTCGAAGAAAGACAGAAGCAGAGACATAAAGACATCGAGAAACATAGACCCAGAGAAACGGGTGTAGGTTTTAACAATGAAATCAATACCATAAAAATGTTTAAACCCTCAACGTGGCTGGCACAGCTCAGAGGGGGGGGGGGGATAACTGGGGGGCAGTGCTGTAGCCAGTGGAGAGTGGCTTCAATGACCAGCTAGTGTGTGTGTGTGTGTGTGTGTGTGTGTGTGTGTGTGTGTGTGTGTGTGTGTGTGTGTGTGTGTGTGTGTGTGATTTTAATGTCTTTCCACTTTACGTGATTCCAGGTGTGTGCGTATGTGTGTATGGTGTGTGTGTGTGAGTGTGTGTGTGTGTGTGTGTGTGTGTGTGTGTGTGTGTGTGTGTGTGTGTGTGTGTCTGTCTGTCTGTCTGTCTGTCTGTCTGTCTGTCTGTCTGTCTGTCTGTCTGTCTGTCAGCGTTTGTGTGTGTGTTCGATTTTAATGTCTTTCCACATGTGATACCAGATGTGTGTGTGTAAGTGTGTGTGTGTGTGTGTGCACTCTTGTGTGCGTGCACGCGTGTGTGCATGTGTGTGTGTGCACGCGCGCGAGCGTGTGTGTGTATGAGCCTACGTGTATACGTATTAATGTTTTTTGTTTTTTTTTCAAATGAAAATTGTCTAATACTGCCATGCAGTCTCACTTGCCATCTGCCCAAGCTATCACAAAAGTAGGTCTACTTTTGGGGAGAAAATAAAAGAGATACCCAGCGTCCCACACATGTAGCTACACTCAGCTGCTATCCAACCCATCCCTGGCCAGCTGGTCCTGACTGTGTTAGGAACTGACCACTCTTAGACTTGGTCAAACAAAAGGGCTTTCTAAATTTGAGCATTGGTTCTGGACCCTTGACTGAGTTATAAATGCTGACTTTTGCGCGCTATGGACAGATTTTTCTATAATGCTGTTAAACACCACGCTCTCACAAGCTCACCACAATTTAGACAGGATGTTATCGTAGGTACAATAAGTCCATACACACCATAATGATAATGATGGGGATAATGATAATTTTATTATCATTATCCCCAAAAGTAGTCACAGGCTTTAAATGAACAGGCCTAGGCAGCCACCTTTCAGATCCATCTTCATAAAGCAGCAATCTGAAAAGAAAAAAAAGAAATGTCCTCCTCCCCTCTTTCTCCTCTCAGTCCAACATTTCAGCTAGCTGCGATATCCAGATGATATATCTGAGAATAGCGTGAGGGTTAGACAAAAAGGAGAAGAGGGGGGTGGGGGGTGGTGGTGGTGGAGGTGATGTGGCAGACGATAATGACAGATAGCGACATATTTACAGAAGCCAGTCTTGATTGGAGCGTGCACTGAAACCTCCAACATAGCTTTCTGTTGCCATTTTTTCCTGTTTGCCAGGCTGAAAGTGATACCATTTCAGAAATGAACAAGGGGGACAGATAAGTGTTCTCTTTGTCTAGTTCTGTCTGTCTGTATGTCAGTCTGTCTGTCTGTGACTGTGTCTGTATGTCTGTCTGTCTATCTCTCTGTGTCTCTGTGTCTCTGTGTCTGTCTCTGTCTGTCTCTGTCTGTCTGTGACTGTGTCTGTATGTCTGTCTGTCTATCTCTCTGTGTCTCTGTGTCTCTGTGTCTGTCTCTGTCTGTCTCTGTCTGTCTCTGTCTGTCTGTCTGTCTGTCTGTCTGTCTGTCTGTCTGTCTGTCTCTTCTCTCTCTCTCTCTCTCTCTCTCTCTCTCTCTCTCTCTCTCTCTCTCTCTCTCTCTCTCTCTCTCTCTCTCTCTCTCTCTCCTCTCTCTCTCTCTCTCTCGGGTGCACGCAGGTATATGTATATACGACTCCGAAGTCTTTAGGACCCCCAAAAAGAGGAGATATCCAAATGATATCATGGTTGTATGTATTTTGAAATACGTGCCTGGTTATCTGTCTATCTTTGTATGTACACTGAATATAAGGTAAAATGAAAAAAGAAATTATCATAAGTAAAGTAGGAATGGGATAGAGAAGTCAGACTGAGAGATAGTCTTCCAGACAGATTGCAATATACACCGACCCACAAAAAGACAAACACAAAGAAAAAAAGATATGAGACAGACTCAGAAACTAAAGCGTTAGTGCGTTCAATCAAAATTTACACAAAAACTATCATTGGTTAGATGAAGCATCGATGGTATTTATGTTTTAGTCTACAGGTCACCTGAACATAAGGGGACGAGGTAGTCTGGTGGTCAGAGTGATGCGATCGTGATCTGCTGACCCGGGTTCGAATCTCGTTCAAGAGGATTTTCCGCTGGAGTTAACATCAGTGCCGACTCCACTCCCCCCACGAGTCTTTCGGATGAGACTATAAACCGAGGTCCCGTATGGAACGCGTGAAGAACATCTTGCATACGTTAAAACCCGTTCCGCTTTTCAGAAGAGTAGACCATTGTGCGCCGGTGGATACGGATGACAGAATTCACGAAACTTCATACACACAGGGACGGGATGTAAAAAAGAAAAGACCACGCAATCTTATTTCATTATCCTCGAAACAAAAAATGAACCAAAGAAAGAATGGATATAGAAAACAAAACTCGAAAATAATGAAAGCAGACTGTGTTCTAAGTGAAGATTGTCTTATAATTGCTTTCTTTCCCACCATTTTCCCTGATCTCTTAAACACGCTGATCTCTCAAAGAGCACAGAGTTTGACTTGATAGAATTTTTGTCTCCAAAAATAGACATGCACCGTGCAAGCCTCCTGAAAAAAGCAGGACAGGGTCGTTTGGGGGTGACGGTTTTTTCGTTCGTTGGCTAGTGCTCTGAGTCTCACCAATTACCAGATGTTGCATAATTATGCGACCTGGTTTTTGTTTAGTCCACCATCAAGGTAGCGGTATTGCGACTTCGGGTTGACGTCTAACACGATACCAGAATGTATGTGTTTTAAATACAAATGATCGTCTTTTTCTACTGGAATGGCAAACTCTTTCAAGAAGCGGAACAGGACACGAACCGGGAGACGGGATAACCTAGTGGTCAGAACATTGCGTTCGCAATTTGACGACCTGGGTTTCGATTCCCGTTCCGAGGGGATTTTTCTCTGGAGTTAACATCAGTGCTGACTCCAATCTCCCCTTAAGTCCTTTGGATTAGACTGTAAACCGAGGCTCCGTGGGCGAACGCACGCAGAACATCTTGCGCACACGTTAAATCCTGTTCCGCTTTTCGCAAGAGTAGGCCATTGTGTTCCGCTGGGAACAGATGACAACATTTACAAAACTGCATCCACACGGGGACTGGATGAAAAAAGCACATGAGTGCTTATTCCATTATCCTCAATATAAAAGAATAAGATAAATAAATAAAAACCTATGACTTCCAAGCCAAGAAACTATCGCACGATTCACTGTGTCACGCTGAATAATTCTGTGTCCTTTCCAATTTTTTATGAACCAATATAATAAACACCATACATCAAGCAAATAATGAAATGTCATTTGCTGGGGATTTTTACGCCAGGGCCACTTTATGACCAGGTTTATAATCCTTGTATATTGGGCTGTTACGCAACAAAAAACCCCAGAATTACGTGCGTGTGTTGCAATAACAATGTTTCATCCTGTTAACTACCACCCTCTATCTATACAGGAGCGAAATAGAGGTACAAAAGGGACAGAGAAGGAGAGAGAAAGAGACAGACAGATGTAATCAGAGATAAGTTTAGACACCAGCCATCTTGGCGTAGTGGTCAGCGCATTGGGTTACAAACTGTACTGTAGTGGGTAAGAGTTCGATAAAAAAATCATAAGGATTTTTCGGACTCTGGCCGGCTCCTACCCAGAGTGAGTTGGCTATGGGTTCAGTGGGAAGAGTGGAACCAAGCAGTTGATCTTCATTCATATTACGGATGCGATTTTGAGAGAGTTGTTCAAATTACCTAACACTGCAAGTGTCTACATCTCTCGGGCCCGGATGACGCCGGGATACAATTATTATGATCGGAAGCGTAGAGTACAGTCCTGTTACCTAGTACCAATGTACACGTTTCCATAGCAGTATCATTACGTCATCTGCATCGTCATTGATCATCATTCAATAGAAATAATATCTCTGACTCAGTACACCTGTTGCTCTGGCCTCGTGGGGACACCAGTTTCAGCTTTCCCATGCACTTTGTGCATGTGGTGAATTTGTGTCAAAGCATTTTAGCTGCAGGATCAAAGGAAAAGGTGTGTAGGAAGGACGTTGTGTTAGTCGCTACCTCTGGTAGGCAATTCACTCAGTCTGGATTGTGGCTCCGTGGATGACTGATTACTGTCGTCAGTAAGGGGTTTAGTAGGTGATGCCCTGCGTGTGTTAACTCAGAACAAGCACCACTGAACACCACCAAGTGACCCACCCAGCAGTAGTGCAGGGCCCTTCCGGCCTGAGACACCACGGCGGCCTGACATTGATGGACTCCCTGTAGACTTTTGACCCTGGGGATACAACAAAACTAGTCTGGGTGTGGCTTGAGTGGATAGACTGAAATTTAGCCACGTGAGAACAGCAGGACAGAAACTTCACAGGAGATGAGTTGGAAACAACTACTACAACAAATCCTGAGACATGGTTATAACCTACAGGCCTAGAAGTCAACAAAATTTTGAGAAAGGCAGAACAGAGGAGGAATGGAGGAAACTGGTTGTCAAGTCTTCAGCGGTACCCCCACAGTCGCCAAACTAAGCGATGATAGATAGTTACAGCAAGGAAGATGCAAACAGTTCAGGCTTTATAAAACTAACATTTTCATACTACAACACTCTCTCTCTCTCACAGCGTGATACAGGAGGTTCAATATTTCCTAAGGGTTTTCGTGTCCCACAAGGAAAAGTGGCTTTAATGAACAGGCAGCCCCCTTTCAGATACATCTTCATAAAGCAGCAATCTGAAGATGCCAAACGGCTTCCTCCTGTCCTCACCCCACTGGCGATACCCCACAGTGATAAATCGGAGAGTGGCGTGAGGCCAGAGGCACAGGGTAAAATGGCGGATCTAACTGCAGAGAGCGACATGTTTAGAGAAGCTGCTCCTAACTGGTCCACACGCCCACAGTTCCAGTTCCAGCATTGGTATCAGCTGCCTGCCATTTTCATGGGGGGGGGGGGGGTGAAGGTGTTGCCATTTTGGTAGGACAGGACAGGAAGGGAGTGGGTGGCTGGGTGTTTTATCTAAGACATCTGTTTGAGTGTTCGGAAATGATAAGTTGTTGTTGTTCAACATTATATCATTGATCGAAATGTATTCTCTCTTTGTGTTTGTGTCTGTCACTCTTTGTTCTCTCTGTGTCTGTCTCTGTCTCTGCCTATGTCTTGCCTGCCTGCCTGCCTTGCCTGCCTGCCTGCCTGCCTGCCTGTCTGTCTGTCTGTTGTCTGTCTGTCTGTTGTCTGTCTGTCTGTCTGTCTGTCTGTCTGTCTGTCTGTCTGTCTGTCTGTCTGTCTGTCTGTCTGTCTGTCTGTCTGTCTGTCTCTCTCTCTCTCTCTCTCTCTCTCTCTCTCTCTCTCTCTCTCTCTCTCTCTCTCTCTCTCTCTCTCTCTCTCTCTCTCTCTCTCTCTCTCTCTCTCTCTTCCTTCTTTGCGTGTTCGCGTGTGTTCGTGCGTGCGTGTATGCGCGCGCGCACGCGTGGGTGTGTGTATGTGAGCTTGTGTGTGTATATGCGTGCATAAATACGTGTATATATGTGTATGTGCATGCGTGCGTGTGTGCGTGTATGCGTGCATGCGTTCACGGTTGTGTGTATGTGTTTGTGTGTGTTGCGTGCATGCGTGTATGTGTGTGTGAGTGTGATGAGTGTGTGGGTGGATATTTTTTGAATGAGACAGGCTAGCAAATAACGGGTAGACAAATACGTACTTAAAGATCAACAAGGCGACAAGCGCATACATCAACATTGAAAGGCAGACAACGAGACAGTGAGACATACATAACTACCCATTTATTTCGTCAGGTGTTTATCAAAGGCCAATTACTTAGATTATCAAAGACCAATTACTTAGATCCTACGTAGTTCATATTAAGGCTACTGTTTTGGGTTTTTTTTTTTTTTTTTTTTCAAATGAACCAAATAAAAAGAAAAAAAGTATCCAGACACAATCAGTGCAGGCTGAAACAAATGGAAGAAAGGCAGAAACCATCTCTCTTGATTTGCCAATTCTACGCAATTAAGAACTTAAAACACTGATATAAGAGAGCACTGATCTATTAAACAAAAGCTTCCATGCATCTCATTGTATGCACGTTGTGTGGCTGCTCACTTTAAAGATGAATAAATGTTTGTGGTTGTGGGCATTAAACACTTTTCTGAAAAAAATCAAAACCTTAACTAAGTATCTGTCAATCTGAATTTTAGTATCAGAACACTTGAGAATATTTCTTTCTGGGATTATCACCACGGGTTTGTTCTAGGAGCAAACAAACTGCTTTATACTGGTTCCCACAAAAAAACCCTCAGAAAATGAGATGACAGATTCTTGCTACATTAACTACCAGCATCCTATTGGAAAAAGTCACTGTGGTAAGGAAACAAATACCCATGCAGACAAGTAAAGAAAAAAATGGGTGGCTCTGCTCTTGTAGCGATGCACGCTCTCTACGGAGAGCAGGCCAAATTTCACGCAAAGAACCCTACTTTGACTTAAAATGGTGTACCATACAATACAATACAATACAGTACAATGCAATACAATACAATACAATGCCTATAGTGCAATGCAACAAAATACAATACAGTGCAATACAGTACAATACAATACAATCACTGCCTTTCCATTACTTCAACCGAATGTTACTCTTGGACACCTCATTTAAAGCAAGACATCTATTTCAATGGACAAAGAACAGAGAACAGGAGGGGCGAAAAAAAAAAGAAAAAGACAGACACGCCTGTAAGCCAGCAGAGGGAGATGGAAGTACAGACAAAAGGAACTGGAAGACAGAACTTATACAGAAAGACACAACAAAAAAATCCTTACAGTAAAATAACACCACTTCCCTGAAAAGCTGCACAAAACCCTCAACGTGGCTGGCACAGCTCAGGGGGGGATAACTATGGGTAGTGCTATAGCCAGAGGAGAGTGGCTTCAGTGACCAGGCAGTCACCCCCCACCCGTCAGATACATCTCCATAAAAGGCAATCTGAAGATGGGAAATAGGCCTCCCTCCCCACTTGCCCCCAGTTACGTCACCTCGGCTGTAAATCTAGCTGGGAGAGGCATAAGGATGGGGGAGGGGGGGAGGGGTGAGCTTGGAAAGCCATGATGAAAGATGATGACGCTATCATTTACAGAAGCTGGGGTTCCTAGCATGCAGCCGGTCATTCTTGATTGACTTGACTTCCTTTCGTGGAGTTGTTCAGGTACTGTACTGAGTTTGTTAGGATTGTGTCAGACCAGTTTCAAACTTAGCATCTATGAAAAGTGGATTGGATTTGAAAGCATACATAAGATGGTCTGCATGAGCCGACATACCAGAATCTAGGTTGAAATCTTAAGTTAGAGAGAGAGAAGAGAGAGGGAGAGAGAGAGAGAGAGGGAGGATTTCATTTGATTTGATTTGATTTATTCTTTTATATCGAGGATAATGGAATAAGCACTCTTGTGGGGTTTTTACATCCAGTCCCCGTATGTATGCAGTTTTGTAAATGTCAACTGTTCCCTCCGGCACACGATGGCCTACTCTTACGAAAAGCGGAACAGGATTTAACGTGTGCGCAAGATGTTCTTCGTGCGTTCGCACACGGGGCCTCGGTTTAAAGTCTCATCCGAGAGAGAGAGAGAGAGAGAGAGAGAGAGAGAGAGAGAGAGAGAGAGCGAAGAGAGAGAAGAGGCTAGGAGAGAGACCAGAGAGTAATCAAGAAGAGGATGGGGGAAGGGCTTTGAGAGTCAGTGTCAAATTTCTTTCATGAAGAAAAAACCTGAACGGACACCTAGGACCTTGGAATAGAGAATCCATCACTAATCGTAAGAACAAGGTAATCCTCATTACGCTTGTCTGTGTTTGATTGTTCTAGTATTTTGGAATGTTGACTTACATAAAGATTTTTGAAGTGTTAGAATATGATTAGTTATATAAATTTCTTATGAACAGAGATAATTTGTCTTAAATGATCTTCGTGTACGCATGAGTCGTAGTTGAGTGTTGTTTAATTGTGTGTGTGGTGTGGTGGAGTGGATGGTGTGTGGTGAGTGATTTGTGTTGATTTGATTTATTCTTTTTATCGAGGATAATGGAATAAGCACTCGTGCTTTTTTTACATCCAGTCCCCGTGTGTATGCAGTTTTGTAAAGTCATCTGTTCCCTCCGGCACACGATGGCCTACTCTTACGAAAAGCGGAACAGGATTTAACGTGTGCGCAAGATGTTCTGCGTGCGTTTGCACACGGAGCCTCGGTTTATAGTCTCATCCGAAGGATGTGTGTGTGTGTGTGTATGTGTGCGTGGTGTGTGTGTATGTGTATGTGTGGTCATGTGTCTGTATAGCTGTGTGCGCGCAGACACACAGACGCACGTGTATAGCTAAATGATCCCAAACAAAGCAGACGTCAGTGGTTAAGGAAACCACGCCCTCATGCCCTTCTCATCTTCTTCGATTGTTCCTCAGCCGAGAGCAGTGACCGACTGGGGTCTAACTTTCCCATCAATATTCATTATTAGAGGAAAAACAGCAAAGACAGGGAGAAAGACAGCGATACAACACAAATAGACAGAGATCCTTAGCAAACGTCAATCTGGCAGACAGTCAATAGACCTGACACTTAGCAAAAGTCAATATTATGGCAGACAGACAATAGACCTGACACTTAGCAAAAGTCAATGTGTCAGACAGACAATAGACTGACCTGCAATAGTCAATATGGCAGACAAACAATAGACTGAACTTACAAAAGTCAATATGGCAAAGACAAAGATCTGACACTATCAAAGTCAATATGCAGAATAAACATAGACCTGACACTTAGCAAAAGTCAACTTGGCAAACAGACAATAGACCTGACACTTAGCAAAAGTCAATATGGCAGACAAACAATAAACCTGACACTTAGCAAAAGTTAATTTGGCAGACAGACAGACAGACAGACAGACAGACAGACAGAGAGAAGCTGACACAGAAACAGACTCTATCAACATTTTGTGAGGAGAAGATAATTAGACGTAGTGATTTGCTTATTAAAGGCTCCACGAAGGCCTCTCAGAAGCTTAATTAGAACAAACTGGTAGAAACCTGCCAGAAATGAGCAAGAAGGTCGAGCTGTCCTGTTTAGGTTTTTTGCTTTTGTCGATTTTTTTGTCGATTCACACATTCCTTTGATCATTGAGCGGAGGCGAGTCCCTGTTTAACTTGATTGGTGTCCAGAATTGGAAAGGAGATGTCTTCATTAGCAGGATACCCACATTGCCAATTGCATCATCTTCTTTTGGGAGCAGCAGTAATTACAACATAACACACCTATTAATGATTTTCTAAAATTTCGAACTCAGAAAACAACCTTGAAATATAACATTAAAAGTCGCTCGAAATGTGTAGCATTTTGCAATGTCTTTATAGAAAAATTTGTGTAGATATTCATAGCAAAGATCGTGTTTTATTTTTACAACTTAAGGTAACATCGTACATCCAGCACTGTACCGAATCTATACTCAGAGGGCAGGTTGCCTAATTTTTAGACAAGCTTCATATTTTATTTTTATCATATGCTGTATTACGATATGGGTACAATGATAGCTCAGCGGTCAGAGCACTCTCGTGCTCCCGAAGCAAATGTTAAGCAGTGTGAGCGTTATTCCCTAGCGGATGGGTGACCGTTCATGCGCTGAGACTTCAGCACAAAGTAGACCCTTGCCCCTCAGCTGTAAATTGGTACCTGGCCTTTTCATGAGGAGAACAAAATGGGCTCCGCCCTCATATATACTAGACCCTGGAGAAGCTGCAGTCCTTTGACGCCCTTTCTCCAAAAGAGGTTATGGGTGTTCCAAAATTTACCTTAACAATGTTTAGGTCGTCAAGCTGAAAGAAAATTAATGTAACTCTCTCTCTGTCTCTTTGTCCCTCTGTCTGTATGTCTGTCTGTCTTGTGTCTGTCTGTCTGTTGTTGTCTCCTCTCTCACTCATACACACACACCACACCCCACACCACCACCACACACACACCCACACACCTACACCACACACCCACACACACACACACACACACACACACACACACACACACACACTCACACACTCACCACTCACTCACACTACACTTCGAAACGTGATCGTTTTTTTTAACCTGTACTTTTTAAGAGCAATAAACTGACCTTGCACTTTTCACATATCCCAACACACACCCTCATTTTAAAAAACCAAAAAACCAACTTCATCGTAACATAACAAAAATCGTTACACCTGACTAGTCTATTCTTCTTCCTCCTGCATTTCAGCAGCTATGACAAGTCTTAAAGTGCAGGTTCACCTTGAACAAGCTTTGTCTCTCAGGTATGTCAGCAGCTAATTGCCCGGTATGTCCAAGGTTACTGGCAGCTCTTTATAAAAGAAACAACAAAATACAAACACACAGACGCCCTTGAGCTTGTCTCTTCCTCGTCAAAGAACAGAAAGCTTCTTAGAGTTACTCTGTTAATGAAATGAATAGAGAGCAAAATGGAAAAGTGTTTTACATAGATTTCATCTATTACTGTAATGGCATAAAGAAACGGTACAACAGATAGGGTGGAGAGAAGAAGAGACAGAATGAGTGAGTGATGGGAGAGAGACAGAACAGATAATAGAGAGAGACAGAGAAACAGAGATACAGAACAGAAGACAGAAAAAAAGAGAAAGATAAATTCATACAGAAGAAGATAATACTTTTAAAATATATACGAAGAAAGAGAGAGACAAAGACAGAAGAGAGAGAGAGAGATAGAAGATAGAGAGAGAGAGAGAAGATGAGAGAAGAAGAGAATAGAGAGAGAGAGAGAGAAAAGAGATTGGGGGGGGGCAGACAGACAGAGATGAAACGACAGGTGACAAAAAGGAAAATGTGAAATGAAGACACACACAGATAAGTACAGGCAAATGTAGACAATTAGTGAATAGTTATGAAATTAAAAAAGAATAGACCAGACCAGGACAGACCTACCATAAGGACGCCTTTTTGCATAACAACACATCAATAAAAAACACACAGTACACTTAGAGATAACCCGACTCATATGATAAAATCTTTAGGAATCTGCAATCCCAAAAGTACAGAGACATTGATAGAAAAGAGCCGCCACCTACCTTTCAGATTCATCTACATAAAGAGGTCATCTAAAGCTAGGAATGGGTTCTAGTTCTCCTCTGGGGTGCCTAGTTGCGTCATTAAGGATGACGAATCCACAACTGGTGTGTGGTGTGGAAAGAGAGAGCACCTTGTGGTCCTTAATGACAGATGATGATGATGATGGTGATTTACAGGCAAACAGACTGGAGTATTAGGGACATCTGTGCTTGCTTTATCCCTGTTTTTTATAAAGTGGTTTGATAATTGTTGTGAGAGTGAAGATTTTGATGTGCATAATGAGGCATTTTTTCACAAGTCAATCATTTTTTTAAGTAACTCATTTCACACATTCGTTCATTTATTCTTTGAAATATTATATACATACTCATTCACTCACTCATTTATACATCCACTAACATTTCTTTCCTTCGATTTTTTTATTCTTTATGTACTTGAGTTTTCACGCAACTTCTACAAAACAATACTTTATCTTGAAAAAGTTTGTTAACTGACCTTGCTAACCTGTACATGGTTTTACGTTTTGCATCCCACATTTTCTCAATGTTATACATACAAGAAACAAACCGACCTTGTCCCGTAAGTCTTGTACTGTGGCAGTTTGTGCAAAGTCTTCAAAAAGCATTTACCTGTTCAACGTGTTTTGCCGTTTAAGCGTGATCAGGGTTAATTGCCCAGTACATCAGCGAATTTGCTAATGGCTTTTACAAAGGATGGTTGTGGCTTGTCTCTTTCTGGTCGAGAAAAGAAAATCGTTTATAGTGATGTTGCCGATGGCTGAACAGAAAACAAAGATACAACTGTTAAGAAAGTGTTGAGTAGTGAAATAGACATTAAAGAGAAGGTAAACAATATATAAGAGACAGATAGGACAATGCAGATAGGTAAAAAATATAGTAGAGAGAGAGAAGAGAGAGAGAGAGAGAGAGAGGGGGAGAGAGGAGAGAGAGTGAGAGGGGGAAGGAGATGAAGACAAGTGCAAGTGGAAAAAGATAATAAGATAAATAAAAAACCATAAAGACAGGACAAGCAATGTACACGGGAATGGCAACAAATTTCCAAAATACAATTCTTTCAATAAGAAAACCATACAATAAACCTCATTAACACACTTTTTCCGAACCACACGCATTAAACTTGGAGAACCCAGTTTAGAGAACAATATCTCAACGAATGCTGGATCCCCAAAACACAGATATATTGACAGACAAAAATAGCTATATTATTTCAAATCCATCTATAAATTGATCTGATCTGAGGATGAGAGATGGGCTCTCTCTATTGGAGCCCAGAAGGGTTATTCAGGTGATGAATCCAGAACTTGTGTGCGGTGGGGAAAGAGAGGCAAGCTTGTGGTCCTAAATGCAGATGATGATGACGATTAAGATACACTAACTTTGGAATTGCAGTCTAGACATCTGTGAATATTTGGATGCAATCTTTGTAAAGTGCTTATAAGTGTGAGGAATTGTAATATTTAAAATAAAAATACCCATGTCTGTCAGTCAGATCAATAAATTAGTCAGAATGTCAGGTAGTCAGTCAATCAGTCAGTCGGTCAGTCAGTATCAGTCAGCCACAGTCTTCTGTTCATCCATTCAACCACATACTTTATTTACTTGCTCATTCACACATTCACTGCAAACTTGGACTGCCCTCTCTTCTTTTTTATCTTCCTTCATTCCTTTATTCATTTAATTATTTACATGCATAGCCAAAGCCATGTACTTGAATCATGAGTTAAACAAAAACAAAAATGACCATGAGAACCCATTCATGTTTCCACATTTTCCCACCCTCATTTACTCTCTTAATGTTACATCAAAAATGACGTTGACCTTGTCCTTTCCATCTCAAATCGCAGCAGCTTTCCAAAAGTCTCAAAAGCGCATTCCTATGTTCAACTAGTTTCCCCTTTCAAGTCTAATTAGCGGTAAATCACTCAGTTTCTCAACAAGGTTGCCAGTTGCTTTAAAGTCCTTTGATGAGATAATAAACCGTGGTCCAGTGTGCCAATTTACACACATCTTGTGCACACATTAAAAACATGGATTCATTTTTTCAGAAGACAAGGTAATTGTGTTTATGTGGGAATGAATGACACAATTTACATAATTAAATGCACGTGGATTCTTGATATGAAGAACACACGAGTGCTCATTAGTTATTCTTGAGTAATAGAAGATTTTAAACTTCTTTTTTTTTAAGTTAAAGATACATTCGTGTGCTTCTCTAATCAAAGAAGAGAAAGAAGTTTAAAATTTTGTTACTCATAGCACAAAATGTGGAACTAAATAGACGGGGCTTTACACAGAATTTAGCCATGCTGTCAAACATAAAAGAAGGAAAAACAAGATACCAAGAGAGAGAGAGAAGACAGACAGATAGACAGATAGACAGACAACAGAAAAAACAAATAGAGAAACACAGGATTAAAGAGACTAAGAGAGGGGAAAGAAAAATGTAGACAGAGAACAAATAGGAATAAAAAGAGAAATAAAGGCAGAGATATAAAGGAATAGAAACAAAAATAATAAAGGACATATATAAGAATAGAACAGAAAAAAGCAGAGACATATCAGAATAAAAATTGAAAATAAGGACAGAGACATAAAGGAAAGAAAAAAGCAACACAAAACGACATCATCTACCAGCCATGAAGTTTCTTTTAAAATGATAAAATCCCTGAATACTTTATATAAGAAAACAACTTACACACAGGACAGAGTCTCACCATCATGACACAGTTTCCAAAACCTACTCAGTAAACTTTGAAGTTTCCCATTCCTACCACGATATCTCAACGAATCCAGGGTCCCCAAAAGCACAGAGGCATTGACAGAAAAAAAAAAAACATTCAGCCACCTTCGAGATCCATCTTCATAAAGAGGTCATCTGAAGCCAGAAAATGGGTTCTAGTTCTCTCCAGCGGTGCCGAGTTACGCTATAGGGATGATGGATCCAGAACTGGTGTGTGGCGTGGAAAGAGAGGTCATCTTGTGGTCCTTAATGACAGATGATAAAGGGTTATTTAGATAAGAAGAATGAAGGATTGTTGTGGATATCTGTGCTTGTTTTATTGCTGTGTTATCTGAGTGCTCTGATCACAGCTGTAAATCTTGATAATTGTATACCCTTAGTGAGGAATTCATTGGCTAGTTCTTTTTTTTTTAATTCGTTTTTTTTAAATCCCATTGTCTCCTAGTTGAAAATAGCATTCTATATCTAAACTGTGTTAAAGCAGAGAATGTTTATGTATCTGTGTAATATTTATTCAGGGCTTCCTTTCCTTTCTTGGGCCAGATTTTGCCATACTATCCGAAAAAGAACATGATCCACGCTTGCCAACTTCTTGCCCTCAATAGGCAAACTGCTTTAACGTACCGCACTAATAGCCAACCCTATGTTTACACGAACAATGACAGAGAAGCTATGGAATCTTCTCAATGAGAAGTTGTTGAAAAAAACTCAAGCACGCGGCTAGCAGAGTCAAAGAACAGATTTATCTCTTGAAGAGCAAGCATGTTCCTCATCATAGACTCAGATTATATATATATATATATATATATATAAAATATAGTATATAATAATAAATATAAATATATATAGAAGAGAGAGAGAGAGAGAGAGAGAGAGAGAGAGAGAGAGAGAGAGAGAGAGGGGGGGGGGGGGGGGGGGGGGGGGGGGCTGGGTAAAATACACCCTCGAGGTATTCAAGGGAGGGGGTGTATATGCAGTGTATGTTTCATGTACAGGGAAATTTTCCTAAAGAAATTACAGGGAAAGCTTCCACGCTTTAGATAATCTTCATGACAGGAAATCTTGAATGGTAACCATAATTATTATCGCTAACTTTTCAGCTGTCTCTTACAGCATTCTTATAGCAGTAACATGAAAAAGTGTGTGGGTTAGAGGAAGTTGAATAGATAGACTGTTATCAGACGAAAAGATGTGAGTAGGAGAAACTTCCTATGTGGGGACCACCATACGAGTCAGTTTGTATGTTCTGTCCCTCTATCGTGGTCTAGACTGCTTGCTCCAGCATCATAGAAAAATAAGCCTATGTGAAGGTTCTTTACAGGTCATCGTTATTGCAACCATAGAGTAGAACTAATAGACAAATTAATAGCGATAGGTGAGTGTGTGTGTGTGTGTGTGTGTGTGTGTGTGTGTGTGTGTGTGTGTGTGTGGTGTGTGTGTGTTATGTGTGTGTGTGGTGACTGTGTGTGTGAGTGTGTGTGTGTGTGTGTGTGTGTGTGTGTGTGTGTGTGTGTGTGTGTGTGTGTGTGTGTGAGAGGAGAGAGAGAGAGAAGGAGGGAGGGAGAGAGAGTCTATGTGTGTATGAGACTCTCTGTGTGTTTGTGTGTGTGTATGGTGTGTGTGTGTGTGTTTGCGTATGTGTGTCTATATCTGCCTGTTCGTTTGTTTATCTTTCTGCCTGTGTCTGCATGTCTGTTAGTGTGAAAGTGTTCGTATGTGTTTGTGTGTGTGTGTGTGTGTGTGTGGTGTGTGTGTGTGTGTGTGTGTGTGTGTGTGTGTTTGTGTGTGTGTGTGTTTGTGGGGTGGATATGTGTATATGTGTGTGTGCGCGCGCGCGCATGTGTGTGTATGTCTGTGTGTGTATGTCTGTGTGGGGGGGGGGGGGTCTGTCTTGTCTGTCTGTCTGTTCATGCTCACACATAAGAATGAATTCAAGCTCCAACATCACTCCACAAACTTATCATCTTTTTATGCTGAATAGACATTCCTCTCGCAGCAAATTCAAAACCAACGTTTGAAATCCTAGAGATCCCCAACCGCTGTTCTTAGCTTTTCCCTTTCTAGTCTGTGGTTTTCTTTTCAAACTCAAACAAAAACATCCAACCCAAGTTGTCACCTCAACCTTGGCTAATTATACAGCAACTTCAGCCAAGTTCAAAGTAAAAAGAGTGCAATTAGTGTTCCCACCAAGATTTCCTCTTACCAACCATCAACAGCAATCTGTCGATTGTATTGGACAGCAAGAACCTCATATAAAAAGGCAACGTTTGCAAACTTAACTTTAAATTTGTCGAAAAAA
>CM060316.1:73505630-73523130 GCA_030674155.1 Stramonita haemastoma | reverse complement strand
CAGAGAAAATAAACAGACCCGCAGACAAGACATCTTAATGTATGGTGGTGTTGCTTTTGTAGCAAAGCTTTGTGTTCTGGAAGCACAGCCCGAAACTGTATACAGATAAATAGATTAGGAACACAAGTACTGTATACTACACTACAGCAGGAAACAATGCAATACAAAAGTATACAACACATGAAATGCAATACATAGCACTAAAATGTACAAATACTGTACAAAAAACATAGATAGTCTGCTTATGTCTAAAAAAACCGGAGAGGCCTCTAGTTCAGATCAAAACATTTTCTTTTTCTTCATTTTATATGTAGTTTTGATCGGTTGTCTAGAGGCAATGCACTTACCTAAAAAGCGAAAAGTCCTGGTTCGGAGTAGGTGATGCTCCGGTACCTGTTTGTGCCCGAAACTTTTCTCCCATCAACTAGACTGCCAGTGGTGGTGTGGGTGCTAGTCCTTCGAATGAGACGATAAACTGAGGTACCATGTGTGACATACATTGATAGCACGAAAAGAACCAACAGCAACCAGAAAGTTGTCCCTCGAAAAATTCTCTCGAAAAAAAAGCCAATTAGATATGGAAAGAAATATACATGCAGACTAGACTGGAAAAGATTATAAAAAAAAAAAGGGAGGGATGGCGCTGCCCTTGTGGCCACGCGCTCTCCCCGAAGAGAGCAGCCTAAATTTCACACAGAGATCTCTTCTGTGTCTTAAAGCGGTACAGTGATGTGGATTGCGATCTTTAGATAATAGAGGTCATTATTGTACTAATCGACATCATCATAATTTGACTTGACTTGACTTGACTTGACTTGACTTGACTTGACTTCTCCTTCAAGAATTTGCAGATTAGCTGCAGGTGGAGCATTGCACTGGAGTTTTCGGGTATTGTGTCTTAAGCAGGTTGTCCTGTCGGAGTCTATCCCTCACCGAGTACCACGATGCATGTTGGGTACACTCATGCCATTAACGCATTATGCATTGCTTGTCTAACTTTTCTTTTACAGAAAACATGGATGGGTTGTATCGTGAGCAAACTAAACATGACACGCAAGTTTTTGTATTCAGGAATTTTGTTCGTAGTTTCATGTAAAAGACTTTTTTACGTTTACTTTTACTTGTACACCACTTTAAGTAATGGCAGATTTCTCTGCGTGGAATTCGGGCTGCTCTCCCCGGAGAGAGTGCGTCGCCACAAGAGCAGTGTCACCCATGTTTTTGTCTTTTTATGTCTGCAACTTTATTTGTTTTTTTCTATCTGAGTACCTTTTCTCTACAGACTTTTGCCAGGGACAACGCTCTTGTTGCCGTGGGTTCTTTTACGTGCGCTAAATAATTTTGCGTAACACTCAGGACCTCGGCTTACCTTCTCATCCAAAAGACTAGCACCCAGACCACCACTCAGGGTCTAATGGATTGGGGGAAATTGTTGATCCCAAAATTATGGGAATCAACTCACTGCTGACTTCGGACCCAGATCTTTTGCTTTGTAGGTATACACATTACCTCTAGACCGGGCTAGGGACGGGATAGCCTAGTGGTCAGAACATTGCGCTGGCAATTTGACAACCCGAGTTCAATTCCCGTTGGAGGGATTTTTCCCTGGAGTTAACATCAGTGCTGACTCCACTTCCCAAAGTCTTTCGGATGAGACTAAAAACCGAGGCCCGTGTGCGAACGCAAGCAGAACATCTTGCGCAGACGTTAAATCCTGTTCCGCTTTTCGTAAGAGTAGGCCATCGTGTGCCGGTGGGAACAGATGACAATATTTACACAACTGCGTACACACAGGGACTGGATGAAAAAGCACATGAGTGCTTTTCCATTATCCGCGATATAAAAGAACAAAGTGAAAATACAATAAATATAAATAGACCACCGATTCAAAGCGAATATCGTACTAGTATCAATTCCAGAAAAAAAAACCTCCTGAATGGGGCACACTAGCATAGACAGAGACCAGCCAGATTACCAATTCGACTCTCTAACCACTAGGCAATGCATGCCAACAGAACACAGTTTATGCCAGCCAAAGACTCCTAGTCGCTAACACAATGGAGAAGAGACAAAACTAATCCACCCCCCACAGAAACCAAATCACACCGCAAACAGGACACAAGGACCCGAGGAGGAGGAGGAGGAGGAGCAGGAGGAGGAGCAGGAGGAGAGTAGAACTGGATTACAGGAACACTCTCTTATTCCCTGGAGAACAACACATGACGTTAGGGGCTAGTGGGGGGGGGGGAATCTTCTGTAGGGACAATTCATGCAAAATGACTGACTAAAATTGTGAACAGCAAGCTAGGCTGCATAAAGAGTTATGGACTATTTGTATTTTGTATTTTGTACCTCTGTATGTCACGGCAGATTTCTTTGCGTGAAATTCTGGCTGCTCTCCCCGAGGAAAACGCGTCGCCACAAGTGCAGCGCCACCCAATATATTTTTTAAATTTTTTCCTGTCTGCAACTGTGTTTGTTTTCCTATCATCGTGGCTTTTTTTCTACAGAATTTTGCCAGGGACCACCCTCTTGTTGCCGTGGTTTCTTTCACGTGGGCTAAATAAATAACGACGTGTAACACACGGGACCTCGATTTTATCGTCTCATCCGGAAGACTAGCACCCAGACCACAACTCATGGTTTAATGAATAGAAAAAAAGTTTGGGGCTCAAATGGGACTATTGCTAACACAGGGAGAAATATTATGAACAATGAATGCAAATCAGAAGACTAAAAACCAATGTCACCAGCAGGGGTGTTGCTTTTTTTTTTTTTTTTGGGGGGGGGGGTCGGGGTAGGAGGGTAGAAGACACACAAGGTTGACTCACACTTCCACTCACGCACACACACAAAAAAAAAAACCCAACAACAACCAAATACAACGCTTACAACGCCCGTCTGACAGGTTTGAAAAGGGTTGTCCAAAATGGCAGTGTTGTATTCAAATTCATAGACGGTATCTTTTATCACAGTTGTCGTCATCTGTCAAACCTTGGCCACAATGCTCCCAACTGCTGGTTCGCAGGTCATGTCTAGCGGAAAAATGATATTTATCGACCGCACGTCAGCTGATAATCAGATATAGCCATCCATCCATCCATCTATACCCACACGCACGTGCGCACGCATGTACGCGGCATGGGCACGGTACGGACGCAGCTAGAATCGGGCATGGACGCACACATGCATGTACAGGCAAACACACACGCGCGCGCGCACACACACACACACAAACACACACGCGCATGCGCGCACGCACGCACGCATGCACGCACGCACACACACACACGCACGCACATTAAGGCACTAATGTGCAAACACACACACACGCACACAACCCTCATCCTCTCTCTCTCTCTCTCTCTCTCCTCTCTCTCTCTCTCTCTCTCTCTCCTCTCTCTCTCTCTCTCTCTCTCCTCTCTCTCTCTCTCTCTCTCTCTCTCCAGTCTTGTAGATAATTGGCTATCAAACATCAATGACAATAAATTTTGTGGAGTATTATTTGTTGATTTCAAAAAAGCATTTGATACAATTGACCACAAACTTCTCCTTAAAAAGCTAAACCTGTATAACATTTCTACAAAAACCCTAGGACTACTCGATTCATATCTTACAAATAGGCACCAGTGTGTCTCAATAGCTACATCAACATCCAAACTAAAGCCCATTCATTATGGAGTACCACAGGGATCCATATTGGGCCCTATTCTCTTTTCATTATACATAAATGACCTTCCTCTACATATCAATTCCAAATGTGAACTATTTGCAGATGACACAACCATACATACGAGCCATAATGACATTGACTATCTCACAACTTTATTACAAAAAAGCACTGACGACCTTGTCAAATGGACTGAACTGAACCACATGACTATCCATCCCCAAAAAACAAAATGCATGCTTATCACTACCAGACAAAAGCGACAAAATTTACCACATAAACTATTTCCAATTCACATAAAAAAGGAAGCAATCGAACAGACCTCTCACCACAAAGTTCTAGGAGTGACAATTGATGAAAATCTCAGCTGGTTCTACCACATATCTCACCTATGCAAATACTTGTCCAAAAAAGTCTACCAGTTGATTAAAATAAAACACTTTCTCGATTTTCATTCAAGGAGACTGTTTTTTCAAGCTTATATACAATCCGCAATAGACTATGCTGCAACCCTGTGGGACTCTGCCAGTGCAAATACCATGAAACCATTACTAAGTCTGTATAAACGTGGTCTCAAACTGGTCCTTCTGAAGAAAACAACCTTGCTAGAAGGGGATTATACACAGTTAAATATCCTTCCCCTACACCAAAGACTAAAATATAACAAAGGCATCATGATGTTTAAGATACTGACAGGAAATGTCCCCACATCCTTAAAAGACAAATTCCCAATGAATCATTCCAGAAATACGGCAAAGCCAAGTGTCCCAATCCCAAGAATAGACTTGTTTAAAACTAGCTTACTATACTCAGGCCCTACGCTATGGAACTCCCTCCCTGACCCAATTAAACAGCATCAATCATTAACAACCTTAAAAACTCACCTTCTAATCTACTTGATGAATCAAAAATAACAAACCACACTTCTCCCCTCTCCAACTATCTGCCCTCTCCCTCCTCACTTCTCTCAGATTATGATGATCTTACGACTATAATCATAAGACTAAGTGAGGTGTGTTGTGTGTGTGTGTGTGTGTGTGTGTGTGTGTGTGTATGTGTATGTGTGTGTATGTGTGTGTGTGTGTGTGTGTTTGTGTGTGTATGTGTGTATGTGTGTGTGTGTGAGTGTGAGTTAGGGTTTTTTTTATTAAAAAACTGTGCTTTATGGGACTTATTTTGATAATAGATGGCGGGATTGATGTTTTCAGTCATTTAGCCTCATCATATTCTCATGCTTGCTCTTTTTTTTTTTTTTTTTTTTCTTTTGCTTTGATTGGTTTTTGTTTGGTTTTTTGTACTCAAATCAAATTCTTCATTGATTCTTACTTCATATTTTCGTTTCTGAATGAGTGCCTTTTTATAACATTACCTTAATATTGTATCTCTGTCTTATTTCTTACCTGTTGTTGTTGCTCTTTCTCACCCTTTATCAAAATCTTATGTTTTATGGGACATATTTTGATGATAGATGGTGGTGGATTGATGTTTTCAGTCATCTAACTTCATCATATTCTCATGTTTGATCTATAATCATTGCACCTTTTTTTTGTGTGTGTGGTTTGTTTGTTTGTTTGTTTTTGTTTTTGAGTTGTTTTGTTGTTGTTGTTGTTGTTGTTTTTTGTTTGTTTCTTTGTTTGCTTGTTTATTATTCAAATCAAAATCATCATTGATTCTTACTTCTTATTTTCGTTTCTGAATGAGTGCCTTTATTATAACATTACCTTAATATTGTATCTCTGTCTTATTTCTTACCTGTTGTTTGATACTTGGTGTGGTTTGCTCTTGGTAATTGGATCATTATAATTGTTCTTGTTTTAGTTGAGGCTGTCTTTTTTTTCTTGATGTTATCCCTGAAAGGGGCGGGGACTGGATGTAAAAAAGCACATGAGTGCTTATCTATTATCCTCGAATAAAAGAATTTTGCCTTGCCTTTGCCTTGCCTTGCCTTGCCTTGTCTCTCTCTCTCCTCTCTCTCTCTCTCTCTTCTCTCTCTCTCTCTCTCCTCTCTCTCTCCTCTCTCTCTCTCTCTCTCTCTCTCTCTCTCTCTCTCTCCATATTATTTACGGAGTCTTCGTTTAATACTTTTTTTCCCTTCGTACTCAAGCATGGAACATTCATTGATATCATCTGCTAAAAAGCGACATTGCAAGAGTGATGAATTTTGATTGAAGCAGGCAAAGGTTGTATGGCACATGCCGGAGTGATAATTGAATTAATCAACACTCACATTCCTTCAGGAAACAGTTCTGATTCAAAACTGATTGAAGACATATTGCTCGTGTGCTGAGCTTCTGTTTCATTCTCTCTGTCTGTCTGTCCGCCCGCCAGTCCTTCTGTCTGTCCGTCTATCTGTCTGTGTCTCTGTCTTTCCCTGTATGCGTGTGTGTGTGTGTCTGTCTGTCTGTGTGTCTGTGTGTGCGTGTGTGTGTGTGTGCGCGCGCGTGCGTGAGTGCGTTTATTTTTGTATTTCTTTATTTTATTCTTTTATAACGAGGATAATGGAATAAGGACTCATGTGCGTGCGTGCGTGCGTGCGTGTGTGCGTGCGTGCGTGTGTATGTGTGTGTCTGCGTGCGCGTGCGCGCGCGCGCGCGTGTGTGTGTACTTTGTGTGTGTGTGTATCTGTCTGTCTGTCTGTCTGTGAAACCTACGGTCTGGCGGTAATGTAGTTGCCTAGATAGCGAGAAGTTTAGAAGTTCATTTCTGTCAGAGGTCAAAACCAAACACTCATCCCTATGTACCGCAGAATGTTCGCTGATCTGGCTCTTACCTTTAAATCAAGTGGTAGACTGTGGTCTTCTTCAAAAGTAGTCTTCATCACACGATTTGGTCTCATTTGAACTGATTAATTTATATCAATCATGATGAACTGTTGACATACAAAGAGGTCCCGACTTCCTATTGAAACTTTACGATCAGACAAACAGACAGACAATGTAACAGTGGCACAGCTAAAAAAACAAAAACATGTATGAGATCATGATATAAAAGAGGCGTAAAAAGAAAAGAGCAAACACACATGCAGACAAAAGAAAAGAAGCACAACTGCTTCATCTGACAAACGGCAGGCTGGCTGACAATAATCTATGATGTCCCAAAAGAACACACACATCTTTCTAATCTCTTTTTCTCCACCGCCATCACAACAGACATCACATCGATCGTTCCTTCTCCGTCCCTTCTGTGTGGCCTCAGCAGTCAGTCAGTGTCTCCACACTGGTCTGCAGACCTGCAACAGCCTTATACAGACGTAGTAACATCCTGGGCTGGTTTGGCTTGGATGGTGTAGTAGTGGTGGCCACTCTTGCAGATGTCTTAGCAGTGAGTGAGGTCAGTGTGCTAAGGATGTTAGGCACACGTTGAGATCTATGTGGGAACTGTGACAACATGAATGTTGATATCATGCATTGGTAGTGAATTATCAGAGGTAAAGCATATTCGACAAAATCTGGACTGTTTGGTTGCCTTAGTGTGTCACTCTAATTTTGTTCATTAATTTTTTTTAAAAATATATTTCAAAACATACAACGCTTGCTTCTTAACACTTCTGTTACATGCAAACACTCTCACTCACTCACTCACTCAGTCCCATGTCCCAAAGGACGTAGGGGGACATGAGAGAAGACGCAACAGAGATCTTTTTCCATGCTTCGCGATCCTGTGTGGCTAGTAGGAGGTGTTGCAGGGGTTGGGCGGTCCAGTCTTTGATGTTGTCAACCCATGATTTCATTTGGCGGCCTCTTCTCTCTTGCCCTCGACTGTTCATTGCAAGATGGTTTTCGCTAGGGTGTTGTGTCTGGTGGTGTTTAAAGATCAACAGAAAGTGTAAACATTTCATAGATACTACGAGCACGGCAAAACCGAATGCTTGAGGCAGAGGCAGAATAGCTAGTCTGAGATGACCACCTCCCATCACCCCTCAACTGCTGTATTCTCTGCCACTGGGAAAACGTGGATACAGAGGTGTTCATTTAATTGCCGGAGTGGAGAGCGGTTTCTTGACGAATTACAAATGATTCTGACTTCATTCTTATTCACTATCTTGTCTACTTTACAAGCAGACAGACAAGCAGACAAGCATACAGACATTAAGAAAAGCGCTCGCGCGTATGCACACACACACACACACACACACACACACACATACACACACAAATTGTGTCCAATATCACTTAATGCGAATAGACGTTAAAATGAAGAACAACACACACACACACACACACACACACACACACACACACACACACACAAACACACGCACACAAACACACGCACGCACACACACACACACACACACACACACACACACACACACACACACACACACACACACACACACACAGAGAGAGAGAAAGTAAAACCAGGACCAAAAGACACTAAAAAGAACAAAACAGGAACAACAGAGCAGACTGCAGACACATGGCAGAAGACTGTTTCTACAGACTAACCTCAGGCTGGCAGACACTGATCTATGATGTCCCCACAGATCACACATCTATCTCTAATCTCCTTTCTCCTCCGCCAACACAACAGCTAGACATCAATTAGTGTTCTCTTTCCCTTCAATCTGGCCTGAGCAGTCAGTTTCTCCACTCTGGTCTGCAAACCTGCAACACCATCAACCAAATCAATAAAATAAAATAAGGATTAGTCTAATCCATACCACTTATTTGGGGACAAATAATAAAAAAAAAAGAATCAATATCAAAATCAGAGTAAATGTTTTCCTCAGACAGCCCCCTCAGCCAATCCCAAACGGTTCATTTAGTTCCTGCCAGATCAGTCACGATGCTCTTAACCAATCTTAACCAATCTGCTTTTCCACCTCACACCTTCCCCACCTTTCATTCAAAAAAAAAATAAATGCACACTTCCAAAGCACTCATAGCTAAACATCTTTTTTGAAACAGGAATCCAAACGCTTCCTATTTTTTGTTTTCATTTTGTGAAATCCATCTAACTGAATCCCCACATTTTAAAGCCTGGAGTCTAAAGTCTACAAAAAAAAGAAATCCTATGCCATCGTTTCCATCTGAGCTAAAGCCGGGTTCCATGCCCTTGCATGTCTGCTACTGCTCCCTGAAGCTTTCTGGAATATCTCAGAGCGAGTGTTGTCTGCGACATCCTTTGATTTAATGGGCTCTGCTGGGGACATAATCTTAAGGGCTTTCAGTTGTTTGGGAGATTTGTGTCAATGCTTTGACGTTTGTTTGTACAGACTCTAACTGTATACGCCAATGCATGCAAACTCAAGCGTGGCTGTTACATATTATCATACACATTTTGAGGAGGAACTTAGGAAAATCAGTCTCATCGAAAGAACTTCTGGGGGATCACAATAAAGAAAACTGGTATCAAATTCAGACCAGTTGTCTTTGTCAGATCGACACTGTCAACAAAACTCAAACCTGTTTACTTGTCTATTGTCCGACCAGTTACAGTGGTCAAAAATGCTTCACCGCCTTTCCCCCCCGCCACCACCACCCCACCCCCTCACCTATATTTTCTCCAATGCATGTATGCTTTATAAGCACTCGTAGCAAATCTTTTTTTTTCAAACAGGCTTTCAAAAAATATCATCCAAGATTTTTTGTTTAGTTTGTGAAATGCATCAAACATAATCCTACAGTTAGGGCCTAGAGTCTAAAACATTCCATGCAACCCTTTCCATCTGAGCTAAAGCCGGGCTCCATGCCTTTGCATGCCCGTTACTGCTCCCTAAAGCTTTCTGGGCTGTCTCAGAGCGAGTTGTCTGCCACAGTCCTTGATTTAATGGGCTCTGCTGGGGACATAATCTACAGGGCTTGGAGTTGTTGGGGAGGATTTTTGTCAATGCTTTAACGTTTGCTTGTACAGGTTCTAACTGGCGCATGCATCAAACTCAAGCGTGGCTGTTGTATAATCATACACATTTTGGTGCGGAACTTTGGAAAATAGTCTCACCCCAAGAACTTCTGGGGAATCACAATATAGAGAACTGGTATCAAACCAGACCAATTGTCGTCGTCATACTGACAGTCAGCAAAACTAAAAACTTGTTACCTTGTCTATTGTCAGATCAGTTACAGTGGTCAAAAATGCTTCACCGCCTTTCCCCCGCCACCACCGACCCCCCCCCCCCCCCCCCCTTTCCTATCTTTCTGCAATGCAAGCATGCTTTATAAACATTTCTAGCCAATCTTTTTTTTTTCAAACAGGAATACAACATTTCATCCCAGATTTCTTTTGTTTTATTTTGTGAAATGCATCAAACATACTGCCTACAGATTAGGGCCTAGAGTCTAAAACATTCCACACAACTCTCTCCATCTGAGCTAAAGCCGGGCTCCATGCCTTTGCATGCCCGTTACTGCTCCCCTAAGCTTTCTGGCTGTCTCAGAGCGAGTTGTCTGCCACAGTCCTTGATTTAATGGGCTCTGCTGGGGACATAATCTACAGGGCTTGGAGTTGTTGGGGAGGATTTTTGTCAATGCTTTGACGTTTGCTTGTACAGGTTCTAACTGGCGCATGCATGCAAACTCAAGCGTGGCTGTTGTATAATCATACACATTTTGGTGCGGAACTTTGGAAAATAGTCTCACCCGAAGAACTTCTGGGGAATCACAATATAGAGAACTGGTATCAAATCAGACCAATTGTCGTCATACTGACAGTCAGCAAAACTAAAAACTTGTTACCTTGTCTATTGTCAGATCAGTTACAGTGGTCGAAAATGCTTGACCGCCTTTCCCCCCGCCACCACCGACCCCCCCCCCCCCCCTTCCTATCTTTCTGCAATGCAAGCATGCTTTATAAACATTTCTAGCAAATCTTTTTTTTTCAAACAGGAAACAACATTTCATCCCAGATTTTTTGTTTTATTTTGTGAAATCCATCAAACATAATGCCTACAGTTTAGGGCCCAGAGTGTAAAACATTCCACACAACTCTCTCCATCTGAGCTAAAGCCGGGCTCCATGCCTTTGCATGCCCGTTACTGCTCCCCTAAGCTTTCTGGGCTGTCTCAGAGCGAGTTGTCTCCCACATCCTTTGATTTAATGGGCTCTGCTGGGGACATAATCTACAGGGCTTTCAGTTGTTGGGGAGGATTTGTGTCAATGCTTTGACGTTTGCTTGTACAGGCTCTAACTGGCGCATACACGCAAACTCTAGTGTGGCTTTTACAGTATCATGCACATTTTGGTGAGGAACTTAGGAAATAGTCTCATCCAAAGAACTTCTTGGGGATCACTATAAAGAGAACTGGTTTCAAATTCAGACCAGTTGTCTTCGTCAGATCGACACAGTCAACAAGACTCAAACCTGTTTCTTTGTCTATTGTCCGATCAGTTACAGTGGTCAAAAATGCTTTACTGCCTTTCCCCTGCCACCACGGACCACCCCCCCTCACCTATTTTTCTCCAATACATGCATGCTTTATAAGTACTCGAAGCAAATAATTTTTTTCATACAGGTATAAAAAAAAATATCATCCCAGATTTTTTGTTTAGTTTGTGAAATCCATCAAACATAATGCCTACAGATTAGGGCCTAGAGTCTAAAACATTCCATGCAACCCTTTCCATCTGAGCTAAAGCCGGGCTCCATGCCTGTGCATGCATTTTACTGCTCCCCTAAGCTTTCTGGGCTGTCTCAGAGCGAGTTGTCTGCGACATTCTTTGATTTAATGGGCTCTGCTGGGGACATAGCTCAAGGGCTTTAGAGTGTTTGGGAAGGTAGTCATTTTCCAATGCTTTGATGCTTTCTTGTACAGGCTGTACCGGGCGCGTGCAAGTAAACTCAAAGCGTGAATATCACATTGCATGAATATTTTGAAATTTAAACAAAATATAATATATATGTTTTCTTAAAGTTAGCATAAACGTCTTGGGGGCATAGACACAGACTTCCATACACACAGGAGTAAGTGCATGTGAGGCAGATGTAGACACGCACGCGCACACACACATACACACACACACAAACACACACACGCATGTGCGCGCACACATAAACATACACACACACGAGCGCGTGTGTGCGTATGTGAATGTGTGTTTATGTGTGTGTGTGTGTTTGTATGTGTGAGTAAATGTAACTGCACTACAAAAAAGCACCCTCACTAAAAACAAACAAAAAACCCCACAACAACATACCGAATCCTCGTATCACACTATATGGAAAATCCTTGACCCGGTGTTTGCCATTTTCACTGCCAACACTCAGCTCATTATTACCAGGCTGCCCATTTGAGGCCAAAGCCACACTGCATGCCCCTGCATGTCTGCGATACCTCCTCGCCTGAGATTTCTGCAAATCTCCAGCGCCAGTGGTCCTTCCTTAACTCCACTCAATTAAAGTGGCTCTGCTGGAGATTAAACCATGTAAAGTTGCCACAGAGTGTGCCTTGAGTTCCAGCCTGCGCGCTTGCACACAAGAGTGCATTTCCTAAGGGGCTTTATGTATGTAGGCCAGGTTTTCTGTCACGCAATTTGTGTGTGTGTGTGTGTGCTGTGTGTTGTATGGTGTTGTGTTGGGGTGTTGTTGTTGTGTGTGTGTGTGTGTGTGTGTGTGTGTGTGTGTGTGTGTGTGTGTGTGTGTGTGTGTTGTGTGTGTGTGTGTGTGTGTGTTGTGTGTGTGTTGTGGTGTGTGCTTGCACGTAAACACGCACAATGTGGCACCTGTAAATAAATGTTTTATTTTGACTCTGTTTATCACACACATACATGTACGCACACACACACATTCCCCCTCCACACACACACACACACACACACACACACACACACACACACACCACACACACACGCACACACGCACGCACACACACATACACACGCACTCACTCACCCCCCTACACACACAACATTTTTGCTGTAGAAAAAGCATAATCACCTACATAACCACAGAATTTTTGTAGCCAGTAAATTGTGATCGGGTGGGTACGGGTACAGAGGAAAAGAGAGGAAAATAAGGTAAGTCTTGCATCAAAAGATTCAAACCGAAAACCTCTCTTGCCTTTTTAGGAGCAATGTCCTAATCTTTAACCTTTGTGCTTTCAACAAGAAAAAGTTGTTTAAAAAAAACAACAAGAATAAAGAATTTTAAGACGAAAATTTCAACGGATCGACCTAAGCTAAGTTTGAAAATAAAATCTAAGACTCAGAAATGTATTTCTCCCTTGCGTGTGTCTTTTCCATAAACTCAACCATCCGCAAGGCAAGTCTGCAACCCAAGTTTGGGGAATCTTTCATGTAAGGCAAACACAGTCGTGACTTTATCTGTCTTCTGTCTTAACTTCTGGAGAAGTCATTTGGGGAACTGCACTGACTTTTTCCAGGCGGTGTGTGGCGGGTAGGTTGTATGCACTTGGTGCTTTTCCAGTCCTTTGCTGAAAACATTCTATTCTTCTGTGTCCTCTTCCAGTAAGCCATTAGCACTCCTTTCAGAGGCAAAGGATTTTACATACATTTTTAGAATGACTAAAGTGTTCTGATTTATTAGTAAACTGGGTTTTTTTCATGCTTTTTTCTGTGTGCCTGGTGGAGGATATATCGATCGTAAAATTTGAGTTTGAGTGTGCACAAACACACATACCCACACAGACACAAACACAGACACACACACACTCACATATATATATGCATATATATGAATATATATATATAATATATATATATTTATATCTCTTTATATATGTATATATGTATAGAAGCACACGCTCACACACATACACGCGCACATCCACATGCATACACACGTGTGCACACATGTGCATGCATAAACACATGCACACACATACACATACATACGTGCGCATATGCACACAAATCACACACACACACACACACACACATGCACGCACGCACACACATATTTTCTGGAGAGAAAAATGCAGTCCCTTATTAGACGGAAGGCTTTTTTTGAACCCCTCACTTATGATTTGATGGATAGGAAAGCCAGAATAAAAACATATTAAATAAGTCTCGCATCACAGAAGGTTCAAACCCAAAATCCTCTCTTTTGTAGCAACGTCCTTATCTTCTTCTTACTTAACTTTCAACACAATTTTTTTCCAAACAAAACTTCAACCTATCGACGTAGGCTATGTTTGGAAATAAAATCTAGGATTCAGAAATGTATATCTCCCTTGCGTGTGTCTCTTCCATAAACTCGAATCTCTACCAGGCAAAAATAAAAATAAACTCAAGTTTGGAGACTCTTTCATCTAAGGTAAACCAGTCTTGACTTCATCAGACTTCTGCCTTAACTCCTTGAGGAGTCGCTGGGGAACTGCACTGACTTTTTCAGGCAGTGTGTGGGGTAGGCTGTACTGGGTGCACCCAGCCTTTGCAGAAACTATTTTATGCTTCTGTTTCCTCTTCTGTAAGCGACTCCTTTTAGAGCTAATGAACTTGATAATTAGGTATTCTTACAATAACGAAGTCGTTCGTCTTTCGCACTCATTTGCTATTAATTAATAATGTTTTTCCATGTTCGTCAGTGGGTTTTTTTTTGATGGAGGACATATCGATCGAATAAATTACAATTGAGCGCAACTCACACAGACGCATAGACAGACAGACAGACAGACAGACAGCGCACACACACACACAAACACACACACACACACACACACACACACACACACACACACACACACACACACACACACACACACCACTCACACACTCACTCACTCACTCACTCACGCACATTTGTACACACGCGCACGCATACACTATAGTTAGTTAGTTAGTTAGTTAGTTAGTTAGTTAGTTATAGTTAGTTATACTTAGTTACTTAGTTACTTAGTCTTAGTCTATTTAGTTACTATTATTACTTAGTTAGTTACTTAGTTTAGTTTAGATATCAGTTAGATAGTAAGTTAGTTAGATATGTAGTTGGATAGTTAGATAGTTAGTTGGTTAATTAGTTAGATATGTAGTTAGATAGTTTCCCAGCTAGATTGCTAGTTGGTAAGTTAGTTGCCTTGATAGATAGATATATAGATAGATAGATAAAAGACAGACAGACAGACAGACAGATAGATAGATCAACAATTTCCGCTAATCTGCTCTAGTTTTCAATAATTAACGTTACACAGCGATAATAACCAGAACAATAACCATAACAATGCCTGCCGGCTATCAACAGGCCAAATAAACCAAAAAATGTATTTTATTTCGTTTCCTTTATTTCCTTTTTTTCGTTTATTCTGATGACAATATAATAAGCACGTACGTGCTTTTCTACATTCATTCTCTGTGTGCATGCGGGTTTGTAAAGATTGTCATACTGCAGTGAATAGGTGAATATGTAATACATCAAATGTATCTAAATGTCCATATTAATCAGTAAGATTACAGCTCAGAATTGCAAATGATGAATGTGTGTATGTCGACCGGATACGGCAGTCATGAAAAGCATCTTATGATCTTAAAAATGATTAACTGACAATGCCCCTTATCCTATAATGGTAGCAGAAGTGCACAATCTGCATGCTTGGCTGTAATACCATACTCTTACACTTATCACTTCTTTATCCAAGCGAATACAAATGATGAAATGATTTCCATCTTTATAAACCTCGCAGCACAATATATAATGTTGTCATTTATGAAAAAGTAAAGGTGATAATCTAAGCAGCTTTCATTCATGAAACTGCTAGGTAACAAAAGCAGGAACACATTGCATGTAATTCCCTGCTTTTCCAGACACCGTCAAACGGCATATTACTATGATTAATAGCATCAGACGGTCTTTATATATGATATGGAATGTCGTTTTGTCATTCCTTTTCTAAAGCAACAGCCCAGAAACACCCAAAGGAGTGTTATCAATTTCCCCAAAAATACAATGCACAATCACCGTTTCTTTTAAAGTAAGTCTGACACACTGACAGGTAGACTAAACATTGTTTATGATGATAAAACACAAGAAAGCCCCTAGCGTAAATGAGGATCTACCACAAAAGGTATATTCATAATATACTCTGTATACTCCTCTTTAAGGCACTTTTTTATATAATTACAAAGTCTACAGTTATTTTACATGAAATACATTCCCCCTTATAATCCGTACGGATGCGGATGTCTGAAGTTTTCTTTTTTTTTGTTTTCATACTTTAGAAGTAAGCTATGATATAATTATATGATGGCAATAAAAGAGCTACAACATAATTGCAGCTGAGAGTTAAGGGCTATTTTGATAGCATTTGTGCAAAGATAATGACAGAAAAGTTACCTCAAAATACTAGTCAATAACCAGTATATCACGATTATACATACATTGTCTGCTCTCAAGTCGGAATGAATCCGCTATCAAGTCAGGATGTGTCGACCCAGGCCAGTGAGCAGTCCTCCTGCAAAATGACCAGCGCAAGGGAAGACAATCACTGTGTGCCCTTCATGGCAAGGGAACACAGAGAAGAGAGAAGAGTACGTAGAAAACCTTGTAATCAACAAAGAAAGACTTTGATGAAAATAAGAGTATTCTGACCAAAATGTTATATCGTTTCTAAGGTAAAGACCTAAAGCAAAAATATAGAATACTCAAAGGAGGGAGAGGGAAGGAAGAGGAGAAGGAAGGTGGCAGGATGGTTAAGACGTTCGCCTGCCAACAAGTAAACCGTGAGTTTCTGGGTTCGTACCCAGCCTCGCCCTTTCTTTCTCAGTGGTCCCGTGCAATGTGGTCCTGCTTTCTTCCCAGTTTGACGAAAATATCGAACTGAGTGTCAAAGTCCTTCGGATGAGACTATAAACCGAGTCCCCGTGTGTGAAATGCACGCAGAACATCTTGCGCACACGTTAAAACCCCGTTCCGCCTTTCGGAAGAGCAGGCTATCGTATGCTGGTAGGAGCGGATGACAAAATTATTTTTTTTAAAACAGCATGCACACAGGTGTCGTGTTTTGACACCATCCCTGAGGGAAAAAATAATGGGTAGGCGCTGCACTTGTGGCGACGCGCTCTTCCCGGGGAGAGCAGCTCGAATTTCACGCAGAGAAATCTGCTGTGACATAAAGTAGTATAAATGAAATCAAATCTGTAGATAAAGTATTTTGCCACAGTAACTCAGACCAAAGTTTCTCCGCAGGTTAAGAATTGCTTTAAAATCTGTCATATGTATTTTTAATTGATGTGCAATGGATTTGGGGGAACATTCTGATCGAAATAGAATTTTCTTGGAAAAATTGAACCTCGGCAATCATACACAATAATATATTCCAGATGGCGTTTACTCCTTAATGAAGTTTTGTATTCCTGACACAAAATGTCCTTTCAAGCTATCTGATGTAGCTCCCTCCCTTTGCTTTCAGCTGTTCTGTCCTTTTTATTTCATTCATATATCGTGTCACCTTATTTTCAGTGTATTCTGGCACTCTCTATATCTTGATTATATCGGTTTTTCTTCTGTGTTCCACTGAAGACACACGCCATCAACTCCCACTCACTGCCCCCTCTTCCTCCTTCCCACTCAATATCCCCACCCCTTACCCCCACTCCCCTACCCCCACTCTTCCAGGAGTATTACCCTTTTGTCAGGAGACAAAAATAGCACCACCCGGGTTCAAGAATGCTCCGGCAGCAGCACTGATTTATACATTGCCAAATGCCAGAGCGGATCATTAGTGCAGCTGTTATTGCGAAAATGACTGCCAGTGTCATCGCAGGCTCCAAGACTCTTCCAGGAAATGAATGTGGTCCACTGACCCTCTCCAGCAGAGAGAGAGAATGGTGCCAGAACTGTTTTCACTTCACAGGCTTGATGGCGCTTCCGCATGGGCGATTATAGCCATCAGTCTGAGGAAAATGATACCAGTTTATTAACAGTAATAACAATGCTCAG
>CM060316.1:73490630-73493130 GCA_030674155.1 Stramonita haemastoma | reverse complement strand
CCTCCACTCCCCCCCCCCCCCCCCCCCCCCAAAGTCTTTTAGATGCGATTTGGTTCCGGGGATTGTGTGTGAACACACACGTGCTATATTGTGCACACGTTTTTGTTGTTATTTGTGTTGCTTTCTTCCTCGGCTAGAGGTTCACCAGTAGTAAGACTGTGTGTATGCTACTGCTTTTACCCACCATTTCAGTAGCCACATTTTAAATGGGGTTGGGGAGGGGGAGCGCAATTATAAAATCATCACTCTACCTTTCGGAAGAGGCTATTGCGTGCTGGAGGGAACGGATGAGATTTAAAAGAAAAACACAAAAAACGTATGCATAATGGTTAGACACCATCCCCTAAGTTGGAATGCAACCAACTATTTTAATGGTAGGTAAACGGTTGCATACTTTTAAAAAAAAAAAAAAACATCATTCCATGTACCTCGAAGCTGTGGCCTAGATAGGAATAGAAAAAAAGAACAAATAAAGAACAAAACAAACAATAATAGTATCAGTCTTCTTCCCTGTCTTGTCCGTCCCCTCTCCCCTCAGGCCTGAAGCTAAACGGCTTGCTGATCCACAGGATGAGGAGAGGAAACAGGTTGGGCGGGAAGTCATTAATTATCGGGGACTGTAAAGCCACCCTTCCCTCTATCCCCCACCTCCACCACCCCTCTCCCCACCCCCGGCCCCCGCCCCCGATCCCCCGTAACGAACTAGGTGTCTCCAGGCACTTTCCTCACTCTGCCATTCCAGTGTCTCTTTTATTTATTTTTTTTGCTGGCAGTCGTCGGTAGTTCTTGTTTTTAGTTGTCAGTTCCGTGGTGATACCAAGAACAGTTTTGCTAATTAATGTACAGTGTCTGGTGCAAAAAAGCATGGTCTTAGATGCGACACGCATTCAGCGCACATAAAAGAACCTGATATGAATGCATGGCAAAATTCTGCATACAATGCCACAGATATGAAAATAAATGTACATGGAGACAGGAAAATTGTAAAAAAAAACAACAAAAAAACAAACAAACAAACAAACATAGCGCTGCTTTTGCGGCGAAGCACTCTTGCCAGGAGAGCAAGAACAGCCCAAATCTCACGGAGAAATCTGCTGAGAATGAACGTTGTCTGCAATACGATATTGTACAATATCAAATTGTGCGATACTGTAGCAACAACAGTCAGTGACTCCGTTAAGAATAGACATCAGCTGCACAGTGGCAGGATCAACAAGAAAGAAACATAGAAAATCGAAAAAAAGGCATCAAAAATGTAAACTGTGTAAGAAAATCAGAAAATGGTGAGGTAAATCAGGCATTAAAACCCAAGAAAGAAAAGTAAACTCATAAACCATCACAGGCATTGGAAAATGCAAACTACCCCTAAAAGATGATCAAATAAAGTACACTTTTGAAATCATAAAGTACGAAAATGAATTTTTTTTTTAATGGGAAGTTACATACAGCTAGGAAAGAATAATAGGAAACAGAAAACACGAAACAGGTATTAGAACGTAAACCAGGAAAGAAATACAAAAATATGAAAAATCAAGGAGACATCGGAAAGGCATACTACAAAGAAGAAGAAAAGAAAAAAAAACGAAACGCGCATTTTTTTTCTTCCTTGGCCATATCTCCGAGGTGCACCAGAGTAATATTTCTGTGTGTGTCACCATTTTTTGCCCATTGTCAATGTAGCCAAATGTTGGGGATAAACATGCATTTGGAAAAAAAAAACTAGAAAAGAAATGCAAAAAATGAAGTCACAGTTGAAACGTAAAACTACATACGAAGATAGCAACAGAAACATGAACCATATCAGAATGGTGAACCTCGAACAAGAATAGAAAATGAACTATTAAAATCCTTGGACATGCAAATTACGAGAAAAATAAAGATCGAAAAAAATTAAACGAGCGTAAAAATAATCAAATACAAAAGGAAAATAGACAAATAAAACATGTATTGGAAACGCTGAGTACGAAATAAAAATGGACAAAACACAGGTATTAGAAACGTAAACTGAACGCATAGCAAACAGGCATTGAAAACGTAAAGTACAAAATAAAAATGGACAAAACACAGGTATTGCAAACGTAAACTGAGCTCACAGCAAACAAGCATTGGAAACGAAAAGTTCAAAATAAAAAATTAATGGACAAAACACAGGTATTGGAAACGTGCACTGAACTCAAAGCAAATAGGCTTGTTCTCCATGACACGATTTAAAAGCCTGCAGAGTGAAGAGATAGCATAACTAAACAGTTCACCCCCTTCCTGTCTGCTTCTTCTGATCCTGTGTCAGCAACCTGCTTTGTTTCAGAGAGAGAGGGGGGGGGAGAGGAGAGAGAGACAATGAGAGAGAAAGGGGAAAGAGAGAGAGAGAGAGAGAGAGAGAGAGAGAGAGAGAGAGAGAAGAGAGAGAGAGAGAGAGAGAGAGAGAGAGAGAGGAGGAGGGAGAGAAAATGAGAGAGAAGGGGGAATGAGAGAGGGGAGAGAGAGGGGGGAAGAGAGGGAG
>CM060316.1:73483130-73485630 GCA_030674155.1 Stramonita haemastoma | reverse complement strand
AATGGTCCTTACTATGATTGAAGACTCAGGTTCGAGTCTTCACTGCATGTCGTATTTGGGATTTTGTTTTTATACCAGAGCTACCTCTGGTGCTGACAACACTCACCCCAGTCCTTCAGATAAGGCATTGAATTACGGCTTTGTTTGCAACTTGGGCAGGACAACTTTTTATCTACCTATGTATCTATGTATCTATTTATCGATGTTTTTATGTACCTATGTATCTGTGTATCTATCTATCTATCTATCTATCTATCTATCTTCTAATCTATCTAATCTATATATCTATCTATCTATCTATCTATCTATCTGTCTGTCTGTCTGTCTTCTATCTATCTATCTATTATCTACTATCTATCTACCTATCTATCCTATCTATCTATCTATCTATACTATCTATCTATCTATATCTATCTATCTATCTATCTATCTATCTATCTTCTGTTTATCCCTTAGTCTGGCGACCGTAGGGGGTACCCCGAAAAATTGACAACCAGCTCCCTCCTTTTCTCTCTCTCCTCTGCCTTTCTCAAAAGTTTGTGGATTTCTAGGACTGTCCATTTGTTGATGTTGTCCTCCCATCTCTTCCTTTGCCTGCCTCTTTTCCTTCCTCCTTGGACAGTCAGTGCCTTGCAGTATTAGTTTTGCAAGTCCTTTTGATCTTGTGACATGTCCATACAACTTTAAATGGTACGGACAACTTTTACTCACGTTCCGTCAGCCCATTGTAGAAGAGTCGCCAGCTATATCTAAGTCCAGCGGCGTGGATGACGTGCATCATTATTATATCATCTTCATTAGTTTGATCACTATTTTTTTTAAAAAATCTTAACTGTTTCTTATTCGGTGGCCTCAGCTGTTCTGGCCTGCTGATGACTTCAGTAGTAGTTTCTCCATACATTTTTGTATGGATTTTGTATGGATACATTTTTGCATGGGTGACACGGACATACTAGTACAGACCGTACTACTACATGGGCAGGAAGAGGGGCTGCCAGGTTCATCTGATCCACAACTACTGAAAAGAATTTAGTTCAGAGCTTCAGTGCAGTGGACCCTTAAGAAGTCCAAGGGAGAAGTGACGTCCAGTCCACATGCTGTAAGAAGATACAAGAACAAGGTTTCCGTGTCCATGTCGACATCACGCTGTCCTAGCTTAACTGTCACGCTGTCTACTAGCACAATCAGTCCACTTGTTTGGGATATTTGTTGGGTTTTTAAAAAATATAAATTCCGAGGATAATGGATTCAGAACTCATGTGCTTTGTTTTTTTACATCCAGTTCCCGTGTGTATGTAGACCGTAAACTGTGTCATCCGTTCCCACCGACACACAATGGCCTACTCTTCTGAATACCGGAACAGGTTTTAACATGTACGCATGCAAGATGTTCTGCGAGCGTACGCACACAGGACCTCGGTTTATAGTCTCATCCGAAAGACTTTGGGGCAGTGGATTGGTGCCGATGTTAGCGCTAGGGGGGAAATATCCCCTTGAACAGCATTCGAACCCGGGTCAGTAGATCACAAGCGCAATTTACAATGCTATAACCAACACCAGGCTATCCCGTCCCCCTTGTGGTATCATATTTGAGGGGGGATGACGGGGCAGCGTAGTGGTCAGAACATTGTGGTGCTATTTGACGACCCGGGTTCGATTCCCGTTCGAGGGGATGTTTACTCTGGAGTTAACATCAGTGCTGACTCGACTCCAATCTCTCCACAAGTCCTTTGGATAAGACTATAAACCGAGGTCTCGTGTGCGCACGCATGCACAACATCTTGCGCACACGTTAAATCTTGTTCCGCTTTTCGTAAGAGTAGGCCATTGTGTGCCGGTGGGAACAGACGACAAGATTTACAAAAACTGCATACACACGGGGACTGGATGTAAAAAGGCACATGAGTGCTTATCCCATTATCCTCGATATAAAAGAATAAATAAATCAATGAATAAATACACAAATAAATAAATAAATAAATAAATAAGTAGAAATCTTGTGTATCACGAATCAGGCCGCTGCTGAACACCGCTGAAGACACCCACTATACAGCAAGGTCTCTTCGGGTAGGTGGCCTTCAGGAAGCCAGTCATTGAACTCTCTTTGAAGGTTTCTGGTACCGGGGCAAATATGTCTGTAGATAAGCATTTTGTTTTATGGTGTTTTGTTTTATGCTATCAAAGCGCAAAATTAATGAGAACACTGCGTTGGAATTAGAACGTCTAAGATTGTTTTACTACTACTACTACTACTACTACTACTACTACTACTACTACTACTACTACTACTACTACTACTACTACTACTAATAATAATAATAATAATAATAATAATAATAATAATATAATGCATGTCATCTATATAGCGCTATATATCTTGTAAAAACAAAGCAAACCGCATAGATTTTCGCAGCAAATTAAAAAAAGCTATTTGACCTATAAAATCGTCAATAAGTAGTATACATAACTGTTCCTACGTATAACTAGGGGGCAAAACATC
>CM060316.1:73435630-73473130 GCA_030674155.1 Stramonita haemastoma | reverse complement strand
GAGCGAGCGAAAGAGAAAGACAAATATAGAGAGAAAGAGGGGGAGAGGACAGACAGACAGAGAGACAGACAGAGAGAGAGAGAGAGAAGTAATAAAATGTCAGGCCCTTTCTTTCCGGTACTTGTGGCCAAAAGAAACTGAAATAAATACTTATATCATTCAAACAAATAAACAAATAATTCAATGCATCCGATGAATTAATGATCCCTAAGTATAAGAGAACCAGTAGAAAAATACTAAATATTACAATTTGTTCTCAAGTCATTTTGTAGATATCTAGGTGGACGAATACAATTTATGAAGTAAACGAACAAGGAACTAAGCTATAAACAAAAGCTAGTAAGTATAGTCAACAAAACTGTAACACTTGATATTAAGGATTGAACTTGCACGACTAAGGCTACTCACTTTTACTGCTTTCTTGAAGTTTCTTTTCATTAAAAAATTAATTTAAGCAAAAGCTCATTTTAAACAAATGTGTAAAGAGAAATGAAAGATCTGGCTGTTTAGTTTTAAGGGTTCAAGGTTTGCTGTCTGTATTTGCATGTGCATCAATGGTGGGATGATATGTCACGTAACTCTGAGCACCGCGAGGAATGGAGAAAGCTGGTTGCAAAATCTTCAGTGGTGCCCCAACGGCCTACAAGACTACGGATAGGTGAAGGGTGAACATGTGTCCAGCGTGTGATAAACAGAAAGGTCAAGAGGCTACAATTCTATGTGTGTGTTATTCATTTATCTTTTTATTTCGAGGACAGTGGAATAAGCACTCATGTGCTTTTTGTTAGCATCCAGGCCCGTGCTCACGCAATGTTGTGAATTTTGTTATCTGTTTCCACTGGTACAAATAGAAACGCAGATACGGACGCTTTAATATCTTACGACCACGAGAAATTTATCTGGGTTCAATGGCATACTTTCCAACAAAAGGCGGAACATATATAACAAGATGCTTTACGTCTGTTCACACGGGACCTCGGTTTCTCGTCTTATCCGAAGGACATTCTGGAGAGCGGAGTCGGTGTTGATGCCAACTCCAGTGCAAAACCCCAGAGGATTAGTTAGTAATTTGTTCAAGTGGACAGATGAATGACTTTGCTGTTCAGATGTACTCATGAGCCACTTGCTCTACTCAAATGGGCTGGGGATGATTCGTTTCATCTAAAATGACTGAGAAGCGATATCGGAAAGACTGATACGACTTTTATGTTATGCAAATAGGATCAAATAATTATGGCGTGTTTTTATCCATTTGGGCTTATAAGCCATGCTTCTATCTGTTAGTTTCCCTTTTCCTCAACAAGAGCTCAAAGGTTCACCTATGAAATAGACCTGACGCATGCAACTGTTAGTCCACCACCAAGGTATCCCATTCCATCTTCAGGGACGTTTCTCTCTATCTGTGACAGTGGTGAAAGCCTGTTTTCTAACCAAAAAAGTGTGAACTCACAGCCAAACACACCATACGGCCAAAGGCACAAGTACATGCATCAGTAGGAACAGATGACATTTACAAAACTGCATACACACGGGAACTGGATGTAAAAAAGTATATGGTTGCTTATTCCATTATCCTCGATATAAAAGAATAAATAAAAATAAATAAATAAAGCAGTAGTTCACCACTCTCTGTATAGTGTCAGAATGTAGTTTGCATGTCAGCACTGTTCCCTTTCAGAGTAAAGTAACTGACAGAGTAAGGGCCATGGCAGCAGCGATCAAGAGATTGTGTACTGCTTTGGGTTAATAAATAGGATGTGTCTCTTTTTTAACAGTTTCTTTCTCTTTTATATGTTTTTTTTTAAAACGTGCGTTTAATTATGATCCAAGCCGCCAACTATCCGCGGCTTGTTACTAGTTTTTGAAGGGGAAAAAAGATACGAGCTTTTTCATACTTTCCTTCTTTGTTTGAATAGTGTTTAGAAACTAAGCTTGATTGTTTTTATTCGACAGGGTATGACTTCTGAAGTTATTTTAAAATAGAGATCTTGTATCCTTTGTAACTTGGTCTCACTTTGCAATCCAATGATTATTGGTATGTTTGTTGTTGTAGGGGTTTTGTTGTTGCTGGTGTTTTGGGGAGGGGAATGTTATTGTATTTCTGTTGAATTCTATCCAGTGTCTTAAGACATACTGCTCACTGCATTTTTAGGGGAGAGGGGGAGTAGGAGGGTAAGGGTGGGGGGGGAGATAAACTGTTAGAGATTAGAGATGGACACTCTTTAGAATGTACCTGTCTTTCTAGCATAGTCTTTGCCTTCAGTTTTAAGACAGCAGCAGTCAATGTTTAAGTCACACAAAATGTGCTCATGACAAAATCAGTCTCTAGAAGAAGATACAAATAATGGCATGCACACTGGTGTCGTGTTTAAACAGTGTATCTGAAGTCAGAATGCGGCAGTCTTAACGGCTGGTAAAAACGGTCACATACGGAAAAATCTCACCATTGGTAAAGACCTCGAAACTCTATCCGAGGGAGAAAAACAAGTTTTCCGATGTTATTGTTAGCAACGGAAATGTTTAGGATTTTATATGAAAGACCTTTGTTCGGTTGTTGTTGTTGTTGTTGTTTTTGGCTGGACAAAGTAAACAACCGTGATCTGAAAACAATGACTTATTTCTGTGTGTGCCTGAAAGTGTTATTCTAAGGCCCCACTACCACTGATTCCAGCCATCACCGAGACATCTGTTCCAGGTTTTCTTTCCCCTGGAGTTATACAGTGGGACCCGCTTATAAGAAAGTCGTCGGGACCCGATTTTAGGTTTTCTTATAAGCGGGCTTTGTTTTAAGCGGGCTTTCTTATATCCGAGCACCTGAACACTATTTTAAATGTGCTTTCTTATAAGCGAGCAAAAGTGTAAATGAGTAAAATAATAGCTAATTGGACATTTCATAATGGTCAAAACATAAAACACAACCTATTTACAATTGCTCATCAAATGTGTTGCTGTTGTTGTTGTTGTTGTTGTTGTTGTTGTTGTTGTTGCTGCTGCTGCTGCTGCTGCTGCTGCTGCTGCTGCTGCTGCTGTGGTTTGTGTTCTTAAATTGGTTCGTTCTGGTCACGTTCCGTCTACATACGAATAATATTTTAAACTGTAGTCTTTTCCATGTTTTAGTTGAAATTCAGCGACAACGGTATAATGTTCAAAATCTAAAGCAACTTAAAACACACACACACACACACACACACACACACACACACACACACACACACACACACACACACACACACACACACACACACACACACACACACAAAGAACTACGTAAATTTGAGTCTTTTGTTAAAACACGAGAACGTGATGTATATTGTTCAAAGCAGATTGTTTCCTTAGCTTGTAGATGGAAATTGAATTGCTTTAAGACAAAATATGTTGGAAATGTTTTTTGCATATGCGGTAATGATATAACAGTAGATCATGTACTAACATGCAGCAGCTTAAAAGGGCATATTCCCGTTTTGATGGTGAATTCTCCATCAGCTATCTTTAACAATCTGTCACTTATGTATGACTTTTTTAGATCGCTGATTCATAGTCCAGTTGGTTCGTTATTGTGATTGATTTGGACTCTAAAGATGCTCTAATCGGATGTTTTTTGTTGTTGTTGGTTTTTTTTTGTTTGTTTGTTTTCTTGTTTGTTTGTAAGGGTGGTGGTGTGTTTTTTTTGTTTTTGTTTTTTTTTCTCCCCTGTACTGGGTATTTGTATTCTTATTGTTGTTTATCTTTGTTTGGTTTTGGGGGGCGAGGGCTAGGAGATGTTGCTGATTGTAGCTGATTTTTCGCAGTTATTTTTGGGTATTCCCGTTCTTTTTCTGGGAGGGGTATTTTGTGTTTTCTTATGTGAAATTAAGTAACTATTTAGTTATATTTTTCATTGGAATTACTGATTTTGTTAGAGTTTGTTAGAACTGCATTTCCCGTTTTTGCTTTGAGGTTCAATAGGTTAGTGACAAAAAGGTTGTTTTTTGTTTTGTTTTTTTTTTTTTTTTACTTAGCAAGTATTGACTCCCTGAAATTCTTTATCCCATACATTGCCAACCACACCCTCTTTTTCTGACACTCATACACCCACCTACTCCCCCCCCCCCTTCCCGTCTAATATGACAATTTGTGAAAAGACGTTAAATGAATTTGAACAGAGGAATTCTGTGGATTCAACAACTTTTATTTCTGTAATTATAAACGAAAAACCATGACTAAAATAAAGCAGGAACTTTTTTGGGAAATAGAATATAATGTGATCAATTCTTGACTGTCCACTGAAGATCATCGGTGTATCACTTATCACAGGAATAAAAATGGTTTTTAAAAATCGCAAAGAAACCTTGAAAACTTACTACCAGACACCTGACTGGTACTGGTATAGATGACAAGCTCGAAATAAGTTTTGATTGGGTGTTACTGAAAGCCTACGACTGAGAGCGCAGAAAAACTATTTTTAAAAAAACCCAACCTCCCAAAAAATTACCTGTCAACAGGTTTCCGTAATTCATGAGTTTGCTTGAAGATAAAGTCACAATAACTAACACAAGTAAATAAGTGTATCGTCATTTACTGGAAACAAATGACACTTGAATGACAACGCCATATGCTCAACCAGATCGAATAAAGGAGGGTGCACTTTTTAGGCCGACTGGTTCAAATTTTATGCATGTATTGGTTTTTACGACCAGTTTGACAAGAGAAACTTGGGGCGTTCACTGTGAGGATTCAAGCCACAGCAACAACACGTTCAAAGTGCTGGCACAATTTTTTAGATCTGAGGCTGGCTTCGCCTTTCCGATTCCAGCAATCAAAAAGGGGAAAGAAGGGGCCTAAAGCCACCTGCCCAAGCTGTTGCAAAAAATACAGGCTGTGCGTGAGAGTTCATGTAATGTGAATGAATAAAAAAGAAACACAAATGTTATTGGAGAATTTTTACTTTTATGTGCCTGTCTTCAAAACTTGCCAGCCACACCTGGTGTGACGTCAGAATTTCCTGAAAGAATCAAGTTGGGTTTTGGGTGGAAATGCTTTCGGTTTGGTGAGCTCGCTTGCAAGAAACTGACTGAAGGAGGTCTGTTATTGCAAAGTAAAGTTCTCAAAACCCACTAGACTTTCTTATATCCGAGCTAACATCCTCAGTGGGACCAGAAATTGACGTTCTTAAAAGAGGGGTTTCTTATAAGCTAGATTCTTATATCCGAGCTTTCGTAAGTCATAATAAAGAACACCTTCGACGGGACCAAACTTTTTGCTTTCTTAGAAGGGCGATTCACTGAAAGCGAGCTTCTTATAAGCGGGTCCGACTGTACCAGTGCCGATTCCACTCTTCCCCCATCCTAAGTCCTTTGGATGAGACTCTAAACCAAGGTCACGCGTGCAAACACATGCACAACATCTTGCGCACACGCTAAAACCCGTTCTTTCTTGCGGAAGTGTAGGCCATTTTGTGGCATTGGGAACGGAGGACAAACATATAAAACCGCATGTACATGAGAACTGGATTAAAAAAAACAAAAAGAATGAGTGTTTACTCCGTTTTCTTCAAAATACAAGAATAAAAGAGCAAAATGATAGACATAGACTGACAGAGTCGTTGCAAGTTTGCTCTATAAATATTAGCGAAATGTCCACAATCATTGCTTTCCTTTTTAAAAAAAAATCTCTTTTTGTCATTACCCCAGCTGCAGTACAGCACAGCGATATCCTACGTCGTGAGTATCGCATCCCTGCCCGCATCCAGATCCAACGTTAAGTACAATATGATGTTCTCAGACACTCCTAGCCATATATCCACGATGGCTGCAGACAATGCATCAGCCCCAGAGGAGGACTCAGTCCTCTCCCACCCAGTGTACCTGATGAGCACTTACATCTGGATCTACGGATCCCCCCTCATTCTCCTCTTCGGTAATTTCGGAAACATCATGACAATCATCATCATGCTGAGAACGAAATCGGCGGAGGGAGTGATCGATGTGTACTTCATTGCTCTGGCCTGTGTGGACCTGGTCACGCTGAACGTCCTTCTCCTCTTCGACTGGGTGGGTATCTCCTTTGGCTACTACATTCACTACCAGAACTCCGCCATGTGCAAGTTTCACAACTGGACAGTAGGCTGCACCACCACCGCTGGGTGGATCTTGGTGTGTATCACCACTCACCGGGCTATCTCTGTAGTGTGGCCACATCGCGTTAACACACTGTGTACACGAAGACTGGTGATCGGTGTGATATGCGGAATGGCCGCGTCATCATCGCGCTGTACTCGCACTACCTGTACGGCTACCAGCTGCAGTACCACAGCGACACCGACACCTACCTGTGTCAGATGATGCAGGGAAGCTACACCGACTTCATCTACAACGTCTTCGCCTACATCGACCTGGTCTCTACTCCTTACTTCCCTTTCTCTGCATCTTCGTGGCCAACAGCGTCCTGGTCTGGAACCTCAAAGCCACGCTTCAGGACGTGCGTCAGAAGTTTGCCGAGAGCGAGGCCGTGGCGGCCAGAGAGAAGGCTGCCAATTCCGTCACCCGCACAGTCATGGTGGTGTCGGGAGCCTATCTGCTGCTCTCCTTGCCCATCGCCGTGTACTTTGTGTCCATGTTTCTCTCTGACCCCACGGCCAACATCTCAGCCGACGAGCACGCAGAGAACTACTTGATCCGAGCCATCACTTTCAACCTGCAGTTTTGCAACAGTGCTGTCAACTTTTACATCTACTGCCTTACAGGCGCAAGTTCCGAAAAGAGTTTTTGAAGTCGTCTGTTGCGGGAAGATGTAGTGTGGGGTTTTTTGGGGGTTGATTCTGTGTACTTGGTACCTATACCGATACTTTTGTTATCTCGTTAAAAGAGGGTTGGAATTTTTTGTGGTGAAAGCTGTATGATGAAAGAATAAACAGAAAAATCAATTTATTGCGAAAGTAATGCGATTCAGTCTTAAAATTATCACAACATACCACATAACGTGTACGCAGCAAGCAGCGACACACACACACACACAACAACACACACACACACAACACACACACTCACCACACACACAGATATAACATGTAATTTACATATACCAATATCTATAGTTCTAACTACTATCTATCTAATACAAATATGTGTGTATATATATATATATATATATATATATATATACTATATATATATAATATATATATATGCTAAACACAAAATGGTTATGACATACCATCAATAAGACTATGATATAATCATCAAGCTGCCTATATTACGTTTACTACACTAAAAAAAAAACCAACACACACAAATTTGCACTCAGTACAGACATACACAGATTTTTGTCTGTAATTTTAAGAAAAAAGCAGGCTTCTTCCCGGTTTTGAGCAAATAATGGGAGAGTTGCACCTGTGTGTTGTCAGGATTTCTGTGCATCATGATCTTCTATAGTGTCTGTTTTCCTCGTTGTAATTGCAGCAAGAACGCAAAGCACGAATAACCCAAACCGTATTAATTAACAAAGTATGTTTCACTTTAAGGGGCGGGATAGCTAAGTGGTCCGAGCACTCGCTTTCCTCAAGTTTAGTTAAGCAGCGTCGAGCGTGGTTACCTGTTGGATGGGTGACTGTTTGCGCGCCTTAGCTTCAGTACAGTTCCCCAGTTCACCCAGCTGTAAGTGGGTAGCTGCCCTCTTTAGGGTCCGGGAAGGTAAACAGCGAGGAGGAGAGGAGTGGGCGCCCCCCTTTAATATGCTGGTCCCTAGAGAATTTGAGGTCTCTGATGCCTTGCGTCCCTACGACCACTGAGGTTATGAGACACCTTTACATTTTCATGTTTCACTTTATCTATGTAAGTAAGTTTTCTTCATATTTATATGGTCCGATGGAATTATGACCATAATTATGAAGAGCTCCTAACTTGAGTGAAAAAGCGCAAGCTTTTCGGAAACATCATGACCATCATCGGAAATGGGCGCCTGGGCACGTCACACGAATATCTGAACTGGCCAAGACTGTCTCACAGGGAACAGTACAAGGAGAGGCAGACAGAGAAAACGATGGGAAGACAACATCAAAGAGTGGACAGACCTTGAGTGGAACGATTGCTACGGAAGGTGGAGGACCCTGGGGAGTGGAGGAATCTAGTTGCAAAATCTTCAGTGGTGCCCCGACGGTCTGCGGGACTACTGGATAGGTGAAAATGGTGAAGGTAAAAGTTTTCTAAATATAAAAAAGAAGAAGACCTAGCAACATGGGAATTAGACTTGTTCTTTCTATTTTCATCAAATCTGTGCGACAGAAGAATCATGCTAGATGCATTTGTCGTTGCGTTGTAGCTAAAAGTAAAGGTGTCCCATAACCCTTGTGGTCGTTGGCAAGCAAGGCATCAGAGACCTCAGCCTCTCTAGGGGTCAGCATATTGAGGGCAGCGCCCATCTCCTCTTCCTCGCTGCTTTACCTTCACTGTCCCGAAAGTGGACAGGTACCGCTTTACACCTGACTGAACTAGTGGACTGTACTAAAGCCAAGGAGCGCAAACGGTCACTCTTCCGCTAGGTAACCACGTTCAACGGTGCTTGACCCTAGCGTGGAGGGAGCGAGTGCTCTGACCACCGAGATATCGTTTTCTATATCATTGGGTTATTATGATGCCTTGTTGTTTAATGTTTCTATAATAAATCCTTTTGCTAACCAATAATTTAGCTCCCTATAAAGAGGAGTAGATACAAAATCCTATACTTCATAACAGGGCATATTATGTTATGAGCGGAAATCAACAGAAAGAAAACATGCACTCTAAACTTCACCAGCGGCCTGGTGTATTCATAAACTTGAGCCGTTCCTGAATTGTTTGTTAGCCGTGCTGCAGCGTGTACAGTGTATTTTGAACGGATGCCAGAGTTGTTAAAGTTTGAAATGTTTTGTGCGTTTATCTGTATACACTGATATTTGTGGTGATACAGTTCTAGCCATAATTAGAATTGTGTGGATCTATGTGTTGAAGTAAGCACCTGTTTAGAAAGCGAAAACTCCGGGTACAAAGCACGTGTTGGTTCAATAAACTTTTTGTGCCCGAAACTTTTCCCGCATCCACTAGACCGTGATTGGTAGTCTGGGTGCTAGTCTTTCGGATGAGACGATGAAGCGAGGTCTCATGTGCAACATACATTTAGTGCACTTGAAAGAACCCACGGCAACAAGAGAGTTATTCCTTTAAAATTCTGTAGAAAAAAACATTAATCTAATAGCGAAATAAACAATGCAGCAAGGACAAGAAAACGTGGCACTGCTATTGTGGCTATGCACTTTCTTCAGGAAGAGCAGCCCCAATTTTACGCAAAAAATCTCTTGTCATGACCTATTGTGGTATACAATACAACATAACAATTCAAAACAATACATACAATACAATGCAATGCAATGCATAAAAAAATGCAATACAATGCAACACAGTACACTACAATGCAATACAATACAATACAATGCACTGCACTGTACTGCAATGCAATACATACAATACAATACAATGCAACACAATACACTACAATGCAATACAGTACAATACCATACAATGCACTGCAACGCAATGCAGCACAATACAATACAACACAATCATACAAACAGATAAAAATTCATCCATCAATATGGCTTCATCTATTCATCCTGTGGCGAAAAGCTGCAATACCTGTTTGCAGGAGACAGCCTGGACACGTGAAAAGACATGGCACAATGGTGTGTGTACGAGAGAAACCTGATGTTACCAGAGTTTTTACGCACACACACTTCTGGCTTCTGTCGGTGCCAGACAGTATAAAAAAGACAAAAGTAAAAAGCATTAAAAGTATGAATTGATGTGATGAGTATTATGATTAATCAACGAACTATTGACTGCAGGTTCAATTGGTTTAAAAATGGTTAAACAATGTTTATTTGCTTTTTTGTTTTATTTTATACCCTTTATGTCACAGCAGATTTCTCTGCGTTAAATATAGTCTAGAAGTAATGTCTTTATTTATAAGAGGTATACAATAATACATAAAGACAAGATATATAATTTTTCGAATATCTGAGACGAAATCATGTGCTGAAAAACATTTGCTCTTGTTGCCATCACATGTGTCTGTTTGCTCTGCTCATTTCAGCATAGCTGTTTATTACAATGTGCGTATTGATACACCTCGTTTTGAAGCAATTAAAGGGAATCGAAATAGTACATAACATGCAATAATGATGACTTGATAAAGAGTTCAATTACATTTTAGTTTGTCCACTCATTAAAAGATGTGCGAACAAGATTTTTATCAAAATAGTGTTAAAGTTCTAAAGACTTTGTAGTATGAAATTTATTTCTTCAATTAACTTAGATCTTTCTCAATGTTGTAAAAAAATGAATGCCATCAGAAATAGCGTAGAAAGATGTTTAAAGAATTCGAAATACCTAACTGAAAAATTGCTTTAAACTATCCAGTTAAGTAACGTATAGAAAGTCAAGTCAAATCAAGTCAAAAACACTTTAATCATCCCATAGAGGGCAATTACAATACTGGCATGGGCATAACTACGAATAATAATCTCAAAAAGACAAAAGAAATCTACATTTTTTTTTCATATTGGTTTACACATTCCAAGATAACTTCAAAAATATACACACACAAAACACACAAACACAACAACACACACACAACACACACACACACACACACACACACACACACACACACACACACACACACACACACACACACACACACACACAACACACACACACAACCACACGAGTGCCTCTTCAAATGATATGAGGTTAAGGGGGAAAACATAAAAGGAAAGCCACTACCATGCAAACACAAGCACTCCCTCTCTATAGCATGAAGGCAGGAACACACAACCTCACCCACACTCATAAGCACACTCACTTCCACCCACTTACCCACACATACACTCACATGCACATACATGTACATGCTTACATCTAATGACGCACACACACATATATATTGACTGCACTCATGACAATGACAATCAGGGAAATATATCAGACAAAATTTGAAACTGTGTAGTCAGTGTTAATGTGAATTCAAAATTTGGAAATCAACTTGTTCAGCTCGTAGTTTTGCCTCCTAATGCTATACAAACATCCCCCATATCTCTGAAAGGATAACAGGACATAAAGAACTTGAACTTACATCTAATTTCAGGGAAATAGCTATTCCCTTAAACAAGCGCTAAGCACCTCAGTGGAACAAGGAAGTAGAAAGCTCCTTGGGTGACAAACTGGAAAGTTGTAGTTTCGAATCCCACATAATACATGATTTTTATTTTTACTCTGGCCGGCTCCTACACAGAGTAAATTTGCTATGGGCTCATTGGAGAGACTGGGACCACAAAGGTGAGATTCAGTTACTTTACAGACACTATTTCGAAAGTGTTGATCAAATTACCGAACACTGCAGGTACCTGTATCTCTCGGACCTGGTTGAAGCCGAAATAATGTTATAATAGGAAGCGCTGAGTACAGCCCTGTTGTCTCAAAGAATGCGTACTTTTATAGCAGCATCTTTACATCATCCTCGTCCCCATTGATCATCATGCAATAACAGAAAATTGTCTCTAATTCGGTGGAATTGGTTGCTCTGCTGTAGTTTCGTGTGAAGTCAGTTTTGGTTTCCCTATACACTGCTGTGGCTGTGGTGTGTTTGTGTTAGAGCTGTTGAAGTTGAAGGTTTATTGGAGATGGTTAGAGTCGAGGAGGGACGTTGTGGCTGCTACCTCAGGCTGGCGTCCCCACTCAGTCTGGCTCTGCGACTGAGCTAATACTGTCGTTAGTAGGGGGATCAGTAAGTGGTGTCCAGCGTATGCTAGCTCAGAACAGGCACCAGTGAACACCACCAAAACTGACCCAGCAGCAGCACAGGGCCTTCTTGCTGGTGGCCTCGCGGTGACCTGACATGGATGGGCTCCCTGTGGACTTTCAACCTCGACAATGTGACATGACGAATCTGGGTATGGCTGGTTAGAAAAGATTGAAAAGAACGGCGTGGGAACGGCAGGACAGGAATATCACGGAAGATAAAGCAGCAACAAAACCCACCTCAGGGGGGACCCAAACCCACACTGTGAACGACTATGAGGTCACAAGTACGACTTTTGATCCCCTGACTTTCCTCACCTAGCCTTCCAAAAGATAAAGCACAGACAGGTGTGTGTGTATATGTGTATATTGTGTGTGTGTGTGTGTTGTGTTATGCGTAGATGCGTGCGCGGGTGTGTGTGTACGTGTTGTGTGTGGACGCGCACGCACGTGGCTGTGTGTGTGTGTGTGTGTGTGTGTGTGTGTGTGTGTGTGTGTGTGTGTGTGTGTGTGTGTGTGTGTGTGTGTGTGTGTGTGTGTGGAGCATGTATGTCTACGTGCGTGCGTCTTTCAAGTACGTAGGCATGTGTGAAAAAGTAGAACACAGTGAAATTTTTAAAAATGGACTTAAGTTGTATCCATGAAGAACTGCTACCGTGCTTATGTTTCTTCCCTGTCTACAGCGGTGCCATCTTTACTTTAAAACCATGAAACATCATTGGTTGTCTTAGAACCCCCATGTGTGTCTGATGTGAGTGTTTCTACAGCCTGAAGTGAACTATCAACCCAGTATTGAGAGTCTTGTCCGTGGATTTACACAGGGAATCTCACACGATACATCGCTACTCTGATGGATAGATCTGATCAGAAGAAGACTGAGATACGCCAAGGAAATCACCCTTTCAGGAAAACTGTCCGTCATCATGCAGATGGTGAAGATACAGTGACATGCGTGTCTGATGACATCGTGATCCAATACACATGCAAATCAGACACTCGTTGAGAATGTGTGTACAGGTTTGTCAAACAGCAACACAAAAACATTTTCATTTAAAAGAGGAACGTGTCAAACTTCCCAGCTTGCGGAAAGGGAAGTAAATCTAGGAAACATTACACAGGAAGACCTTAGCACGTGCACGTGCACATTTTTCTCCTGGAGTCAACATCAGTTGTGACTCGACTCTCCCCAAAAGTCCTTCGGATGAGACTTTAAACCGAAGTCCCGTATGCAAACGCACAGAACATCTTGCGTGCACGTTAAATCCTGTTCCGCTTTTCGTAAGAGTAGGCCATCGTGTACCGGTGGGAACAGATGACATTTACAAACTGTATACACAGGGACTGGATGTAAAAAAAAAAAAGCACAAGAGTGCTTATTCCATTATCCTCGATGTAAAAGAATAAATCAAATCAAACAAATCAAATCTCTGTGGTTGTAGGTGTGGGTGTGGGTGTGAGGGAAGGATTTAGAACATAAACTTATAAACATTTTTTTCCCGCAAGAAAGAACAATGACACATTCTTAACCCCCTGTGAAGGGTTCAACAAACCAAAATACAGCCCCTCCCCCCTAACCCACCCCCTCCCTCCATTGTACATCCCACTGCTCACTTGTGAGTATTTCACAGAAAGACTCCACCATTATTTTAAGGAGACATCTTACGACCGCCGACGGAAGAACATCGAGACAAACTCCCTCCTGAATTTCTTGCCGGTCAGACAGTACAGGTAAAATTGACAGCTGCATTGCCGAACATCAGCATGAAGGTGACGGCTTGTATCAACTGACTCTCGGCATGCTCCATGACTGACATGTCTGCTGAAGGATCGAAAATGAACATGAAAATGTAGAACACCGCCACAGGCAAAGTCAACACGATGTAGGCCACAGACACCAGAATGACCGTCATGGTGACAGAATTGGTCGCCTTTACCCGCGCTAGAACTGATTCTTTCTCTGCGTAATTCTGATGCACTGTCTGAAGAGTTGCTCTGAGGTTCCAGACCAGGACACAGTTGGCCCCAACCATGCAGGCTGAAGGGAGGAGAGAGTAGAGGACCAGGTCTATGTAGGTGAAGACTTCACTGACAAAATCCATGTACCCCCCACTCTTCATTTGACACCTGTATCCACCGATAGTGTCTACATACTGAAGGTGGTACCCATAGAGGTAGTGACCGTAAATGAGAGCAAAAATGCCAGTGATCCCTAAAATCACACCGGTCACTAGTCGCCGCGTGCACAGTGCCCCAACACGATGAGGCCACACTACAGAGATAGCCCTGTGAAAGGTCAGACACACCAAAATCCACCCTCCGCTGGTCGTGCAGCCTACTGTCCAGTTGTGGATCTTGCAGATGACGTCGTTCTGGTCATAGATGTGGTAGCCGAACACTGTGCCGATCCAGTACCACAGCAGCATAATGTCCAGACTGACCAAATCCACACCAGCCAAGGCAACGAAGTAAATGTCAATCACCGCCTCGTCCGATTTAGCCTTGTTCATGATGAGGATGATCATGATGTTCCCGAAGTTTCCGAAAAGGAGGATGAGGGGTGGGACGATGTACCAGACGTAGTCTGTGACTGTGTACAAAAGGTGGGTGATGGCCGATTGGTTCTCTTCGTTCTGTGACTGTTCTATTGTTGATGATGAAGCGTTCCATATCTCCGTCATCATTGCTGACATTGCTGTGCTGAAACTAAAGTGAAGACTAAAATAAATATAAAAATATCTGTTGAAACAGAGGGTGTTTAAGCGTTAGCTCAGATAGTAATGAACAGATGATGTGTTCAATGTAAGCTATAACAGTGACTGATGTGTTTATGACTCACAAGCATACAGGCTGATGCGCACTCTGGTCATCTCAATATTCCTGTATGCTTGTGAGTCATGGACCCTCACAGCGTATCTGGAGAGGAGAATACAGGCCACAGAGATGAGACGCTTTCGCAGACTCCTTGGCATCTCTTACAAAGACCACATTAATAACGAGGAGGTGAGAATCAGAATCGGTCAAGCCATCGGGCCCTTTGAAGATCTCCTGACCATGGTCAAAAAACTCAAACTGAAGTGGTATGGGCACGTCGCAAGATCAACAGGGCTTGCCAAGACGATTCTGCAGGGAACTGTGCAAGGCAGGAGGAGAGGCAGGCAGAGAAAGAGATGGGAGGACAATATCCGAGAGTGGACTGGCCTTAGGCTGAGGGACACCCTGAGAAAGCTTGAGGACAGAGGGAAATTGAGAGAGCTGGTTGCAGAGGTCTTCTGGGGCGCCCCTACAGTCTAAATAGACTACGGGATAGAAGAAGAAGAAGAAGAATGTGTTCAATATAAGCTGTGACAGTAACTGATGATGTGTTCAATGTAAGTTATAACAGTCACTAATAATGTGTTCAATGTAAGTTATAACAGTGACTGATGATGTGTTCAATGCTCAACACTTCAAAAAGAGATTATAACACAGCACTGAATTTTTCAAGCAGTGTGTCATGGGCAATTGAACCTGGCAGAGTTCATCCCTCACCAAAGAATAGGGTGCATGCTGGGTATGTTCTCTTCATTCACCCCACCGTCTGTCTCGTAGATAAGGTTCAAAGTGAGAGAATGGTGTTCTGCGTGCATCTGTGTACAGTAATTAGGTGTACAATCTAAACTGACGGATATTGTGGGGAAGAAAATGTGTTCTTTCTTTTTCTTTTATTTCGTGGATAACGGAATAAGTGCTCGTGTACATTTTTTTTATATCCAGTCCTCGTGTGTACGCAGTTTTGTAAATGTCATCCGTTCCCACCTGCACACAATGGCCTACTTTTCCGGAGAGCGGAATGGGTTTTAACGTGTGTTCCAGATGTGCTGCGTGCGTTTGCACACGGGTACTCGATTTATAGTCTCATCCAAAGGACTTTCGGAGGGAGTGGAGTCAGCAAAGAGGTTAACTCCGAAGCAAAAATCCTCCTAAACGACATTCGAACCACGGTCAGCAGATCACGAGCGCATCACTCTGACCACCAGCCTATCCCGTTACATAGCAGTTTTAGCCACTGGAGAAAAAAGGTGTCCCAGACAGACATCTCGTTGGGTACCAAGATAAACACACTGAAATGTGGTCAGATTATGAGTGTTTTAAATTACGAATGTGTACAATACATGCTGAAAACAGTTACTACTACCATTTCTACAACAACAACAAAAACTACTACTACTACTACTACTACTACTACTACTACTACTACTACTGCTGCTGCTGCTGCGCTGCTGCTGCTGCTGCTGTTGCTGCTGCTGCTGCTGCTGCTGTGCTGCTGCTGCTGCTACTACTACTACTATACTACTACTACTGCTGCTGCTGCTGCTGCTGTGCTGCTGCTGCTGCTGCTACTACTACTATACTACTACTATTTCTACTGCTGCTGCTGCTGTGCTGCTGCTGCTACTACTACTACTATACTACTATACTACTACTACTACTAACATGCTGCTGCTGCTGCTGCTGCTGCTGCTGCTGCTTTTGCTGACTACTACTACTACTATTCTACTGCTGCTGCTGCTGCTGCTGCTGCTACTACTACTACTACTACACTACTACTACTAATACTAACTACTACTACTGCTGCTGCTGCTGCTGCTGCTGCTGCTGCTGCTCATGGTGCATACTATTTGTCACCCTCCCATATCAAAAGGCCCAGTGGTGGCCAATGACAATCAACTATTTACGAGTTAAAGCAATGTCTTTCTCTCTCTGTCTCTGTGTATTTGGTGGTCTAGAGGTAGCATGCTGTCTACAAAGCGAAAAGTTCGGGTCAAAGTGCGCAGTGGTTCGAATCCCGTTTGAACCCAAAACTTTTTCCCCATCGATTAGACCATGAGTGATGATCTAGGTACTAGTCTTTCGGATGAGGATAAACCGAGGTCTCGGGTGTTACACATAATTATTTAGCGCACGTAAAAGCACTCACAGCAACAAGAGAGTTGTCCCTGGCAAAATTCTGTAGAGAAAAAAGCCACTCTGATAGGGAGACAAATACAGTGCAGACAGGAAAAAAATGAAATATAATAATGGGTGGCGCTGCTCTTGTGGCGACGCGCTTTTCCGGAAGAGCACAACCCGAATTTCACGCAGAGAAATCTGCCCTGACTTAAAGTGGTGTAAAATGTAAAAATGTAATTAAAAAGTAAATCTCCCCTCTCCCCTCTTCTCTCTCTCTCTCTCTCTCTCTCTCTCTCTTCTCTCTCTCTCTCTCTCTCTCCATTGATATGTTTTTTCAGGAGTGGTCAGGTGTCATGAGAGAGAGTAATAGGTATGCAACATATAGATCTTTAAGACTGTTTTTGAAAAAGAATTGTATCTTCATAGTATTGATATTTATTGTTTCAGAGTTGCACTGTCACAGGCCAGAATGAATGTTCTTCCTTTAAATAATAATCTCAACAGATACAGCAACAACAATCAAGATAAAATATGTTCTTTGTGCAAAAACGTTATTGAAGATGAATACCATCTAATATATATTTGTCCATTATATACAGATTTACGAACCAGTTACCTGAAAGATCTTCTTCATGTGCCTATGCCTTTTCTTCTTCAGGCACGTAGTAGATGTCGTTCAGTGCAGCTAGCAAAATTTTTATTCCGTGCTATTCGAAGAAGACAGACAGTGGCGGAACTTATGTAAAGTAAGTAGATCTAGATCTAATAGTGAAAAAGATGCGTTGTATCAAGTGTGTACCGTTGCTTTATGATGAGACTTTGAACAGATTCGTTATATGCACATACATCCACTCCCCCATCTCCCACTTCGTTTTGAATTGTGGCCCAAGGCTGATGTTCAATAAAAACATTTTCATTTCATTTCATTTCATTTCATTCTCTCTCTCTCTCTCTCTTCTCTCCTCTCTCCTCTTCTCTCTCCCTCCTCTCTCTCTCTCTCTCTCTCTCTCTCTCTCTCATCTCTTCCTCTCTCTCTCTCTCTCCTCCGCTCTTCTCTCTCAAAAAATTTTTTCATCCTCTGCACTTGGGTGATCCTCCCACGCTTTGTTTCAAATCTTTTTTATGACCTGTTATCTTACGACATGTTTTATGATAACAGCAAAAGAAAAAAAAATTAATTATATATTATTTATTTTATTTCCTTATATCAGGATAAGGGGGCGGGATAGCTAAGTGGTTAGAGCGCTCGCTTTCCTCCAGTCAAGTTAAGCAGCGTCGAGCGTGGTTACCAATTGGATGGGTGACCGTTTGCGTGCCTTGGCTTCAGTACAATCCCCCTTGTTCACCCAGCTGTAAATGTATATCTGCCCTTTTTAGGGTCAGGGAAGGTAAAGCAGCGACGGAGAGGAGATGGGCGTCGCCCTCAACATGCTGGACTCTAGAGAAGCTGAGGTCTCTGATGCCTGACTCCCCTACGACTGCCCAGGTTATGGGACACCTTTACCTTTATGTGCTTTTCTACATCCAGTTCCTGTGTGTATGCGGTTTTGTAAATTTGCCATCTGTTCCCACCGGCACACAATGGCCTACTTTTTCAAAAAAGCGAAACAGGATTTAACGTGTGCGCAAGATGATCTGCATGCGTTCACACACAGGGCATCGGTTTATAGTGTCATCCGAAGGACTTTTGGGGAGAGTGGAGTCTGCACTGATGTTAACCTCAACGGAAAAACTTGAACGGGATTTCAACCGGGGGTCATTAGATTGCGAGCGCAATGTTCTAACCATTAATTTTAGACTATTTTGTCCCCGTCTTTTGTGCCAGTAACCATTCGAATTCTAAAGTCATAATAACTCTGACTACCTAGTTTTTACACTTCTCTGAATTACTTGCCTGACCGTCATTCTTATGAGTGTAGTAAATATAATGTTATATACGCGTATGGATGTGAGTGTGTATATATTATAGTATGTATGTATGTATGTATGTATGTATGTATGTATGTATGTATGTATGTATGTATGTATGTATGTAGTATGTACGTTGTGTGTGTGTGTATGTATGTACGTATGTACGTATGTTGTATGTATGTATGTATGTATGTATGTATGTATGTATGTATGTATGTATGTATGTATGTATGTATGTTTTATTCATTGGTGTGTGTGTGTTGTGTTAGTGTGTGTGTGTGTTTGTGCGTGTGAGTGAGTGAGTGAATGCACGCGTGTGTGCGTGTTTGTACGTGTGTGCGTGCTTGCGTAAATAATAAGTTTATATGTGTTTTTAGTCAATGGACTTATTAACATTGTATTCCTATGTATGAGCGTGTGTTTGTGTGTGTGATATTTTTCTTTGATGTTATCTTCAAATATTTAAAACACTATGAAATACGCGCGTGCGTGCGTGTGTGCATGTTTACGTGGGTGTTTGTATGTGTGTGTATGTGTGTGTTTGTGTGTGTGTGAGCGTGTACGTGTGTGTATGTGTGAAATTTTTTTTAATGTTATTTGAATATTTAAAAACACTATGACAATGTAGCTTTCTTGTGTCTTTCGAGATTATGGTTCGTGTCAATATCAAAGTGCCTGTGAGCATTGTAATTGCCCTTTATGGGATGATTAAAAGTTTTGTGACTTGACTTCACTTCACTTGACGTTCTCTCTGCTTTTGTTTCTGTCTGTCTGTCAATCCATGTCACTGTCTCTATGTCTTTGTGTCTAGGTCTCTGTCTTTCTGCCCCTGTCTCTCTTTGTCTGTGTTCTCTCTCTCTCTCTCTCTCTCTCTCTCTCTCTCTCTCTCTCTCTCTCTCTCTCTCTCTCTCTCTCTCTCTCTCTCTCTCTCCCTCTCTCCTCTTCTCGTCTTCTCTCTCTCTCTCTCTCTCTCTCTCTCTCTCTCATCTCTCCTCTGCTCTCTCTGTCTGTCTTGTCTGTCTGTCTGTCTGTCTGTCTGTCTGTCTGTCTGTGTCTGTCTGTCTGTCTCTGTCTGTCTCTCTCTCTCTCTCTCTCTCTCTCTCTCTCTCTCTCTCTCTCTCTCTCCTCTCTCTCTCTCTCTCTCTCCCCTCTCTCTCTCTCTCTCTAGCGTGTCTCCTTTCTATATCAATCCATCTGATTTACTTAATCATAATCAGTGTATCTGATTTGACACTTCTCTTTGGATCATTTGGGGATGATATTTTTATTGCATACATATCTCTTTTGTGTGTGATCTTCAATTTAATGTATATTCACATTAAGTGATTTCAGACAAAATAAAACAACAAAATACACATGAACACGAAAAATTGAACAATAGCTGAAACCTATGCCAGATAACAAAGTTAAAATGTATAACTAACTTTAACAAACAATAAATACTGAATTATCGGACTTCTCATAGCGTTAACACAATGTCCAACAATTGGATGGTTCAAACAACAACTGATCCAGTGATTGATTAGGCACAACAGGTAAATATGGTTTTAGATATCCACAAAGAATATTACTATTCGTTATCTTATCACCACATATACAGCTTACATCCTTTGAGTTTTTCGTCTTGAAGGTATTTAGTTTAAATCTGTGCATGACGGATAACACATTTCTGCGATTGTCTTTTGTTTGTGTTTGGCTGTATATGACAACGTTCTGGCGGCTCCTACGACAGCACTGGAACCATGCGTATCGCCTCAACCTTTCCAATGGACCATTCCAGCAGCGTGAAGAGAGAGAGAGAAATGAGGGGGGGGGGGGGGGGGGTCTGCTGCATGAGTAACAGCTTGCCCTCAATACTTTCTTACTCAGGCATTATGCTCTAGAGCCTAGAGCGCCACTCCATAGTCTTCTGAGACTAACAGATCCCTACTGATCTTCTGTTTATATATTTACAATCAATGTATCTGTTTTAACTGTACTTATCGGGAGAGTTTGGGATCATGTGTTTGTTGAATACAGATTTATCTCATTTATTTAAACCATAGGTTGAACTTTTGTGGCTATTGTTAATTTTTTTTTTTTTTTTGGGGGGGGGAAGTTGCTGTTATTTTAGGGGGGGTTGTTTATTTTTGTTTGATATGATTTGATAGCCTTAATCAGGGCAAGGGCCGGCTGAAAAATGTTGGTAAATGCTTATCTGTAGCACGTAAAAAAGATAAGTAATTCATTCATTCATTCATTCATTCATTCATTCATTCATTCATTCATATCATCCATTCATTCATTCATTCATTCATATCATTCTCTCTGTCGCTCTCATTATTTAATTGATTAATAAATTAATTCATTCATTGATTTATTCATTCTCTCACTCATTGTCTCTCTTCTCTTTCTCTTTCTTCTCTTTCTCACTTCAACTTGACTCACCCCAGTGACAGAGGTACTGCTAGACTGGCCGCCAATCTGAGGTCAGTGTGGTATGACAGTGGACAAGGCATCCCCAGAAGCAACAACGAGACCAACACAGGTAGAACCAGCCAAACTTCTCTGGAACTGAGGGATAGAAGACAGCCCCACCAGGATTACTTCCAGGACAACAATGCACGGAACTACAGACAACCCCAACGCTTTCTTCCATCAGCTGAGGGCTACAACTCCTTCGAGAACTGGCGCAGTCAACGGCAATCAAGTGACAATGCTCGCTATCAACTGGGAATCAATTCGAACCCTGGAAATCATCAAGAATACTCAAATTTTCAAAGTGGTGACTCTTTTGAGTCCAACATTCAAAGACTAACTGCTCACACTGGTCCTGCACCATGCCCTCCCCCATCTTCTCTTCATCATTATCCACCCTTCCATCCAAGGACAGGAAACGATGTAACTCCCATTCTCTCTTCTCATTCGTCTTTTGAAACTCCTAATTTTTTTCCAAGTCGTAGAGACCCTAGAATCACATTCCCAGACCCTTATCTAATGTTTCCTCATTTTCCCCCTCCTTTACATCCCCGTTCAGAGTTAACAAATTCAACGCAGTTTAATAATTTTCCAAATTATCGCTCTCCCTTCAGAGACTACATACTCCCCTATGCCTGGACCCCTCTTTCCATGGCTTCCAATCATATTCCACACACATATCCAGCATAAATAGTATATTATGTTGTGACCGGGATTTCGGGGAGGGGTTGTTTGTTTGTTTGGCTTTTTTGTGGGGAGGGAGAGGGTCTACCACTGGGGTGGCTGCTGTCTCAATTTTGGATTGCTGAATAAGTAATGCAGTTTGGCTGTTATGGCTTCTAATACTCCGTGGGCTGTGCGATATTTAAATTTGGATTTGAAATATTGTCATTTTCTTTTTTTTTCTCTTGCATATGTGTATATGCACTGTTTAACTGCTTTATGACAGAGCTTCTTCAGAGTTAAAGCTGCAAGAGGACTGTTTACCTGTTGTTTAAATTCGAGTCATTTTTGTAATCTGGTCTGTTCCAGATTTTCTAGTTCCCTTTGGGGATTTTGTTTGCTATTTGCATTTTGCGAGTGGGTTTTCAAAATTCATTAATTTCATTTCTTACTTTTGAGCTGTTCCCTAGCCCCTACCCCCTTTAGGTATCCTTTTTTGAGTAATTGTTAGCTACCTGCTTATTTAATCACAATTTGCTAGTCATTTAATTGTGTACATAAGTGTAACAGAGCGCTGATATTTGATCTGCCACGACTCTGTACAACTTCTCGGCGACGACAGCACGGTCAGACAGTGGGAATGTGGCCTCTAAAAAGAGGCTGCATAAATACTACATTTTACCACTATGGGCAAAGTGCATGCAGAGGTCGGCTTTCGACCACCCCCAACGATTCAGAACGTCGCACAATTCACAGGTGTGGATCCAAACGTTACACCCACGATGCTGCGATTGGCAGTTCCGATCGCAAGGGAAGCAATCTAATTACCGCCCTGCCACATAAGTATAAGTGCTTATAAGTCTTTCACTTTTGAAGACATTTGTGTATAGTTTTTTTGTCCTGTTATATTTGCTGAATCTAATATCAGACTGCTTAGTGTGTTATCTATTCATATTGCAGCCTTTGAATCTCATCGGCAATTTTGTAGTTTCGTTTTTGCTTTGTTGTTTTTTGTGTGGGCATTGCTAGTTGTCGTTTTGGGTTCCCTCCCCTCTTAACTTATTGGTTAGATTCACATTTTATACAACTGTACTCTCCATACTCTACACTTTAACATTATTCAAGTATCTTGCATTTGATAATCAGGGTATCTCTCCACCGTTTTGGGTTTTGCCTTATTGCTTTGTACTCTTACATAACTTTCATTGTTGTTAACTTTTCTATTATGTCAAGAACAATCAGCCCCTGGCTATCTAAAGGTGGTCTACGCATTGGACATTTGAACATTAATCATGCAGTAAACAAAGTAACAGAATTTTCATCAATTTTATCAAATACAGGAAAAAACTTTCACTTATTTAGCTTTTCAGAAACGCATTTAACTTCTCACATTTCTGATAATGATATTTCAATACCAGGTTATAAAGTAATTCGCAGAGACCCTACACATTTTCGTGAAACCGGTTTAGTCATTTATATCCATCAGTCGATACAGTTTAAACGCATTTACAACTTAGAAAATCATAGTGTGGAAACAATATGGATAGAAGTTAAAATCAAACATTCCAAGCCAATTTTCGTATGTTTTCTTTATAGAAATCCTGCAGAGACTTCAGAGTGGTTCGAAAAGTATTGTTCTATGATGGATGACATTAATGAAGATTCTAAAGATATTCTATTGTTAGGTGACTTTAACATTGATTTATTAAAAACGAATAACAGATGGACACAGACATATGAGTCTTTTAATTTAAAACAATTAATAGAATCACCAACACGTGTTACTAAAAACTCTAAGACTCTAATTGACCACATATATGTTAATAATCAGAATTCCATCACTGAAATAAATGTTTCGATATTTGGTTGTAGTGATCACTTCCCCATCTGTGTTACGTGGTGTAAAAAAGGGTTAAAATTTCCGAACATTAATCACAAAATTATCACTTACAGGAATTTTTCTAACTTCGATTATGCTGAATTTCTTCCGGATCTATTAAACTCGCCTTTAAACGATGTATATCAGTGCACTGACCCTAATCAGTGCATAGAAATATGGTACAACATATTTTACATTATTTATAATAAACACACACCACTTCAGACCACAAGAGTCAGCTACCAATCTAAACCTCCATGGCTGACAAAAGAAATACAAAAACAAATATACCAAAGAGATTATCTTTTGAAAAAAGGAAGCCATCAAGAATATAAAAAGCAAAGAAATTTTGTAACCTTCCTCCTACGTGCTGAAAAAAATAAATACTTTGAAGACCTAATCAGTAAAAAGAAAGACAGTAAGTCAGTATGGAAAGCTGTCAACCTACTTTCCAATAAGAACTGTAATAAAGCAACAAACGTTTTAGATGATATCTCTGCTGATGACTTAAACCTTCATTTTGCAACTATTTCAGATAGAATAATAACTAATGATAAATCAAAAACTAATAACTTAAAAGTTTCAGAAGCCTTTTGCAGCAACAAAAACATTAATTCCGAACTAAGAATTCCATGTATTAGCGTACACGAAGTATTTACCGCTTTGAAAAGTTTGAAGCAGACGGCAACTTGTGGCTTAGATGGTTTGAACGGCAAAATTCTTAAATTAGCTGCACCAGTTATAGCAGAGACTCTCACTTACATCTATAATCTTTGCATAAACAAAAATACCTTTCCAAATGTGTTCAAACACAGTAAAATTATTCCTTTGTATAAATCAGGAGATCGAACCGATCCCCCTAATTACAGACCCATCTCAATTCTATCTATACTTTCTAAACCATTAGAAAAACACATCAATAAATGCCTACTTAATCATTTAAATGAAAATAGCCTTATACACCCCAATCAGTCTGGGTTCAGAGCAAATCATTCATGCCACACTGCCCTTGTTAAACTTATAGACAGATGGTTAGTTAATGTAAATAAAAAAGAATTTACATGAGTTCTATTTATAGATTTTGCAAAGGCCTTTGATGTTATTGACCACAATCTGCTAATAAGGAAACTTGTATATTATAAACTATCTTCTGATGCCTTAAAGCTTTTATCTTCCTTCCTTTCTAACAGACAACAACAAGTTTATGTTAACAAAAAATTTTCAACTTTTCTACCAAATGAATTTGGTGTACCACACAAGGTTCTATTCTAGGTCCCGCATTATTTTCGGTTTACATTAATGATCTCCCTTTATTTACAAAAGCTTCCTGTGACTTATTTGCAGATGACACCACTATTGACACTAACCATGTTAACTCGTGTCAAGTCTTTCGCAACTTGCAAGAAGATATTAATGTGCTTCTGGAATGGACTCATATAAACCATATGGCTCTTCATCCAAAGAAAACCAAATTTATGCTTGTATCTACAAGACAGAAACGACAGAACCTTAATATCGATCTACCATCCCTCTATATTGGCAATGAAAAATGTTGAAGAAGTCTCAAATCACAAAATTTTAGGGATAACCATTGATAACAACCTACTATGGTCTGTCCACATCCAAAAACTGTCTAAAACCATTGCCTCAAAGGTATACCAACTCGGTAAGATAAAAAATTTCCTAACTCTGCACGCCAGAAAAATATTCTTTTATTCTTACATTCAAACTTCTATTGATTATGCATCTACATTGTGGGATATGGCCAGCAACAATCTGCTTAAATTAATAGGGAGAGTGCATAAACGCGCCATAAAGCTTATCATAAACAAAACATCTTCTTTAACAGTAGCTGACCATTCAGAGAATAATATTCTTCCCCTTCAATCCAAGCTTCTTTTCAACAAAGGAGTTTTGATGCATAAGATCTTGCATGGAAACGCCCCATCCTTATTACAAAGCATTTTTACAGTAAATAATTTTCGACACTCTCATTTGATCAATCTACCTCTGCCTAAGATTATCCTATTTAAATCAAGCCTGGCATATTCTGGGGGATGGCTGTGGAATAGGCTTCCATCCCAATTAAAAAATGAAACTAATCTGAAAAAATTAAAAACAATGTATCATAATCTTTTGATGAAACAATGTGATATAACATATCTCCTTCCCAAGATGTATTAGTACAACATGTATATCCTGTTCCCCTTACTTCTTTGTCTTCTTCCTCTTCTTCTTCTTCTGCTTCTGCTGCTTCTTCTTCTCTTCTTCTTCTTCTTCTTCTTCTTCTTCTTCTTCTCTCTCTCTCTCTCCTCTCTCTCTCTCTCTCTCTCTCTCCTCTCTCTCTCTCTCTCCTCTCTCTCTCTCTCTCTCTCTCTCTCTCTCTCTCTCTCTCTCTCTCTCTCTCTTTGCATCTATTGTTATCCATGTTTGTGTGTGTTCATTTGTATCAATTGCTTTGTTTTTCCTTTTTTTTTCTGAGGGCTGGATGAAAAAAAGTCTTGTGACTTAATCTACTACCCTCGTAAAATAAAATTGCGTTTGCGTTTTCGTTTGCGTTTCTCTCTCTCTGTGTCTCTGTGTCTCTGTGTCTCTCTCTCTCACTCTCTCTCTCATTCTTCTCTCTCTCTCTCTCTCTCTCTCTCTCTCTCTCTCTCTCTCTCTCTCTCTCTCTCTCTCTCTCTCTCTCTCTCTCTCTCTCTCTCTCTCTCTGTGAATAGAAAGCTTTTGCTAATACATTTTTATTGCTTGTTTTATCTATAGTCACTCTGTAAATTAAGGTTGTTAATTGGTTCACTTATCCATAAGCTGATGCTTAATTACCACGTGATAAAAAAATTACTGTGGCATTTTTAATTTTCAGTACCAGATACGTCAGTGAGAGAGAGAGAGAGAGAGAGAGAGAGAGAGAGAGAGAGAGAGAGGAGAGAGAGAGAGAGAGAGAGAGAAGAGAGAGAGAGAGAGAGAGAGAGAGAGAGAGAGAGTCCCATTGTGAATTGAATTGTATTATATCTATTGTATTTCATTGTATTGTAATCTAGTGTAATGTCTTGTATACCACTTTAAGCCTTGGCAGATTTTTCTGCGTGAAATTCGGGTTGCTCTACCGGCCGGGGAGAGCGCGTTCCCTCAAGAGTAGCGTCACCCATTATTTGTTGGGTTTTTTTTTCATTTTACCTGTCTGCATGTATATGTGTTGTCCTATGAGAGGGGCTTGTTCTACAGGAATTTTGCCAGCGACGACTCTCTTATTACCGTGTTACTTCCATGCAGATCTGCCCGAATTAGTTATCTGAATATTTTTTTTAATATTTATCATAGAAAGAAATCTTACATCTGTAAGTGGTATGCAATGTCATAATCTCAACTCATTGCAATGCAATACTATGTTCAATACTATGCAACACAATGCAAAAAAAAGAAGATTATTTAATTCAACGCAATGCAACACAACATAATTTTAAGCAGTACAATACAGTATACTTTAAGCACAAACACAAAAAGGACACTTTCATACATTTAGCATTATTGGTATCTATTTTATTCATTCATTTATTTTGAGGATAATGGAGAAAAAAAAACACTCGTGTGCTATTTTTTACATCCAGTCTCCTCCATGTATGTAGTTTTATACATTTTGTTGTGGGGATAGTTGCCCTGTACATAGCGCTGTGTACACTACTAGCCATAGATGTGCTTGTAGTGGTGTCAGACTGGCCAGCAGATGTCTGAAACCTGGCTCATCCATGACTGGTATATCACATCCAAACCTTCTGGAAAGTCTGTGCCAGGATTTCCCTCTTTTCTATCCCTCTCTTTTGTTTCGCCTTGTTCCTTTTCTTCCTGTCAACTCTTTTTTGTCTATTTTCTGCCTTCTTGGTCCTTTCTCCTGCGCTTCTTTTGTAGAAAGACTTAAAATAGATAACAATTCTCTCCACACTGAAGTCAGATGCGCTGGACCTGACTTGTCGGACACCTAACAAGCAGCGCAACGCATTTTCAGTTATAATGACAGACAACAATGAGTTGTTATATGAGAGTTCGACGTAGAAGAAGAAGATCCAGGACTTGTATTGCCTTTCCTCAGACTTGTACAGGCTTGTTTCTTTGATGTCTTGTATTGTCTCCACAAGTCTGCACAAGTCTGTAGGAAGGAAATGCAAGGCATCAGAGGACCATGTCTATACTGCAAGTCTATGGAAAGGCAGTGCAAGACATGAAAGAAATCAGTCTTCACTGCCTTCCCATATGCTTGTAGCATAGGCTTGGTCCTTTTTGATACTAGTTCTGCTTTCGCATAGACTTGTGCAGGCTTGTGTCTTTGATGTCTTGTACTGCCTTCGCATAGACTTGTGCGGGCTTCTTTCTTTGAATGTACTTGTACTGCCATTCTATAGACGTGTGGTATACATTTGGTCCTTTTTAATGTTTTGCAATTTCCTTCCCATAGACTTGTGCAGACATCATAGTTCTTTGATGTCTTGTGTTATTGTCGTTGTTGTTGTTGTTGTTGTTGTTGCTTTCCCATGTATGCCATATTATATGGGGACGGGATAGCTCAGTGGAAATTAAGATATCAGTTGTACTTTGTTCTGTGACAATGTTTCCTTTGTTGACATAGTTTAGCTATGCTCGTATTGCTGATGGGTTTCTCGTCTTTTTAGATGATACAGTATTCTTCTTTGTATTTGATCTTTTGAGTCTCTGCTCAGATGTCCACAGAATAATTGTCCCCTACGTCCAACTCTCTGAGGTTTAAATTGGTACTGACATTGGTACTGACATTGGTACTGACATTGGTACTGACATTGGTACTGACATTGGTTCTGACATTGGTACTGACATTGGTACTGACATTGGTACTGACATTGGTACTGACATTGGTATTGACATTGGTTCTGACATTGGTACTGACATTGGTACTGACATTGGTACCACTGACATTGGTACTGACATTGGTATTGACATTGGTACAGACATTGGTACTAACATTGGTACCACTGACATTGGTGCTGACATTGGTACCACTGACATTGGTACCACTGACATTGGTGCTGACATTGGTACTGACAGTCTTCTGAAAGTCCCTCGGATGAGACAGAAAGACGAGTTCCAAATGCACAGCTGTGGTAAATACGTGAACGCTCTCTCTCTGTTAAATGGAAAAGGATGACACGAACATACCCAGCATGCATAGTGCTACCAAGTGAGAGATGGGCATCACCAGGCTCAATGTGCCCAGGACACGCTGTACTGCCCGGGGACTCTGTGTGCAAGGCCCCTTGGACTGACTCTCTGAAGAGTTAATTAAGGGAGATGTCAGTCAATCAGTCAAATTAGTCAAAATGTGTGTGTGTATGTGTGTGTGTGTGTGTCTGTGTGCGTATCTGTGTGTATGTGTGTCTGTATGTGTGTGTGAGTGTGTGTCTGTGTGTGTGAGCATGTGTAAGAGAGAGAGAGAGTCTTGACAACCAAGGGATTTGTGGTCCCCCAACACATACATATTGCAGTGACATCACATGACACAAATTGTCTGACATGATTTTTTACCTTCAGTGCAGATTTAGTCAGATGTGTAATTGCATATCCTGTGCAAGGAGCGAGATCCGACACAATGAAGTCGGTAAGAAGATTATTTTACTTGCACCTTTTGTTAAGAATAAAGTTGTGACTGGATAAACTATCTATTTATTAGCCCTGATATGGCCTCTGTGGTTGGTGGGGGTATAAACAGCAAAGTTGGATCTGTTTATTGTATGATAAGTTGCCGGGTTTTTTTGTTTGCTGGTTGTTGGTTGGTTGGTTGGTTGGCTGGTTGGTTGGTTGGTTGGTTGGTTGGTTGGTTGGTTGATTGGTTGGGTTGTTGTTGTTGTTTTTTGGGGGGTATTTTTTTGATGTTGCTGTCTAGTCGTCTGTGACTTTCCAGTCTTGCTGCTCCCACACCTCCAATGTAGGTCATGACAATCGTCAAAACTAGAAGTTCGAAGGGAACTTTCTAGCGGGAGACTGCACTGACCGGAAGTCCCCCATCTCCAAAAGGTGCTGTTTTGCTGCTATGTTGTTGTTTTTTTTTATTCTTTTATATCGAGGATAATGGGATAAGCAATCATGTGCTTTTTTTCACCCAGTCCCCGTGTGTATGCAGTTTTGTAAATGTCATCTGTTCCCACCGGCACACGATGGCCTACTCTTACGAAAAGCGGAACAGGATTTAACGTGTGCGCAAGATGTTCTGCGTGCGTTCGCACACGGGGCCTCGGTTTTTAGTCTCATCCGAAAGACTTTTGGGGGGAGTAGAGTCAGCACTGATGTTAACTCCAGGGAAAAATCCCCTTGACCGGGAATCGAACCCGGGTCGTCAAATTGCGAGCGCAATGTTCTGACCACTAGGCTATCCCGTCCCCTTGGTAGTGTAGTAGTGCTCAACAGTGCCTGTTCCGGGTCAGCATACGCAGGACACCATCTACTATTTCTTCTCTGTAACGCCTAGACATCAACCACTGTGCGAAAATGCGTTGCTCTGTCGTTAAGCGTCTGACAGGTCAGGCCTAGGCCTAGCCGGGCCTCATTTGTCAGGTGCTTAAAGGCAGCGCGATATTTTTTTTTTTTTGCTCATCTGATCAATGATAATAGTTGCCGTCTGAGTCTTCGATGAAGATAAATACTAGGTGAGACGTTGACTTTGGTTGATGTTATCACAGCTTCTCCACTAAAGATCTTTCATCCTGATATAGTAGACACTAAAAGAATAGAATATTTTCTAATAGCACAACATTTTGAAAACTGCTTTTTTTGTTTGTTGTTTGTTGGATTGATTGATTATTTTTCGGGTTATTTTTTGTTTTTACAAAAAGGCGTACTTTTTAATATTTTTGTATCTCTGTTGTTTAGCTGTCGATTAAAACACCCTCACCAGAGAACTAGAGCTAGCAAGACTAATGCCAAAAAAGGACTGAAGGAATGTGGTACTAAATGGGTGAGTCCATGAGGGGGGGTGCGTGTGTGTGCTTGTGTGTGTGTGTGTTATGTGTGTGTGTGTGTGTGTGCGTGCGCATGCGCGCTAGACAAACACGCGTGCTCTCGAGCGCGCTTACACACACACACACACACAACACACACACACACACACACACACACACACACACACACACACACACACACACACACACACAAAACACACACAAAACACACACATAACACACACATCGGCCTGTCATGGTTTTACTTGGCATATTGGGTTTGAACCAACCATAAACTGAACCCAAGACGTCAGGCAGGGGGTGGTTTTTTGCACTGGTGGACACGGTTTTGCACTGCATACCAGACGCCAAGGTCATATGGTTCTGCAATGCAAACCAGGTGTCAGCAGGACAGCATGCCATCTATCTATCCCCTGTGGTGTCAGTGAAGTTGTCATGCATTATCAGCTGTGAGACTAGCACACTCTGGTGGTTGTTTGGGGTTTTGTTGTTGTTGTCGTTTGGGGTGGGGGTGGGGGGGGTTAGGGCACACCTCTCGTTTCCCTCAATTTCAGCTGCTTTCTGCTGCTTTCCATTCCATCGCAGTTAGTGCTAAGTATAGCCAAAAAATGACAGCACTTGAACTTGGTGTAAGGACGGGGCTCATTTTGGCACAGGACCCACTGGACACTTTACTGAATTATGCTGGATTTGTGCGCTGTGGCCTGGGGGTGGGGGGGGAGGAGAGGGGGAAGAGGGGGGCTGCTTATTGTTTGGTTGGTTGGTTGGTTGGAATGTTGGGTTTTTTTTAAATGTTCTTTCTTTCTTGTTTTTGGTTTGTTTTGTGTTTGGTGTGTTTGTTTTCTCGTTGCTTATTGATTTTTGTGTGTTTGTTTTGTTTTTGTTGTTTTCTTGTTGTTGTTTTGTTTGTTTTTTTTTGTTTGTTTTTTTTTTGGGGGGGGGTCATTTCTTGGCTAGAGTTCAGAAGTTCACCAGCAGTGAGATTTTGCTTAAGCGACCGTTTGCCTGCCAATAAGTTGGCTACATTACGACCTTCGAGGACAATAAAATTGAAACTCTTGCACACCATAATCGTGTTTAAACATTATTTCTCAACACGATTCTGATGTGGTGGAGTTTCGATTTTATTGTTGATAATTTGAACTCCCGTGTCTACCCGTAGACAATAAGTCTGCTCTTCCAAAAGATTCAACGGATAACATGTGTGCGAGATGTTCTGTGTGCATTCATACACTAGACATCGGCTACCAGTCTCATGCAAAGGACATTTTGAGGAAGTGGAGTTGGTATGATCCTAACTCCACAGGGGGAAAATCCCCTCAAATGGGAGACTCGGTGGTGGTTTGAACACGGGGTCACATCTCGAGCTATACGCTCTAACCACTGGGCTAACCCCCCCCCCCCCCCCCCCCCCCCCACTTCCCCCTACATGACTTTTTTTTTCTTTCTCTCAAATCAATAGTGTGACCAAAAAGGTCTTTCTGTGACACTTTCATTGTACGAGTTTTTTCCCAGATATAAATGGGACAGGAGTCTTTAGTGTATTATAGCAAAGTGCCAAAACCAACAATAAAACATTGTTATGTTTTGAAATATTATTTCATCAGTAATTACCTCCTGGCATAATGATCTATAATTTCTATTCCACAGGAAATTTTACATTTTTGAATTGCATCTACATCACTTTAAGTCACGGCAGATTTCTCTGTGTGCATTTTAGCTGCTCTCCCCGGGATGAGTGCGTCGCAGCGCCACCTTTTTTTTTTGCTGTCTGCAACTGTATTTTGTTTCCCTATCAGAGAGACCTTTTCTAAAGACATTTGCCAGAGCCAACTCTCTTGTTGCCGTAGGTTCTTTTTCGAGCGCTAAACCGTTTTGTGTAACACAAAGGACCTCAGTTTATCGTCTCATCCGAAAGACTAGCACCCAGACCACCATTCATGGTCTAATGAATGGGGAAAAGTTTTGGGCTCAAATGGGGATCAAACCACCGCACACTTCCGACCCGGACTTTTTGCTTTCTAGGCAATCGCCTTACCTCTAGACCATCGATTAGCTGGTTTCTTTCCAACATTTTCCCCCGCTCCTGGACTAGAACTTCGAGGATTCAAAGTTGATAGATTTTGCGTATGTGGCCGTTTTTACCTGCCATTAAGGTAGCTGCATTACAGCTTTGGGAATCTATCTAATCTAAAATGTAGAGTCTTCTCGTATGGTTTTGCACAATTAAGAACTAAACCCGATGTGTAGTGCCATGTAGAAACTTTCAAACACAAAATGTATACCCAGGAAGATTTTTCAACCAAATGAGACGCTCATTAGAGAACGTTAACACCTAGAATTTGGAATAGATACTGGGAGATGTATCCCACGAACATTAGCGTTGTTGTGATTAGGCTTCTATTGACGATCCAGCGGAGATTTCTGATTTAGGGACTGTGGGAAGGAGGTGTACTGTCCAGAGGAAGCAGACAGGCCATGTACATTGAGGTAGCCGCATTCCGACTCGTGGGACTTCTGGTGAGAATCAAAATGATTCGAGTCAAAATCTTATTCATTGAGCAACACTCAACACCAACCAAGAGCTTGAAATGAGACCATAATGTCGCAAACAACAACAACACACACGCACGCACGCATGCCCCGCGCGCACTTACACATACACACACACCACGCACGCCGCGCGCACACACACACACAACACACCCCCACACACACACACACATCTTTCTGTCGGATGAAGTACATACTGTCAACAGTGAAGATACAGTGTGCAGAGGATGATTCATACAGTCTGATCAATAAACATGCTATGTCATTGTTACCACACTAGTCTTGTCTGCAGCTTCACACCACTGCTGTTTCATTGATTTGTAAGGTTAGGAAATTTAGTCACAGCGTTGTCTATCTCCTTCTCTCCTTCTGTGCATACATCTTGAACAAAATTATCTTTTTTTTGCTTCTTGACTAGAGCTCCGAGGTTCACCAATAAGAGATTTTGAGTATGCTACCGTTTTTTCACCCTCCATTTGGGTAGCTGTATTTCGACTTCGGGGAATATTCCGAAATGCCTACTTTTCTTGATGTCATTTCCCTTTGTCCATTTTTTAAAATCCTTTATGTTGAGTTTTCTTGGTAAGTTTCATGCGTGAAAAGAAGAGAGATTCATATTAAAGTGAAAAATACTATGTTGCTGAATGTATATCACCAGTTGAAACGCTGTATGAAAGTATGCATTGATAGTTTATGTCAAATAGTAAAGGCAGGTTCAAGACAGACACATACAACATTGGATGCAGATTAGTGACAGACACAGTGCATACAGTGCAGACAGTCGTAGCAAACCTGACAGGGATCCAATAATACCCCGTGTGCGAACGCACGCAGACATCTTGCGCACACGTTAAATCCTGTTCCACTTTTCGTAATAGTTGGCCATTGTGTGCGGTGGATCAGATGACAAGACTTACAAAACTGCATACACACAGGCACTGGATGTAACGTATTCCATTATCCTCAATATAAAAGAAAAATAAATAAAAACAACGCCTAATGGTCTGATGTGAAACAGACAGCTTATTAGTCCGCTCTTAAGTAAAAAAAATGAAGTGTATAAGTGCACGGTAAACCTTCAGACTGACTTTATGGAATGTTAATTAAAGAACGTACTTGAAGCTTACTTCCAACAGCAGAAAATGCTCCTGAACTCACTGCGGAACTTTTCCCCGTCAAGCAGTACAGGTAGAAGTTGATGGCGCTGTTACAGAACATGAGCATGAAGGTCACGGCCCTGATCAGGAACACCCGGGCATGCTCAGACACAGAAATCTCAGCCGAAGGTCGAAGATGAAAAGAGAAATGAAATAAACAGCGATGGGCAAGGACAACACGATGTAGGCCCCAGACACCAGGAGAACAGTCCACGTCACTGACACCGCTGCTTTTTCCCGGGCTGGGCCACCGATTCACTTTCCGCGAACTTCTGACGGGCCACTCGCAGACTCTTCCTGAGGTTCCAGACCAGAACGGCGTTAGCGAGGAGGATGCAGGTGAAGGGAGAATCGAGTACAGCAGCAGGTCTACGTAGGTGAAGACTTGAGCCACGAAATTGGCGTAGCGTCCTTGAATCATTTCACAACTGTAAGCCCAGTCTCCTCTACCACATCGCACGTAATACCCGTACAGGTAGTGAGAGTACACAAGAGCGATGAAAACAGCCGCTCCGGAAATAAGACCTAACACCGTTCGGCGCGTGCATAAGGTGTTGACACGGTGCGGCCACACTACAGAGATAGCTCTGTGCGTGGTCAGACACACCAGAATCCAGCCCCCAGTGGTGGAAGACCCCGCGGTCCAGTTGTAGATCTTGCAGGTGATGTCGCTCTGCTGGTAGGTGTAGTAGCCGAACACCATGCCCACCCAGTCTGACAGGAGCAGGATGTTGAGCGTGGCCAGGTCCATGATGGCCAAAGCGATGAAGTAAATGTCGATGGCTGCGTCCCCTGACTTGGTCCTCAGCATGATGACTATGGTCATGACGTTGCCGAAGTTGCCTAGAGTTAGGATGATGGGGGGAACGAGGTACCAGATGTACTTGCTGACGATGTACATGGGGTGGGTGTAGACAGAGGCTTCCTCAGAGCCTGGGGAGCTGGCTGTGGTCAGGGAGGTGTTCCACGGCTCCGACATCAGCATTGTGCCCGTCAGGTCAGGTCAAGGTCAGGCTGCAGAGAGGAGGTCACTCGATCCAGGGTTGTCTGAAACTGAAGTCACGGGTTCAGCACAAGGAAATAGAGGCTTATAGTCTGTTGTAGTTTGTAAAACTGTAGACTGTTCTGAGATGGGATTTGTATTTCTGAATGATGTCCTGTGATTATATTTACACGCTTGAATGATGAGAGTTACACTGCTGAATGACCAGATTTACATTGCTGAATGACCAGATTTACACTCCTGAATGACCAGATTTACACTGACACTGCTGAATGACACATGCTGAATGACCAATTACACTGCTGAATGACCAGATTTACACTGCTAAATTATCAGATTTACACTGCTGAATACAATTTAACTGAATGTTCACGCTTACCACCCTAAATGATCGTTAAGATTTACAGTCGTCAAAGCCCGCACTGTTAGCTCTTTTATCTTTTGCCCTTTCAATAAAATTAATAGCTGTACATGTCTAAAATACTGTTTAATGCAAGCAAACAAAATCAAGTGTGGGCTACATTACAAGCTCTTGTAATGATATGGAGGACAGCAACAATGATGATGACAACAACGATGATGATGACGAGGAGGAGGAGGAGGAGGAGGAGGAGGATCCCTATACTAAGATTGCTGTTGCTGCCGCTGTTCCTGATACTTTAACTGCTGTTGTTACTCCTGACATTTATTATGATGATAGAGACGCTACACACAAATCATGGCTGGACGCTTCCTGACAAAAATTCTGAAAAGCAGATGACAGTCTCATGGTAACTAACATTTACATCATAGCTAACGAGACATGAAAAAGGAAAGAAAGTGAGGAATAGAAAAAGACAGAGACACACACAATACAAGGCAGTGCGGAAGATGAGAAACAGACGGAAAGGCAACATAGGATTGAAAGACAGGAAATAGAAGAGAAAACAGAAGCACAGAGACACATATGTGAATGGAAGCTCAATAATGAAATCGATAGGGTTTGAAAACAACAACAAAAATGCAAATAACAGAATATAAAACTTGAAAGTCTGCTTCAACAAAGAGATAATAGATCTAAAGGTTACATTACGTAGATTTTTTTTATTACTTTAAGTTTGACTGTTTGATTCAGAGTTTCTACTGTCTAGAAGACCATCCCATTACAAATTTTGAAAATGTAGTTAACTTTAAACAGTAATACTGATGCTGAAGGCAATTTGTTTTTTGTGGATCTTCTCGCTAACAATTATCAAAAGGAAAACATTTACACTGAAGAAGATACAGTTTTCTGCATGGTATTTCGTAGAAGATAATTTCAAGACTCTACACAAGGTCTGGCTTCGAGATAAAAGGATGCCAGGATTTCCTTTCTCTCCGAGACAAACTTTTGTTGTCATTGCCAACATATGTACAATCCTGTTAATGCCTCACTCCCCTTTAAATGTTTGTTTGTCTGTCGTGTTCGACGATGACCTCCAAAACAGCATAGGAGGCATCTGCTGTTTCAGAAATCGGGCAGAATATTGATCATAGTGGAGATGCCTTGCCCACAGCACACCCCCACTCTCTCGGCCAAGAGAGCATACGGACAGTCAAAGTTGGAGATTTTCTCCAAAGTCCAACACGCCCCCAGGGCTGCAGCACATGAGAACTGTGCAAGTCAAGCCTCCTAGTCAGAGACTCATAGTCGATCACTAAAGACTAAGCTGTAAAGTGGAATTCCTTTGAATGTACACGTATGAAATTGATTAAGATGCACACGTAGCGGCAAAATGTGCAAATATTCGTCATAGAGAAAGAGACAAAATAATACGCAAGCATGATTAATTCAAAGGGTGGCGTTACACTGTAGCTCTTCCCCGGGAGGTCAGCCCGAAATCTACACAGATAAATCTGAACGTGCTTGGAAAGTGGTATACAATACAAAGCCGTAAAACACAAGGCAGTACACTATATCAAATGTATTACACTGCGCGACAGATTCTGTTACAGATTTCATACTCGAGTGATTTGTGGAAACCCAATGCCCATCAAGCATCAAAGCTTTGCCAATGGTTTGCATCCGTTGAATGAATGGCTCGGTGGTGTTTATGACAGACATGACGTGCTGAGGGAGCGGGGTGGTCCAGTGGCTAGCTGTCATTCTCCTGACCTGATGGTCACTCAGAGAGCGGCTTCC
>CM060316.1:73418130-73420630 GCA_030674155.1 Stramonita haemastoma | reverse complement strand
GCGCGTGCGTGCAACCGCGTGTGTATGTATGAATGAATGTATGTATGTATGTATGTATGTATGTATGTATGTATGTATGTATGTATGTATGTATGTATGTATGTATGTATGTACGTATGTATGTATGTATGTATGCATGTATGTATGTATGTATGTATGTATGTGTGCCTGTCTTTATGTCTGTGTCCCAGTATCAGTGTATTTACGTGCTTCCACCCACCCACATGTATGTGTCTGTGTATATGTTCGTTCATGTACTCTAATGTACCCGCAATTTTGTGCGTGCGTGTGTATGATTATTATGACAGACAGACGAGACAGAGGAAGCAGTGGTATAGAGCATCCCCTTCCTAAAAATGAAGCCACGGAAAATCTGATATGTGCCAGCTGATGAAGATCTAATAACAAGACTCTGGACTCAGCAGCAGTCAAGGCCAATCTCAGAACGCCCACGGAAGAAAGAGGATCCAGGGTGCCGGCACAACACGTCCCTCTGTCAGCTTCCTACCACGGCACCCTAGGGGTCACTCACACACAGAGTTCTGGACAACTTGAGCCCTCTACCTCTGAATTTCTCTCGGGAACGAGCCACCTGTCTGCTAGGATTGTCTTACACATGACAATCTGTCACTCACAGAGCTTGGGACAAGCTGAGTCCTCCACAAGTGAAGTGCTCTTGGGAACCAATCAGGCTGTCACCTAAGATTGTCGTACACGTAGCAATCTGTCAATCACAGAACTCTGAACGTACAGGCTTGATTAACTCTCTGCCGATGAATTGCTGTGGGGGAAGCAACCAGCTGTCAATGGAAATCGTCTTATACATCTGGGCTGTTCACAGCTGGTGTTTACCAATCGTATAACGTATTTACCTAGTACAGGTATTAACATGATTGTAAACTATTCATAACTGGGCCTAACAATCATATAACGTGTTTACATTTGCACTGTTCACATCTAGGCATAACAATAAAATAACATGTTGTTTTGTCGTAAAAAAAAAACAAAAATGTTGAAATAACCTTCAGCCATGACAAGTTCTAGAAATTTCAACCTGCACTCTCTTTTAAAGAAGACAGAATCCCCTGAAGTCAAAGTATGGCTGCCGATATGGAGAGCTGCTTAAAACAGTCACACACACGAATTTCTCATCCAGTGTGCAATTTCAATCTCACAGTGATTCCCATGTGGGATGAGTGATTCAGGATGCATAGTTATTCTGGGGACCACCAGAGTATTAAGATAGGGAACGCACAACAACAACAAACACCAGATAATTGGTCTAACTAAAAGAAGTAATGTATAAATAGCATTGAACACAGAAACAAAACCATAGGCAACAACACGAGTAACTGCCATAGCAAGAGCAGTGCGGACAGTACAGCAGTAAGCAACAGCAACTACCACCATCAGCTATCAGCATCAACATCTTACAACAGCAAGTCAACAAAAGAAGTTTTAAAGTAAATTTCAACACCGTGATCTTCAAAGCAAGACTTTAAAGTCTCCACGACACCTTTGATCTCTACTGTCATCATTACTGCCGCCACTCTTTTACCCAGCCAAGTCACGGGCCTCTAAGAGAAGGTTTATGCCTCTTTTTACCCAACTAAAAATGTGCCATGGTTACTGTGTGTGCACAATCTATGTGTCATGGTTACTGTGTGTGCACAATCTATGTGTCATGGTTACTTCGTGTGCACAATCTTCCATCACAGAAACCCATCAGTGCGGACCTCCCACACTGCAGTCAGCGCTATCAGCAAATCTCTGCTTCCCACCTCACCTGCAGGTCAAAATGCAAAGACCAAAGGCACGAAGAAAGTAGTTTTTTATGTTGTGTTGAGGCAAGTCAGAAAATAATAGGTGTCACACACACGCACTTCTGCCGATCGTTCTCTGCAAGTTTTTGTAGCCATCATCATTTTTTTCATTTTTTGTTTACACTAGAAATGACATTTTTTGTCTCGGTTCTTTTCTTATCATTTTTTATATCTGACATGTACCCTGCTTATCTTGGATCTTTAGAATTTATGTTTTAACCTGCGCCTAACCATTACACCATTACTGAATTTAAGTCTAACGGAACCCGATTATGTTTAACTCAAAACTATATACAGTTCTTTTGTTTAAAGTGATCTATTGTATATCCACAACATGGTGATATAATCTGTCTCTAACCAAATCGATAAGTTCTTTAAACCTTCAAATTCAGAAGGACATGAAATTTGGTATCTTTCTTTTTTTCCAAATTTTTATCGTCTGCTCTTTTTTCAAAGTGAACAAACAGCCAAAGACATATTGCTCCGCCTCTTCTGTTGTTATGGTTGTTATTGTTGTTGTTGTAGTTAGGTGTTTTTCAGCTTAACACCCAGGGAGTCACCCAAAATAATCATGTACTTACTCTGACTTACCTGTCACATCTTGGAGTTGCTGTGACACCATCATTCTCACTCATTTGTCTCACCTGTCGGCATCATCAGGTGCTGTGCTGGTCGCC